>OY992536.1:54703743-54935267 GCA_963921195.1 Pegoplata infirma | reverse complement strand
ACGTTTAGTTCATACACATCTGAGAACCCCATTGGGTTCGGACCCGATAGGTCCAGACCCCGATGGGCCTAGACCTAGTTGGGTTCCTTTAAAATCGTCATAGTTTTTGATCCAAATTTTTTGTCCGTTTCGCTCTACCTTGCTTAGTTTTTGAGATACGTGATTATAGGGGACCACTGGGGTCTTGAAAATTACAAAACTCGATAACTTCAAAAATATTACTCGGAGAGCTTTTGACTATTTTGACGTCTTGTTCTACGTGTTGAGAGATACAAAAATGCTTTTGGACTTTTTGTTGTGTCGGCAATATTTACCGAGATATGAGCATTTTAAAATTTTCGGGAATGCTGACTTTTTTGGATCCAAAGTTAGGGCCCATTAGGGTCAACACATGTGAAGAGGACCGGCGATACTATGGAGATTCTAAGAACCAAAAATGGCCTCCATTTTGCTCTATCTGGCTTAGTTTCCGAGATAACGCCATTTTAAGTTTTCTGAAAATAAACAAAAATTTACCATTTATTTTGCTGATATTAGCAAAAAATCTTGTAAAAATGTTGTCAACTCAATTTCAAATTTAGCAAAAGAAATTAGTTCAAAGTTTGTTTAAAATTGCTAATGTGCTAAATGAAGTTTACAAGAATTTTTTGCTAACAGCTAATCTCAACTAAAAATTTGCTAAAAGTTTGCTAACTAGCGTTAGCAAAAAAAAAATGAGTAAATCTACTAACGTATTTTTTTTTGAGTGTAAGACGTTCTATGTGTGTGGAAAGCACTATGCAGTTCAAACTAAATGAGGAAGCCGCCTGAATTTCGTCACTAACAAGGGAAGTCTCCCTGGTGTCACCCTCCGATCTTCATGAACTTTGGATATGTTGTTAAGAACGAAAATTAATTCGACCTGTATTTTTTCTTTTTTTGCGGCCCAAACTCATTTTTAGGGGGGGGGGGCCGATTTGTATGGGAGGAAATTGACCTTTTTCAGTTTTTTACGATTTACGCCTATTTAAACAAAAATAATATAGGCATGTGTGGTATCATTAAAGGTATTAAAAAATACCTATCTCGTGGTGCTAACAACGAGCCAAAGAAGTTAATATTTTTCGACTTATTAAAAATAATGTCCTAAAACTTTGGTATTTTACTCAATATGACGAAAAGTTGTGCATGTTTGGACACGTTCTTAACACACGTATATAGGTTTTCCAAAGACCTTTCATTTGGTGTGTAACATGACTAGATTTCTTTGCATAATATAGGAGATAAACGAAAAAAAACTGAAAAATGGCCTTGTCATCCCCCCTACTTTTTACCCCCTAAATATGAATTTGGGTCGCTATAAAAAAATACGTGTCTCTTTATTTTTTCTGATCTACAAAATAAAACCAATTCCATAAAGATCTGCGGGTGACACTAGGGAGACTTCCCTTGTAAGACATCTTATGGTCATAAATAGGAATGTGATTTCCATGCAAATGCACGTTTTTTTGTAAACACGATTTTGACCAACTATCTTTCCGAATCAAAAAATTGACCTTATAATTGGATCGATTTGTTTAATTGTTATATTTGTTATATTATTGCATATTTTGGTAAAAATGCATTATTGTATATTTTTTGGTGAAAATGATGTGTATTTTTGGTTTTAAATGCATATTTTGTGCACATTTCCAACTTTTAAATGCATATTTTGGCATAAATTAGCAAAAAGACAAATTAAAATTTTTTGTTGTAAAAACTTTTTTGATGTTAACAATTTATTTTGAAAATACCCGAGTAAAAATTTTTATATGATGCAATATATAATGATATGTAATACAATATATAATTATACGCAATTTGATCCGAAAAATGGTGGATGTTTTTGCATTAAAAAAGATCAACTTGTATAAAATATGATTTGATTTCATCCGAGTTTTGACCAGACATTGCCATATATTGGTGGATCTAATTAGATCTAATTTCATAAAAACATATAAAATCCTGGTGTTTTTTGGTTTGGGTTGAGATACACCACAGGTCAACGATACATTCACCAAACATATAAATTTTCTAAAACAAAAAAATGTTTGGGTACGCTTCGAACCAGATAGGTGATATACATAACCCTAACAAGGAAATGTTTAGGAACATTTTAAAAAGTTTTTTATACTTTGCCTAAAAAAACTTAGAAAATTGTTGGTTAATTAGAAACATTTATAGTTATATATGGAACAGAATGAGAAATATATAATTTTATATTAAATTATACAGAAAAACAAATTTTGTATTGACCCTCATATAATTAAATATAATTATATCAACCGTACGCATTTTAATCCGAATCATGATTAAATTATATATAATTACATATGACTGCATTTAAAAAATTTAGAAAATAGCTCACTGAATATATGATCATATATGATTCGTTAGGTTTGTATCAAGTTATATGTTGTTATATATGTTTATTTTTACTCGGGTAATAAAATTAGTTTTTTTCTTTTTTTAGAGGTTTTCTTAATTTTTAGAAAATCTTGCTCATATAAAGTTTTAAATGTTTTTATGAAAACAAGATTTTTATCGCACACATTTTGTTTTAAAGTGCAGATATTGGGATTTTATATACACATTTTGAATTTTTTAGCGCATATTTTCGATTTTTTACTGCATGAAATCTCAACCCTAGTTACATTTTAACGCTCCTGTCAATATTTTTTACATTTTATACGATATGAAAAATTTGACATAGCAGAATTTTACACTCTCGCTTGTTTTTAACATGATAATGTTTTTAGGCTGGTGTGTAATTTAAAAAAAGTTGCATGACGCCACCTAAGTTTGACTATAGGTGTGTTTTTTTCGAGTTTGTTATAAACTTCCCATACAAATTTAAGTAGATATACACTTGATAAGTAGGGATATTTATATATTCTTAAAAGTTTAGTATTTATAAAAAGTGGTGCCAAATCTTGAAATATTCGTTTATATCACTACCAACACTATTTTTTATTTTGAAAAGTCAAAAAAATAAATAAATAAATTAAAAAAATCAGTTTAAAAAACTTTAATTCACTACAAAAAAAATAAATATTACAATTATTTTGTAAATTCTATTAATTTAATAAAAATAACTCCAATATAAAATAATAAATAAAAAAGTAATACCAAGTGCATTCAACAAAAAACAAGAGTTGCCAAATTTATAATGTTAAGTAGTGATACCGTTTTTTTACAAGTATTTATAGTTATATTTAAAAAACTCGAAAAAAACACGCCTTATATTATCTAACGATTAACAAAAAAGAAAACAAGAATTACAGTTTTTATTTTCTTAAAACTAAAAATTTTCGTAACTCTGGTTTGTAACTTGGATAATAATTCACCTTGTGTTGAATAAAGAAAATATTCACCAGCTGGTGAATAAAACGTAACATAATTATTTTTCATCAATATTTTTTTTCATGAACATTTTTTTTTTCATCAATATTTTTATTTCATCAATATTTTTTTTTTCATCAATATTTTTTTTTTCATCAAAAATTTTTTTTTTTCATCAACATTTTTTTTCGCCAATATTTTTTTTTCATCAATATTTTTTGTTGCATCAATATTTTTTTCATCAACATTTTTTTCATCAAAATTTTTTCATCAATATTTTTTGTTTTATCAATATTTTTTCATCAAAATTTTTTTTTCATCATCAAAATTTTTTTTCATCAATATTTTTTTTCATCAATATTCTTTTTCGTCAACATTTTGTTCATCAATATTTTTTGTTTCATTAATATTTTTTTCATCAACATTTTTTTTCATCAAAATTTTTTCATCAATATTTTTTTTCATCAATATTTTTTTTAGAAATATTTTTTTTCATTAATATGTGTTTTTTCATAAATACTTTTTTGCAGCAATATTTTTTTTCATTCATATTTTTATTTTTTTCATCAAATATTTTTTTTATCAATAATGTTTTTTTTTATTAAAAACTTTTTTTATCAACAAACACGACAAACAGATAGATGGATATGACTAAAATGTCTTAGAAACCGATATTTCAATGCGTTTTGCAGGGAGTGACAAATTAATATAGCGTTAGTTCTTCTAGAAAAATTTAGCTTTTTAAAGAACACCTATTTATATATCACAACATTATCATGATTCAATGGTTTGGGCAACGGTACAAACTTCGCAGACATTTTTTACCAATAAAAAGGGGATGACAATCTCTTTTTACCCTAAAAATTTAAATTGACAAATATTTCCTTCTTTTGGATGTTAATTCTGCTGGGGGATCCCGCATGTCAAACTTTTATATTCTGTGGTTTTCAGTTTAATAACTACAAAAAAGTTCCAATTTTGGTTTTTGTCCCCTAAGTTAGAAATTTCCAAATACTCCTTTTTAAGATGTATTATTTTTTTACTGAATGGAGGCTCCCACAATTTAAATTTAAAGTCTCTGTAAAGATTATTTTGGGAGATAGAAAATGTACTAAACTGCATTATTTCACCCCTTTTTGCAACCTAAGAATCGTAACTTTCAAACGTTCTTTATTTTATTTTTTTTTTCTGCCGGAGGAATCTACATTCTAAATTAAAGAAATTCTAGGATCATTGTTTTCTGTATAGCAAATTAAAAAGCATAATTTTTTACTCCATTCGAATCAAAATTTTTAAAAATCCAGCCATAGTGGATCATGTCACTTGAATTGTAGAAGAACGTAATTAGTGAAGTCAACCTTTCGTTTATCCTCTCCTTACTTGTGTTGCCAATTCTGAAAAAAAATTGTACCTGTTGTGCCTCTGTTAAAAGTGTTTCCTTTGTCACTCATTTAAGGGTTAAACCCCATTGCTTAACTTAACGAATATTTTAAATATTTATCTCCCTTATATACGGCGTGTATAATAGTTGTCTGTTTCAAGTAATTTAGATGTACACTGTACATTTCTATCCAAGTCTGTGTCATTAGGTAATAAAGTCATTTAAATATTTTTACTGTAACTTTTTTTTTTTTTGTTTTCCTGTTTTGTTCTGTACATCTTGTAAAGAAAGGTGTTGATAATGATGATGAAAATATAATGAGAGTTTGGTGAGTCTAGTGTAATAAAGTTTGTTAAATTGTTTAGATTTTTTTTTTCTCAGAACTTTAGAATGAAACATTTTTCTGTGTTATTTTGAGAAATACTCAAGTAGGCAAGTTAATTTATATTCATTAAAAAGTTAAAGTAATTTGTTATTAAAATAAAATGTAAATTTAACAAGAAATGTTTAATTAGCTGGGAATTCTAAGTTGTATAGGAAATTGTTGAAAACAAACTTCAAACGGAAAATAATTGAGAAAATTTTTAGTTCCGATATTTTTTTTTTTAGAAAGAAAACTTTTATATTATAACATTTTTCTATGGAACTTTTAATGCATAAGCTAAAAAAAAAACTTTTATACTATAAAATTTTTCTATAGAATATGTTAATACATAAGCTTAGCGTAAAAAAAAAACTTAAAAACTTAACCTATTTCAATATTTGGATCATTTTAATATAGAAATATAAGACAAACCTTTAGAATTTTTTTGCACTCACTCTGAAATTTGCTAGCAAACACCTTTAAAGTTCTACGTAAATCTTTAATAACAACAGAAAGTTTTTGCTCTTGACATTAATTTTTCAATAAAGCTTAATAAATTTAGCGGCATCCGTTAAGGACAACTTCCCCAAGCGATATGTGTTAACAAAATTATTTATTTTTGATTTGGTACATACATGCTTTCGGATGGAATATTTTAAGTCTGAGCGCCATGGACTTGCCTAAAAATTTCCTTATTTTAGGCTTGTACTACACTCAAAATAATCACTCTGTTAAATTACAGAGATACTCTGCTGAGCCAGCAGAAAATACCATAGATTTCCAACCAGCAAGATTTTTTGTTATTTTACGAAGAAAACTCTGTAAAATGATTTCGATAAAAAAACTGTATATTTATTGAATTATCTATAAAATATTGATAAAACTGAAAAGAATTTCACCAAAAAAACTGTAAATTTACAAAGTTTTAGTTAAATGCATTTTATGAGTTCAAAATTTTACAAAAAAAAACTCTGTAAATTTACAAAGTTTTAGTTAAATCCATTTTTTGAGTAAAACTTTTCTGTATCAAAAACGTTAATTAAAATTAAAAAAAATTAAATTACCCGGCTAAAAATAAATGTGTATGTTCATATATGCTTATGTATCGATCTTTATATGATCATATATGACATATATGGAAACATATATGTAACCATATATGCAAGAAACGATCCCATATATGTGGTCGTATATAAAATATGGGCCATATATGATATCATATATGGAACCATGTATTTTATCATAAAATGTTAAATCATAGTACATGTGTATGCAAATTTGAACCAGAATTACAAAATAAAAGTTTTTTACGAAAAAAATTTTGGAAAAGGTAAGTTTTCATTAACATGTACTTTGAATTTTAAAATCATTTGTGTTAATTTTTTCCAGTTCATCGTCATAACAAGTATAAGCGTGGACTTTTTTATCCTAAACAAGATCATGTTTAAAATGAGTAAATGTATGTCGCAAATACAATATTATTGAGTACTTCGCAGCTTCGTTAATCTCGTGCAAATATGTGGAGAGGGTATATGCACCACCATTATGTTTTCACTACTATTGAAATACTGCAAACTATTTTGGAATCCCTTAATGTCGCCATAGCAAATTGGAAACCAAAAGACCGTATAAGCAGTTTTGAGGCCGAGTTACGATAATCTTTCTCAACTTGGAGAAGAGGACATTTGCACCACCAGCACGGAGAGGGCATGTGCACCACCCTAACGTTATCACTACGGTTCCTACACTACAAACTATTTTGAAAACGCTTACTTTCGCCATAGCAAATCGAAATGAAATTACCTTCTTTTCAGTCAGATCAGTTTTAAGGTTGAGTAACGATTTGGGAAGGACAACGTTTTTACTTACAATTACAAGAAATCTTTCAATAAGCGAAAGTGACAACCTGGCACATTCTCGCCATGATGTAAATTTACATAAAAAAAAAATTTGGAAAAGGTAAGCTTTCATTAATATGTATTTGAATTTTAAAATCATGTTTTAATTTTTTCCAGTTCATCGTCATAACAAGTATAAGCGTGGACATTTTATTCCAAAACAAGATCATATTCAAAATGAGTAAATGTAAATAAATCGCAAATACAATATTATTAAGTAATTTGATGTTGAAGAAAATTAAACTACACAGCTTCGTTAATCTCGTGCAACTTGGTGGAGAGGTCATATGCACCACCATAATGTTATCACTACGATTGCAATACTGCAAACTATTTTAAAAACCATTAATGTCGCCATAGCAAATTAGAAAGATCGTGTAAGCAGTTTTAAGGCCGAGTTAAGTTAAGCTCACTCAACTTGGAGAAGAGGACATATGCACCACCAGAATGTTATCACTACGATTCCAACACTATAAATTATTTTGAAATCCCATACTGTCGCAATAGTAAATTTGAAATGAAAAGAACGTATTAGTTTGGAGGCCGAGTTACTATTTAAAGAAAATTCAACCATGAGCAGCTACGTTAAGCTCGCTCAAGAAGGAGGAGAGTGCATATGCACCACCATAACGTTATCACTACGGTTCCAACACTACAAACTATTTAAAAATCGCTTACTGTCGCCATAGAAAATGGCGAAATGAAAAACGTATGATATTTTAAGGTTGAGCAACGATTTCGGAAGGACAACGTTTTTACTTACAATCACAAGAAAGCTGTCAATTAGCGAAAGTGACAACCTGGCACATTGTTGCCCTGATGTAAGTAAAAATAGTTTCTTATCCCTATCCTTCAAATATCGTTACATACATAACCCAGAAAGATAAAATACATACTTTTAAATATATTGCTTTTAATCGAAGTCTTAAGTAATTATGGGCCTACTAAAAATTTTGAGTAAAAAACATGCATTTAGTAGTAGCAAGTTCTTTTTCCTGGAATAAAAAAGGAATATGAAATAATTTTTAATATTTTATCAGATGGAGTTCTGAAAGGCAATATATCTTTCCGTAAAAAGCATTCATGGCCTTAAGCATCCCATGGTCCTTACAAAATACACTCTATTAACATGAATGTATCTAGCAGTATTAAGACAATCTTTAAAGGTACATGGTTGTTTCGTTAAATGATATTCGTGTTATCATTAACCCATTAGCACCAAATGCTGTTGTTGGTAATAATTCAATACAATAAAAATTCTAGAAATATCTTATATACATACTAATATTATTTTATATCTATTTTTTTAGATTTTGACTTTTTTAACAAAAACGCTAAGTCTGAAGATAATCGAAATTAACACTAAAACAAGAAAACACAAAGGAAATTATCGTTCCTGTAATAAGCCCTTTATTCCCATCTTTCGTAATTGATATCAATCGAAAGACTTGATATATTAGATATTTTATGTTCAATTTATTTTTTTTTAATATCAAAATGTATTCTCCTTTTATAACTTTAATTATATATTTTTATATGGTCACCAAAAATGTAAACGATAGTAACTAAATAATCAAAATCATCAAACTAAAGGTGTCCATTAAAATATATGAAAAACACCAGTACCCGGCTAAAAATGTTGTATATTATCATATATGATATCATATATGAGACCATATACAGTATCATATATAGTATCAAATATGGTCTCATATATAAACAAATATTAAAATTGGCGCTTATATAAGACACGATCATATATGATCCAATATATGTGATCATATATTGTATCATATATTGGGTCATATATTGGATCATATATTGGATCATATATTGGATCATATATGATATTGTTTTCAATTTGTTTTACATTATTTTTCTTATTTTTTATTTATTTTTTATCTTAAACTATATGTAATAGATTATTATATTCACCAGAATTGCAAACGGTGTATATAAGTATAATTAAAAATAAAAAATAATTTTTTTTATTCATTATGGTGTTTTTCATATATTTCAATGAAAACCTTTAGTTTGATGATTTTGATTTTTTACTTACTCCGTTTGCATTTCTGGTGACCATATAAAAATATATAATTTAACTTATAGATATTAGAACACATTTTGAAAGTAAAAAAAATTTAACATAAAGGATTTAAAATATCAAGAAGCGAGCAAAGGGCTTATTAAAGGAAGAATGATTTCCTTGTTGTTTTCTTGTTAATTTAGATTTTCTTCAGACTTAGCGTTTTTGTTATGCTATAAACCTCATTTTAGCATATTTAAAGTCAAAATCTATAAAAAAAAAGATATAAAATATTAATAAATAAGGTATTTCTAGACATTTTATTGTATTAAAGGGCATGTCACAGGCTTAATTCCTTTCGGAATTAAAATAAGTAGTTTACTCGTAAAACGCAAAACGAATATTTTTTTTTTGGAATGAAATCACTTTCAAAAATCAAAGTGGGATTGAATTGCATAGGAGTCGATTTATTCGGAAAAAATATTTTGCTTCACGTTTTTAGAGGAAAACTTTCAAACCACTTCGGAACGGAATTGACTCTGTGACAGGCCCTTAAGTATTACCAACAATAGCATTTGGTGCCGATGCGTTTTAATGATAACACTGATATCATTTAAAGAAACAACCATGTGCCTTTAAATATTGACTTCTTAGATACATACATGTTAATAGAGTTTATTTTGTTAAGACCATGAGATGCTTAAGACCATCGAATACTTATTACGGAATTTCAACTGAAAAAATATTAAAAATAATTCCACATTCCATTTTAATTCCAGCAAAAAATAATTTGCTACTACTAAAAACATTTTTTACTCATAATAAGCAAATGGGTACTTAAAACTTTTATTAAAAGCAATATATTTAGTAGTATGTATATTAACTTACTGGGTTATGTTTGTTAGGATATTTGAAGAAAAGGGTTAAATAAACTATTAATACTTACATCATGCCGACAATATTTTAGTCAAAACGTTGTCCTTCCCAAATCGTAACTCATCATCAAAACTGATTATACGTTCTTTTCATTTCCAACAGTAAGGGATGTCAAAAGTGTGTAGTGTTGAAATCGTAGTGATAACGTTATGGTGGTGCACATGATTTTCCCCCCAAGTTAAGTGAGCTGAACGTTGCTGCGCATGGTTGATTTTTCTGTAACTCGACCTTCAAACTGCATATATGTTCTTTCCATTTCCAGTAAGGGATTTCAAAATAGTTTGTAGTGTTGAAATCGTAGTGATAACATTATGATGGCGCATATGTTCTCTTCTCCAAGTAGAAGAGCTTAACGTAGCTGCGTATAGTTGAATTTCTTCAACTCGTAACTCGGTATCAAAATTGCTTATATGATATTTTTTCAATTTGATATGGCGACATTAAGGGATTTGTAAAAAGTTTGTAATATTGGAATCGTAGTATTAACATTATGGTGGTGCATATGCCCTCTCCTCCAAGTTGCGAAAGCTTAACGTCTTCAACATCAAAGTACTCAATAATATTGTTTTTTCTACATTTTGAATACGAAAATTTCCAGTTTATCTTGTTTTGGAATAAAATGCCCATGTTATGACGATGAACTGGAAAAAAATGAAAACATGATTTTATAATTATTTACATATATTATTGAAAACTTACCTTTTCCAACATTTTTCTATGTAAAAGTAATTTTTTAAGCAGAATATTTTGCAAGTATGACAATATTTGTTAAATTATTTATATGCACCAGTATTGCAGTTATGTTTATGTCGGTAATCGATGGTAATAAAATATAATTTTATTCGTAAAATTCCTTTTTGTAATTCTGGTTCAAATTTGCATACACATTAACTAAGATTTAACATTTTATGATAACATATATGGTTCCATATATGATATCATATATGGTACATATTATACATACGACCTCATATATGGTATCGATTTTTGCATATATGGTTACATATATGTTTCCTTATATGTCATATATGATCATATAAAGATCAATACATAGCCATATATGAACATACACATTTATTTTTAGCCGGGTAATGAATAAAAAATATTTTTTATTTTTAATTATACTTACGTACATCGTTTGCAATTCTGGTGAATATATACATAATAATCTATTACATACAGTTTAAGATGAAAAAATAAATAAAAAATATTAAAAATAATGTAAAACAAATTAAAAACAACAACATATATGATCCAATATATGATTCAATATATGATCCAATATATGATTCAATATATGATCTAATATATGATCACATATATTGGATCATATATGATCGTGTCTTATATAAGCGCCAATTTTGGAATATGTTCATATATGAGACCATATTTGATACTATATATGATACTGTATATGGTCTCATATATGATATCATATATGATGATATACAACATTTTTAGCCGGGTAATTAAAATTTAAATTTTGTTAAATTTGGCCGCTTAATTGCTTCCAAATTGTAAATTTACTTCTATATTTTTGTAAATATTACGAGTTTTTAACCAGTAACTATAATTTTACACGTCATTCTCGTAAAACTTACCAGTTTTTATTGAAATTTAAGACACTTTTTAAAGAGGGGCTTATCGGTCATATTGGGAAGTTTTTTGAAGTGATTTTAATTTTTACAGAGCAATAAGTAAAATAACAAATGAAGTTTAGTATTTTGGTTACGAGAAAAAAACAAAGTATTTTTGTAAAATCCGTATTTTAACAAAAAAAAAGTCTGTTTATTATCTGCGAAATAGAGATTACAAAGAAAAAAGTAAAATTACAGATAAAATTTTGTTTTTCGGTCACAAGAAAATACAAAGTATTTTCTTAAAATCTGTATTTCGACAGATAACTTTGTAAAATATCTGTCGAATTGAGATTACAATCATTTTACAGAGTCTTTAACAGAGTAATTATTTTGAGTGTACCCACCCTCAACTCAAAATAAATTCTTATTATGTCTACTTGCATACGAATATAAGACTTAAGGTTTTGCCACTAACGATTGTCAATTTCCTTAATACTCTCGACAATGGAATCTGACAAATTCCGTAACACGTGTTGAGTAAGTTTTAAACAAACAACTTAATAAAAAGTTTCTTGAAAATTTTTACTTTGACAATACCATTGCAACGATTAGTAAAAGAAATATAACATTGAACTAGAATAATCTTACTCAAATAGAATTTTAAAGGTCAAATCTACATATACATATCTATAAAACTCATTTTCTATTTGTGTGTTTGTTTGTTTGTTCTGTATACAAATTTGCAATTCTCAACGGGTTTTCTTCAAATTTGGTACGTATATTCATCGGACTTCAACTTAGATCGTAGTATTGTTTTCATCGACCTCGCCGACTTCTTCGCCCACATATGCAAAAAAACGTGATATTTAAAAATTTTCACTTTTTTCCACTTTTGTTGTTTTTTTTCCGATACAAATTTGAATGTAGGTTTTTACATATATATGGGGCATTCCATGTCATATCGGACACTTTGAAAAATTTTTTTATTTAGATTTTCCCAATTTGTAAATAGTTTTTAGTACCCTTTGAAAACTCCTTCGTGCTAAATTTTCAGATTTTTTTGATGAGCCGCTCAAAAGATAACGAATTTTTAAAAATTGGTAGTTTGTTCCTTTACTCGTAACTTCTTCAATAAAGGTCCAAATTTCAAATTTTTTTTTTTTCAAAATTTTTGTTTTTTTACGTACTTTTAAAAAAAAAATCCCAAAAATTTTTTAAAATCGCTCTAGTATGCGATTTTTAAGTTTTAAAATTTAAATCTCATTTTTGAAAATGTTTTTTCGAAATTTTTATGTGTAAAACATCTATCGATTCTACAAATTTTTTGCCCAGGATGATCGTGGGATAACGATTATTACTATTTCTTAAAATTTTTTGAAAAAATTTTATTGTAATTTTCCAATCTTAAAATCATTTCCACTGCTCCAATGGTGCGTCATAGAGGGGTCTTTTATAAGACCGACCCCCATTAATTTTTACATCTTAACATTTCTTTGAAACTAAATAATACCCTATCTCCAATTGCTAAGGGGGCTCCCACACAAAATGACATTTTTTTAAATTTTCTCCAACCGCTCTAACTGCCCTAATAGTGCCCTTAGAACAACAAAACGTATGACCGATATTATTTTTTTAGTCCAAACGTTTTCTCTGAACACACCTACCCTCTATCTCTAATTCTTAAGGCGGTCCCTATACATTTTTTTTTATTTTTTGTAAATTTGTTTTATTTGCGTCGAGGGGTCATTATTGAGACCGACCCCTATTTATTTTTAGTATTCAACATTTTTTTAAATTATATCTACGCCCTATCTCCACTCCCTAAGTAGGCTCCCATACAAAATTACATTTTTATAAAATTTGCTCCAACTGTTATTTGTATGGGAGCCTACTTAGAGAGTAGAGATAGGGCGTAGGTATGTTTTAAAAAAATGTTTTAGGGTAAAAATAAATGGGGTTCGGTCTCACTAATGACCCCTCTCGGACGCACCATTGGACCGGTAGAAGCTGATTAAATAAAACAAATTTACAAAAAATAAAAAAAAATGTATGGGGACCGCCTTAACAGTTAAATATAGAGAGTAGGTGTGTTCATAGAAAATTTTTGGACTAAAAAAATATTGTGGGTCGGCCACACATTTTGTTGCTCTAAGGGCACTATTAGGGCAGTTAGAGCGATTGGAGAAAATTTTAAAAAATGTCGTTTTGTGACATTTGTGACATGCTAATCTAATAGGGTATTAGATTGTTCCAAAGAGATGTTAAGACGTAAAAATTAATGGGTGTCGGTCTTATAAAGGACCCCTCTATGACGCACCATTGCACACAGGGCAAGCATGATCCAATTCCGGCCAAAAGTCTTTATCGTTGTTGGATCCTTCTGAAAATGTTCTTCTAGAGGAATTCGAGGTCGCTGATTTCAAAATTTAGCTAAAAACCAAAAAAATCAAAATGGCGGATCCAATATGGCGAACAATTTTTTTTAAAAATTGTCCGATTGAACTCAAATTTTGTTTTATGTGGGTCTTGGAGTTACTGAATAAGAATTGTTACTCCAAATTTTGAAAAACAAAATGGCGGACTAAATATGCTTCTTAAAGTTTAAAGAATGATCCAACTCCGACCAAAAGTCTTTATCGTTGTTGGATCCGGCTGAAAATGTGCTTCTAGACTATTTCGGGGTCGCTGATTTCAAAATTTAACTAAAAACTAAAAAAATCAAAATGGCACATCCAATATGGCGCAAATTTTTTTTTAATAATTGTCCGATTTAACTCAAATTTTGTTTTAAGGGGGTCATGGAGTTACTGAATCAGAATTACTGGCGTGAATTTTGAAAAACAAAATGGCGGACTAAATATGCTTACCAAAGTTTGTTGAAGCTAGCTGAAAGTGTGGCCTAGTAAATTTCCGGGTCTGTTATCTTAAAATCGAACTGATAAAATTCAATATGGCGAAACAATATGGCGACTAGATTTGTTAACTTTGTCTGATCTAACTAAAAATTAGTTTTAAGAGTATTAAGAGTGTCTGAAGTTAAATCTACGCACATAATTTTAATATATATTTTTTTTTTTTATTTTTCATATAAATATGGAAATGGTGTAAATGACTTACTTAGTTTCAGAAAAGCTTTTGGAAATGGTGACGACAAATTATTTACTTTTTTTTCTTTATTTTGGAAATTCATTAAAAAATCTTTGAATTTAATTGGACATGGTGTAGCTGATATTTTCCATAATTCTACAAAAAAACTAGGAATGTAGATAATTTTTTTTCCTACACTTAAGGCACTCTCTGTCGATAAAAAAACTAATCAAGCCGTAAAACATTATTTTGGGTTAAATTATTTTTTTAAAAACAAATCTCGGACCACTGCATATATAAGTAGCTGTAATTTCGCCATTTATCATTTCGAGCAAGTTTGGGCAACTTTTTTCGAAAGATATGGATCCATTCTATATCAAAAAAAATATAGACCGATTGTATCGAACTGAGGATCGCTGAGGATTTTTTCGGCGCGAGGTAAATATCTTAAAAATTATAACTTTTTTCACAAAAAACGCGAATTGCTGCCAGGCAAATGAGTTATATTTGTCCATGTTGTTTTCGTTACAAAGGCTTATATATAAGGTTGAACCACGCAAACAAAAAGTTAAACATTAACAATAGAAGTTTGAAAAAAAAATTAAAAAGAATCTCAACTTTTAAAAAATTTTCACCAACTTTTTTAACTTTGAAGACCTGTCAAAGGAAAGGGTGTAATTGGATCATAAAGATAAGTTCAGAAAACCTGCTTCTTTATATGCCCAACAAACTGGTTATCATTTTTTTGAGAATTTACAAATAAGGACTTTTGGCCGGAAATCGATCTGTCTGGCCCTCTGTGCATTGGAGCAGTAGAAATGATTTTAAGATTGGAAAATTACAATAAAATTTTGTCAAAAAATTTAAAAAAATAGTAATAATCTTTATCCCACGATCCTCCTGGGCAAAAAATTTGTAGAATCGATAGATGTTTTACACAAAAAATTTTTTAAAAAATCGAAGAGTACAAACCTTTTTAAAAAATGAGATTTAAATTTTAAAACTTAAAAATATCATACTAGAGCGCTTTTAAGAACTTTTTGGGATTTTTAAAGACCGTAAAAAAAACCAAAAATTTTGAAAAAAAAATTTGAAATGTGGACCATTATTGAAGAAGTTATGAGTAAAAGAAATTTGAGTAAAGGAACAAACTACCAATTTTTAAAAATTCGATATCTTTTGAACGGGTCATCAAAAAAATCTGAAAATTTACCACGAAGGAGTTCGAAGGGTACTAAAAACTGTTAATAAATTGGGAAAATCTCAAAAAAAAATTTTAAAGTGTCCGATTTGACATGGAATGCCCCATATACACTCTATCACTAAAGTGGAGGGTATAAAAAGAATGAAAGAAAAATCTTTGCACTTTGATTCTACAAAAAAATTCTTGTGAAAGTTAAAACTTTTATTTTAAGAGTTGCACCTAAATTAATCTATAAAGGTTTTTTAGCCCATTATTGAGGTCATAAGTTTAAACCGCTTGGCCTGTTTGCAACCAAGAAGTCCAGTTGAGATCTGAGACTTTTTTTATTGGAAAAATGTCTCAGAATATGAGACTTTTATATAAAAAATGTCTCAGAATGTGAGAATTTTTCTATAGAAGATATATCTGAGAATCTGAGACTTTTTTGTAGAAAAATGTCTCAGAATCTGAAACTTTTTCTATCGGAAAAATGTGTAAGAGTTACACCCAAATTAATCTATAAAGGTTTTTTAGCCCATTATTGAGGTCAAAAGTTCAAACCGCTTGGCCTGTTTGCAACCAAGAAGTCCAATTGAGATCTGAGACTTTTTCTATTGGAAAAATGTCTCAGAATTTCAGACTTTTTCTGTAGGAAAAATGTCTCCGAATCTAAGATATTTTCTGTGGGAAAAATGTCTCAGAATCTGAGACTTTTTCTATAGGAAAACTGTCTCAGATTCTGAGAATTTTTCTATAGGAAAAATATCTCAGAATATGAGACTTTTTATATAAAAAATGTCTCAGACTGTGAGAATTTTTCTATAGAAAATATGTCTGAGAATCTGAGATTTTTTTATAGGAAAAATGTCTTAGAATCTGAGATTTTTCTATAGGAAATATGTCTCAGAATTTGAGACTTTTTCTATAGGAAAAATGACTCGGAATCTGAGACTTTTTCTATAGGAAAAATGACCGGGAATCTGATACTTTTTTTATAGGAATAATGACTCAGAATCTGAGACGTTTTCTGTAGGAAAAATGTCTCAGAATCTGAAACTTTTTCTATAGGAAAAATGTTTCAGAATCTGAAACTTTTTCTATAGAAAAAATGTATCAGAATCTGAGAAAATATGTCTGAGAATCTGAGACTTTTTTTATAGGAAAAATGTCTTAGAATGTGAGACTTTTTCTATAGGAAAACTGCCACAGAACCTGACACTTTTTCTACAGGAAAACTGTCTCAGAATCTCAGATTTTTCTATTGGAAAAATGACTCAGAATCTGAGACTTTTTCTATAGGAAAAATTACTGAAGCTTTTTCTATAGGAAAAATGTCTCAAAATCTGAGACTTTTTTTATAAGAAGAATGTCTCAGAATCTTGGACTTTATCTATAGGAAAAATCTCTCAGAATCTGAGACTTTTTCTATAAGAAAAGTTTCTCAGAATCTAAGAAAATAAAAAGGAAAAATGTCCCAAAATCTGAAAAGGTTACAGAATCTGAGACTTTTTCGATAGGAAAAAGTCCTAAGTATCTAAAACACTTTCTATAGGAAAAAGGTCTCAGATCCTACATAAGAATCTGAGACTTTCTTTTTCTACTTTCTGAGAATCTTTATTACATATATTATTTTTTACTCCAAACCCAACCGAAAATGAGCTTGGAGCGATAAAAAATACACTTTTGCACATCCTTTACATTTTTTTTTGGTGTTCTAATATTCGCATGCTTTGCATATAAAAAATCTTTAGAATCTGAAAATTGTTCTGTAAGAAAAATGTCTTGAAATCTAAGAGGTTTTCTACAAGAAAAATATATTAGAATCTAAGGCTTTTTCTAAAAGAAAAAATTTTTCAAATTTTGGAATTTTGAATAAGTGTTTGAGAGACCGTTCGTTCCTATAGGAAAAATATCTCAGAGTCTGACATTGTTTTCTGAAGGAAAAATGTCACAGAATCTGAGAGTTTTTCTATATATATGTCCCTTATTTATTTAAATATCAATAGGAATACATTTCTGACTACTAAAAATACTTAAATAAAGTTCAGTGTGAACATAGGGCGTCAACAAATTCTCTCCATCTAATTCTATCTCTGGCAATTGTTTTTGCTTGATTCCAGGATATCTGAGCTAGTAAGCATTCTTGTTTGAGGTATCGAACCCAGGTGTAACGGGGTCTGCCCTGTCGGCGTTGTCCTTGGGGGTTCCAATCTAGGGCTGTTCTGGCGATTTTTTCAGGGGGTCGTATATGACCTACCCATGTCGACTTTCGTCTACGGATCTCTATTTGCACTGGCAAAGAATTTGCCCTTAGAAGCAGGGCTTCATTTGAAATCCGATCTGGCCAGTGGATGTGGAAGATTTGTCTTAGACATTTATTGATAAAGACTTGGATTTTCTTTGTGGTATTTTGCGTTAAGCTCCGTTAAGCTGTAGTGCAGCCATAAAGAAGCACTAACTTAACACTACAGTTAAAAATGCGGATTTTAGTTTTCCGGGAAATATTATTTCTACGCCAAATTTTAGCTAGCGAGAAAAAGGCTACACGTGCTTTATTGATACGGTCAGTTATGTCCGCACTTGAACCACCATCCTTGGTTATCTTGCTACCAAGGTAAGAAAAAGCATCCACATCTTCAATAGTTTGTCCATCAATTATTAAGCTTTGTCTTCTTTATATAAATTTTTAATCCAACTTTTTTAGCGTTTTCGGATAGACTGGTTAGTTTTGCTTCAATATCCGAAAAACGATGTGCCATTAGACATAAATCGTCGGCATAGTCTATGTCATATAAGAAATCAGACAGAGTCCAGCGAATTCCGAAAGGTGCATCTCTGTTTGTCTTTTCCATTACACAATCTAGCAATAGCAAGAACAGTGTTGGGTAGAGGATGCAGCCTTGCCGCACTCCCGTGTTGGGAATAAATGAACGACTCTCATTTCCATTGAAACGTATCCTACACCCAGAAAAGTTTTACAGTAAATATTTACGGTTATTCAAAAAGTTTTTAGTTAAAGTTGTTTTAAACGTTTTATCGTTTGTTTTTCAATGAAAATAAAATATTGAACGATTTATACAGTTTTAAAACAATAAACTACAAAAGTTACGGAAAAATATTTTTATCAGTTAAATTATTTGTGACTGATTATACCGTATAATTTTACAAAAGTACGGTTTTTGTAGTTTGTTATTCAAAAAAAAATTATTTTTACTTCACAAAATAAAAAATTGTAAACAGTTAAAAAAACTGAAATATCGTTTATTTTTACGGAATGTCTAGTCATTTATTAACGTTTAAAAATAACTGAAAAAGTATGTTGTTTCAAATGAAATGTAAGTAGTCCATTTTTTAAAAGGAAAAACGATTGTTTTAAACGTTTTTTCAGTTGAATTTATTTACAAAATATTTTGAGTGTACATTGTGCATCCCTGTATAGTTCACGTATCATATTCACTATCTTATCGATAATTCCTTTGTAGGATAGTGCTGACCACATGGAGTTTCGTGATATAGTGTCGAATGCACGTTCAAATTCAACAAAAAGGAGATATAGGGGAGTATTATATTCGGCGGATTGTTCAATGATTATGCGCAACGTGTTGATGTGGTCTGCACACGATCGACCTTGTCTAAACCCAGGGCCCGAATTACCGCATGATCGAATGAAATTTCGATACATACAAAACTTTGGTACCAATTTAAAAATAAACGAAAAATAATTTCACTATATATTCACTACATTTGCTTTATGGGTACAAAGTACTTCATCCCTGATTAGGTAGAATTCAAGTAAATGTTTTATTTTAGAAAATAAAAGACAGATTTCGATAGCAAAATTTCGATATCGAATGCCGTTAATCGGCCCCAGCCTGTTCCTTACGCAAAATCAGATCAGCAATAGGAGAAATTCTTTGCAAAATTAGTGTTGCCATTACTTTGCTAATGGCGTTAAGAAGGGTTATACCACGCCAATTTTTACATTGCGTCATATCACCCTTTTTGGGTAGTGTAACCACTATACCTTCCTTCCAGTCATCCGGTATTTTGTTTGATGCCCAGGCTTCCTGTATAATGGGGGTAAGAAACTGCTCTAAAGTACCAGCGCCATATTTTAAGAGTTCAGCAGGGATGTTGTCTGGACCTGATGCTTTGCTGTTTTTCATCCTGTTTAAGGAATCTTAAATTTCTTGGCATGGCGGCGGATCTATGGATATGACCCCCCTGGGATTGCGGCGAGTTGTAAAAAGTGCATCGTCTTCCCCATTTTCACTGGGGGTGGTTAAAGCTGGTAATGAAAAGAAGTCGCGCCATCGTTCTAGTTGTTGTTCGGGTGCTGTAATTTCAAGTCCATCGTCTGATTTTAAAACCGCTGTACCTCTTATATTATTTCCACTCATCTGTTTTATGGCTGAATACACACCACGCAGGTTGCCAGTATTTGAGGCTTGCTCCGCCTGTTCAGCAATGCTGTTTTAATATTTCTCCCTGTCAGCACGAACCAAGTTTCGGACTCGACGGGCAGATTGACGATATTGGGACCTTGCTTGATCCTTCTGAGCGGCAGTTTTGGCCGTTGTACGATTGTTGTGCAGTCTTTTACGATTTTGAATCTCCATCCAAGACTCATCGCTGATCCACGGTTTGACCTTGCAGTTTACTATACCAAGTACCGATTTTGCAGTTTCCTTACAAGCCAACGATACGTCTGCCCATGTGTTCTGGTGGGGGTTTGTAAGTAAATCAGTTTTTCTATAGGAAAAATATTTTAGATTTTAAAAATCTAAGACATTTTATGTAAAAAAAAATATCTAAGAATCTTGTGACTTTCTCTAAAAAAAAATTTCTTAATATCTGAAACTATTTCTATAGGAAAAATATTTGAGAATCTGAGACTTTTATAGGAAAAATATCTCAGAATCTAAGATTATTCTATGAATATAGTTTTAATTCCAATTCAAAAATCTTTAAACTTTTTTAAACATTTGTTAAACTTATTGTTAGTTAGAACTTAAGAAATATTTTTATTTTGTTTTCTACCTTTAACAAACAATTAAAATTAAAACAACAAAAAAAAATATATAATTAAGAGTTCATAAAACTTTTAATAACAACTTAATAATCCATTTCACTTTTTTTCTTCTCTTTTCAGCCTGGCAGGTGCTTCAATTTAACATTTTAATTTTTTTATTATTGTTAAATGAAAAGAGTATACAGCAAAAACACTTACAACAAAACAAAATAAAACTACAGCCTACGAGGATTGTTAATTTAAAAACTCATGCTATAAATACATAGAAAAACAAAAGATAGAAAAGCGAGAATGACAACAACAATCTTAAGTTGCTCATAAAATGCCACATAGCTAACGGGCCTGCAGTGAACGGCAACAACAGCAATAGCAATAACAATGCAAACAACAACAGCTTATAGCAACTGAAAATAATAATAACAACAACAGCAGCAGCAGCAACAATATAAACTATATAGTTAACGTGAGAACAATTTAACACTAACAACAAAAACAAACGAAAAACACTGTAGAAAAAAAGTGAGAAAATTATACAAAAAAAAAAAAATTGAGAACACTGTATAGAATTTTCTATATAGAAAATTTCTGTGTTAAAAAAAAGTGTTTGTGAAAAAAAACTCTTAGAGAACATGTCAACACAAAAAAACCAGCAGCAACAGCAGGTGCATTCAAATGTAGGCAATATTCTAGTGTTGCTTGCAACATAATAACACCGAAAAAAAAAAACTAAAAATAAAAAAATTTTACATAAAACAAGTTTTTCCTTGCCACTTTTTTTCTAAAAAAAAAAAATATAAAAAACTGACAATATATAGAGAAAAATAGAAAAAAAAAAACAGAAAGTAGAATACAGTTGGCTTTAATAAAAGAGAAAACATTTAAAAAAAAGAAAATTTTTAACAAATACACGTACGAAATGAAAGTGACGCTTATGGTTGCAAACATGAATCTACTATGTACAACACATACAATCATATGCAATAAGGACCCATATTGAAGCACCCTCTATACAATAGAGGTGTATGTAGGTATGCATATGTGTGTGTTGGTTATATGTGAAATTAAGATTACTGTATGTGTGTGTGTTGAAAAACGAAAAACACACACCAACACATATGTGAACATTATTTGAAGAGATGTATGAGTGTTCTTATGCATACAAATGCTAAAAGACAAAAACTAACACACTAGCAAAAATAAAATTTCAACAAAAAAACTAGCAAAAAACTGAACAACAACAGCGGGCTAAACAACAACATTTCTAGCAACAACAGCAACAACAAAAAAAACCTTGTTAAGTGGCACTTGTACGAATAACAATTTTAAGTGCTTAACACGCTGCCAGCGTACAAAAAAACAGAATACTGCTATATAGCACCATGCCATCACTATATTCTAATATTGGCAACATCATATTTTACTACTCTTATGTGCTAACAATCTACAACAACGACAACGACATATAGTAAATGAAATTGAAAAATCTTCTTGAGAAAAAAAGCACAAAAAACAGACATTTTTAAATCTAAAAAATAAACTTAAAAAGATTAAAGCAAAAAAGTTGCAGAGTAAAATTGTTAAACCTTCTGTGTTTTTTTTTGTAATCAAAATGAACAACATTAAATATCTTACAATCTGTAAAATCAGTTGGATCATGCAAATATCAGTAAAATTTATTTTAAACTGTAAGAAGTAGTATTTATAATGGCAAAAACTATACTAAAATGCTTAATTTTAATGGATCAACTTGATAAACTGCTTAAAGAGGGTTTACATTGTTATACTTTGTGTGTTGAAATGTATTATTCAAACAAAAACACATTCATCATCATCTGTTGGTGTTACAGCCCGGGGTGGGCCTTAACCTTGTTCACAATTTGTTTCCATTCAGATTTATTTTTCGCCGAGTTCTTCCAGTTACTTATACCGCTTTTTTTGCAGTCATCCTCAACACCATTAAGCCATCTTGATCTAGGTTTACCTCTGGCTCTAGTCCTGTGTGGTATAGCGTTAAGAATTTTCTTTTGTGCTCTATCTTCTGGCATTCTAGCCACGTGGCCTGCCCACTGCAACCTCTGGGCCTTTATAAGCTTAACAACATTCTTTCCTTCAAGTATTCAAACAAAAACACATTAAAAATTGTATATTTACAAAAGGTGTGTTTTTTCGAGTTTGTTATAAAATTCCCATACTAATTTAAGTAGGTATACACTTGATAAGTAGGGATATTTATATATTCTAAAAAGTTTAGTATTTATAAAAAGTGGTGCCAAATCTTGAAATTTTCGTTTATATCACTTACCAACACTTTTTTTATTTTGAAAAGTCAAATAAATTAATAAATAAATTGCAAAAATAAGTTTGAAAAATTTTCATTCACAACAAAAAAAATAAATATTACAATTATTTTGTAAATTTTAATAATTAAATAAAAATAACTTCAAAATCAAATAATAAAGTGATACCAAGTGCATTCAATAAAAAACAAGAGTTGCCAAATTTGTATAGATAAGTAGTGATACCGTTTTTTTACAAGTAGTTATAGTTACATATAAAAACATCGAAAAAAAACACACCAAAAGTATAATCCGTTGTCCTTTTTTTAAAAAAGTTTTTTAAAACACACAAAAACATAAATTTTGTTTTTCTAAATTTATTTAATACTAGCCGTATGTGGAAAAAAATCCCCGCAGACGTCTTCCCAACCAGCTACAATTTGGAAAAATTCAAATTAAACGTCCACAAACACTACTCCCTCTTTCCTTCTCCTCATAACCTATTTTACTAATACCAACACAATGCATTCCATCAGTAGGGGGCATCCCCTGAGTGTTGGCTCAAAGTAAAAAAAAAAAATATTCCGGGAGGTGCACTTACATTCCAAATTTCAAGTCTATAGCCTCAGTTGTTTGTAGAAATATAAAATGTGCCAAACAAAGTACCTTTTCTATCCCTTTTACTCTCTTAGAATCAGCATTTCCAAAAATACAGCCTCATTGGATTAACATTTCAGAGATGCACCCACATTCCAAACTTCAGGTGTTTATCTTCAGTGGTTTGTGGAAATAAAAAAAGGACCAAAGTACTTTTTTTTACCCCTTTTACCCCCTTAGAATCAACATTTCCAAAATCGCAGCCTTATTGGATCTACATTTCAGGAGGTCTCAAATTTCAATTGTATTGCTTCAGTGGTTTGTGGAAATAAAAAAAGGATCAAAGTACCTTTTTTATACCCCTTTTTCTCACTTAAAATCAACATTTCCAAAAACCCAGCCTTGGATCTACATTTCAGGAGGTCCACCTACATTCCAAATTTCAAGTGTATTGCTTCAGTGGTTTGTGGAAATATATAAAGTACCAAAATACCTTTTTTTACCCCTTTTACCCCCTTAGAATCAACATTTCCAAAATCGCAGCTAAATTGATTGTTTGATATTTGCTAGAAATAGTTTTTTTCTGTTGTTAGATCTTAAATTCCTAATTTTAAGTTATTATGACCTTTATTTAATCATGGGATGCTTCATTCAAGGTAATAAAACCATTATTTAAGTATATATAAAAAGTACCACAATACCTTTTTTACTCGTTTTACCCCCATAAAATTATTATTTCAAAAAAACCAGCCTTAGTGGATCTATATTCCGGGAGATGCAGCTACATTTCAAATTTCAAATCTCTATCTTCATTGGTTTGTGGAACTATAAAAAGTACTAACGTACCTGTTTTTGCACATTTTACCCCCTTAGAATCAACATTTCCAAAACCCAAGCCTTAGTTGGCCTATACTCCGGGAGGCGCATCTATATTCCAAATTTCAAGTCTCTAGCTTCAGTGGTTTGTGGAAATATAAAAAGTACCAAAATACCTTTTTTACCCCTATTCCCTAGAATCAACCTTTCCAAAAACTCAGCCTTAAAGGATCTATATTTCTGGAGGCGCACCTCCATTCCAAATTTCAAGTTCCCATTTCGTTCCCTGTTTTATTCCATTTGTTTCCCTGTTCCATTCCGATTAGTCCCATGTGGCTTTCATTCCGTTCCGAATATGCCCTTACATGCGCTAAAAAAAAAATCTTTGCCTTCTTTAGAAATCTCTTTTCGCTAAATGACCCTGCATTCCAAATTTAAAGTTTCCAGGACCATTATTTCAGGAATTATAAAAAATACCAAAATACATTTTTTTACCCCCCTTATAATCGGAATTTCGAAAAAGTACGTTTTCAAAATTTTTCCCGTTATTGGAACTAACATATTAAAATTTTTTTGTTGGACCTTAATTTCAAAAAATTTAGAAAGTACCAAATTAAATTTTTTTACCACTTTTTACCCTTAGTAGTCCGAATTTCCAGAAAGTACTTTTTTGGGAATGTTTTTCCGTTGGAGGATCCTACATTCCAATTTTCAAATTAATAGGATTTTTTTTCAGAAAAAGTAAAAAGTACCAAAGTGCTCGCTTTTTACCCCCCTTAGAATCGGTATTTCGAAAAAGTACTTTTTCATAATTTTTTTTCATTGTTGGAAACAACAATGCAAATTTTAATTTTTTTGTAGGACTTTAATTTAAAAAAATATAAAAAGTACCAAAGTACAATTTTTTACCCCTTTTTACCAGGGTTGGCAACCGATACCCACCTAAAATAACGGTATTTAGCTATTGTACCGCAACCAATAAAGATATGGACATTTTCAAAAGCGATTATGAAAGCTGATGAAATTTCTAGTATTTTAAATGTGTAACTTCGTGTTTCTACTGGTTCGTTTTCGAAATATAGGTCAATACCTTTATAATACCGTTTGAAACGGTATTATAACGGTATTGGCCTATATAACTAAAAGGAACCGGTAGAAACACGAAGTGAAACATTTAAAATACTGGAAATTTCATCAGCTTTCATAATCGCTTTTGAAAATGTCCATATCTTTATTGGTTGCGGTACAATAGCCAAATACCGTTATTCTAGGTGGGTATCGGTTGCCAACCCTGCTTTTTACCCTTAGGAATCCGAATTTCCAGAAAGTACTTTTTTTGGGAATGTTTTTCCGTTAGAGGATCCTACATTCCAATTTTCGAATTAATAGGATTTTTTTCAGAAAAAATAAAAAGGACCAAAGTACTCGTTTTTTTACACCCCCCCCCCCCCCTTAGAATCGGAATTTCGAAAAAGTACGTTTTCAGATTTTTTTCCGTTGTTGGAACCACCATTGCAAATTTTAATATTTTTGTAGGACCTTAAATTCAAAAAATATAAAAAGTACCAAAGTACCATTTTTTACCCTTAGGAATCCGAATTTCCAGAAAGTTCTTTTTTTGGGAATGTTTTTCCGTTAGAAGATCCTAAATTTCAAATTTCAAATTAATTGAATTTTTTCAGAAAAAATAAAAAGTACCAAAATACTCGCTTTTTCCCCTTTTTCAACCCTTCGTTTTAACCCCTTAAAATCAACATTTCCTAAAACCCGGCCTTAGCGGATATGTATTCCAGGAGGTGAAACTACAATCCAAATTTCAAAACTCTAGCTTCAGTGGTTTGGGCTGTGGGATGATGCGTGATTAGTATGTCAGTCAGTCAGTCATCAGTCAGTCACGCAACTACTTTATATATATAGATTGTTTTAATTTTAAATAAACACAATAAAATTGAAAAGTCAGATCAAAATATTATTTTTTGAAAAACTTAACTTAACAAAATATTTTCTGATACGTTGTACATTTCAAAAAAAGTAAATTATACAAAATCCATTAAAAAGTGTGATAATGTAAAACCTGCTTTAGGTTATGTCGAAAGCGTTACCTTTTTTTTTTTTCTTTTAGGGGGTTTTCCATCATCTTCCCTGAAAACAATAGGGCGAAATTTATCAAATTAATAAAAAATCAAAATAGTATTTTTATCATATCGCCGTTTTCTCATACGAACGATATTTTGGCGATAAACAAACAAAAAGTATTGAAAATTTTTATTTCCTTTTCAATTTAAAATAAAATAATTTTTCAAGCACAACAAGAAATGTTTGAAAGGATATGAATTTGGCCGAAACCCACAAATTTGCGTTCAAACATAAAATAAAAAATTCTGCGAATGTTGCGGATATATTTTTCAGCTGAATGCAAATGTTTTTAGTCCTGTTAACATGACCAAAATATGAAAGAAAAAAACTGCCTATTTTTTAGCTTCAGGGAATCGATATACCTACTTTACATTATCACACTTTTTCATTATACACATCAAAATTTATCAACTTCTAAAAGATTTATGTAATCCTTTTTGATTGAAACCTGGTCGTATCTAATAAGTGAACAATTTCTGGCAAAATTTTTTTATAAAATCTTTCCCTAACATGGTGAAATTTCGCTTGCATAATGGAAAAGTATAATTGTGGAAAGTGGGTACCTAGAATTCAGTGGTATACTCTGTTTCAAAAAGTAAGCTCAAGATAACGAGATAATTCGATTTTAAATTTGCAAATATAGAGAAAAAATTAGTGCCTACGTTCAGTACCGTAGTACCGGGAATACCGGTACTCCCGGTTCTCGGTACTCCCGGGAATTGGTACCGGTTTCCCGGTTCTTACGGTATTCTCGGTTCCGGTTCTGAACGTATTGCAGGTATTCCCGGGATATTTTGTAAAATTCAGTTCAACTTAAATTTTTTCTTCGCTTTTACAAAAAGAAAAAAAAAATACAAAACATGTGAAAAACACCATTTCAATTATTTTTTATGAATTTAAGAAAAAATAGTTTCATGATTTTTAAATAATTTTACAAACACAACACTTAAAATATTTTGTAGGCAAAAACAAATGAAAATCACATTTAAAACCAGTGAATAAACAATTGAAAACCATCCCAGTAATTTTTCATTTGTTTTCACAAACATCAACATTTATTATACCCTACACCACACTGTGGTACAGGGTATAATGAGTTGGTGCTGATGTTTGTAACTACCCGAAATATTGATCCTAGACCCACTTTTAAGTATACCGATCGACTTAGAATCACTTTTTGAGTCGATTTAGCGATGTCCGTCTGTCCGTCGTCCGTTCGTCTGTCCATGTAAACGGTGTAAACACGATAAAGGTCGCAATTCTTAATCAATTGACTTGAAATTTGAAACTAAAGCCTCTTTTGGCCCAAGGACGAAGCATATTGAAATTAGAAAAAAATCGGTCCATATTTAGATCTAGCCCCCATACAAAGGTCCTCTTTAGTTTTGGCTCAAATGACTCTAATAGCCGCATTTTAATAGGTACCTTTTTGAAATTTGGCAGGTAATCATGTTTAATTCACACATGTTTAATTCACACAAATTAAATTGGACTAGTTTTTCTTGTAGCCCCCATACAAACCACCTTCCCTATTTTCACATAAATCTCTCAAATTTCATGAAAATAAAAAATATTTAATTAAAATTATGTTTGTGTATGTTTAATGCGTACTTTAATAACCTTATCAAATCTGATTATCATCGAACCATTTTTGGACTTAGGTCCTATGTGGAAATTTCGCCCGATATTCAGTTGAAGCAATTTATTGTCAACAAAAAGAAGCCTATTCCACTCAAATTTGATTAGTGAGTGCTTTTTACACTTACTAAAGATTTGACAAAATGTAGATCTAATCAGCCAATGTTTGAACTTGGGACCCATTTTCTGGGAAACTCTGGTGTAGGGTATTATATGGTCGGTCTTGACCGACTATAATTTTCTTACTTGATTTTTACTGTTGACAAAATTTTCCAAAATAAATAACATTAAACATTAAAAAATTAATGTTTAATGTTATACGAAAACATCAAAAATTAATGATTTCGTAGGTTATTTTTTACAATTTTCTATTGAAATATTTTTTTAAAAATTTTTAATAAAATTTTGGGTAATCGATTCCGCAATCAACTACATTTTGGCCAAACACTCTACCCATCGTGCCAAAGTTTAAAAATTCATTCTTGTGCTTGCTGCACTATAGAAATTCAAGTTTCTCATTATTAAAAAAAAAAATAAAATTATTCCACGCCCATGAAAGGGGGCGGACCGAAAAAAACGAAATTTTTTAATTCTCTGGGTCCAATTGCAGGACTTTGAACTTCTTCCCAGTTGGAAAATGTGTCACTGAGGAAATTTCCTCAGTGATTCCTTGAGGAAATGTCTTCAGGTTCTGACAAATCATAGGTAATCCCTGATGACATGTCCTAACATTGTCAGCACTGAATGTTTGCTTTAAGAGTGTTGACAATTCCTCTAAGACGTCTTAAAGGAAATGTCTTCAGAATAGCAGTATATTAAATTTGAATTTCAAATTTTGGCAACTCTTCAATTTCCAACAAAAAGATGGCAACATTATCGATTTATTTAACCCTGCTGTTAGGTTAGAAAAAACTTACGAATGTTAAGTTAGTGGACCATTTGGTCCATACTTCAATATTCAAACAAAATAACAATTTAATAATATATTTGTATATATTTTGCATCATTTATACTTAAAGACTATTTTTAAGCTTAACTCAACGTTAGAGATGGGTGCGTGAGTGAATTTTGGGTCACGCTCACGCAAGAAATATTATAATCGCTCATGAATCACTCACTCGATTTTTTTCTTTATTCACGCTCACTTACTACTCACGTCAGTAAAACTAAAATAAGTTGCGATCATGCGTGACTCACGTGATTCATAATTACGCTCACCCCAATTCACACAATATTCACTTACAAATACACAATTTAAGGAAATTTAAAAAAAAATGCTTTTCATATATTAGCAGACCGTTAATTTGAATTTTAACTGATTGCAAAACGAAAAATAAAACTAAAACTATAAATAAAACTGAAAGCAATACAAAAAAATTATATTGACTCACGCAAGAAAAATGGCACTCACGCAAAAATTAGGCTCGCTTTCTAATCACTCACACATAAAAGTTTTGGAATCACACTCACTCAAGCATGATTCTCGTTATTAACTTGACTTTCGATCGAGCGCGAGTCACGCGTGATTCACGTGAACCACGCAAATCACGTGACCAGCACCCATCTCTACTCAACACAGCTAATGTAAACAATTGTTGAGGGATTCCCTTTTTTCATATTCTTTACTTTAGAGATTGTTTTGCATTACAATTCAACAAAAGGTACATATCGCTCCTTTACTTGTATAGTGTCACAACTCAAAACATTTGATTTTGCAGAAAACACGTTTAAAGTTTACTATTGAAACTGGTTTTTTATTGAAAAAGGCCGGTACATAATAATGTAATAATGGCGTGTACTCTTCTCAAACGGTGAGTTTAAAAGATATTAATACGAATTTTTGACACAATATAAAGCACGATATAACGAATAATTCTGCATCATTAACTCAAAAAACGCATTTTTTGAGTTATGACACTATACAAATAAAGGAGCGATATGTAAGTTTTGTTTTTTCCTATAATTTCTAATGATTCATCTCATTTAGGTGGCGTAGATATTGCTGATCAAGTGGTTGGTTCCTACAGCACAAAACGCGAAAGAAATCGATGGCCTAACGTAGTATTTGCAAACATACTTGATATCCCAGCAAAACCTTAAACATGGTAACGGTTATGTAATGCATTACGATGTAATGCATAGCCAAATAAAAATTTAAAAATGTGCATTAATTTTCGCCTACCGCTTACCATAGGCATTCACTTTATTTTTCATGCATTATGTAAAACTCATGCATTACTTTGAGTGACATCCCAAACAAAAATAATCAATCAAGCAAAGGGTATTGTAAGGTTGCCTTATTCTATACTGGATTAATGATTTTTGTTTGGGATAAGACTCAAAGTAGTGCATGAGGTTTACATAATGCGTGAAAAATACAAAAAAGTTAAGCCTATGGTAAGCGATAGGGAAAAAAATGCATATTTTTTTTTTTTTTTTTGCTATGCATTACATGGTAATGCATTCCATAGCCGTAAACATTTTGAAAGTTTTGTCCGAATACCCGCTTTGAACGCGTCCATCCTATTTTGTAAAATCGACGTTTCATGGGCTCCAGCTATCGGAATCGCAGGAGAAAATATACTATGGACCAAATGGTCCCTTAACCTAAGATACGTAACTTTTTATTTTTCTCAGTCCTGGTTTAAGTCAGAACCTAGATTTTTTGTAAATAACATTGTTTTATAAAAATACCCCATGAGCAAAAAAAAAATAAGCCAGTATATCGTATCGTTCAAAAGTTACAAAGGAAACAATCTAAAAATTGGACCAAATGGGCTTAACCTAACAGCAGGGTTAAAATAAAATCAAAATCTAACAAGTAGAATAAAAGTAATAAATTGACAAACAATTTTCAAAATAAAGTTTGGAACAAGTAGTAAAGTGTGGGACTAATAAACTGGAGGGTCCAGGTTCAAATCCAGTTGGGACTAAAAAAGGCGAAAAGTTTTTTCTAAATATGAAAAAGATAATTAATAAAGGAAAATGGATAAAAGTAAGAACTAAAGGAAATGCGAAAATTTTTTGTATTTTCGCATGACCTACGTCAGACATTTCCCCAAAGAAGTCTTAGGTGACATGTCCCCGAAGGTCAGCCCTGACCACTGCTGACTTTGAGAGAGGACATTTTGAAAATTTGTATGAAACTGTCCTCAACCCAGTACATAGAGATGTCTTGTGGATGTCAGCAGTGACTCTGACATGTCACCACTCCGTCACTGAGGATGGCTCGAGGACGTTGCCAACTGGGTTATTGCATAAAAATGTTGCATTTTTTAACCAATAATACAAAAAATCATGTAAAATAAGTAAGAGTGTTAAATTCGGCTGTGCCGAATCTTTTATACCCTCCAACATGCAAATAAATAAAAAAAATGCAGGGGCGTCTTCTTTTTGGGGGGGGGGGGGTCGATAGTGGTAATTGGGGGGCACATTTCCTCTCGAATAAGTGTTAAAAAAATTAATTCTTATGCTTTTTGCACTAAAGAAATACAAATTTATCATTATTTAAAAAAAAATAATTTATTCCACGCCCATAAAAGGGGAGCGGAGCGAATAACGATATTTTCTAATTCTGTGGATCCAAATACAGGACTTTGAACTTCTTGTAGCATAAAAATGTTGGATTTGTTAAACAAAAACACAAAAAATCATGTAAAAATATGGTATTTTTCAGAGGTAGGTTAAGTTCTTTAAGGGGAAACTTTTTTCCCTTGTCCGATTTTGCTCATTTACGAACCTAAGCTGCCTAGGAACATCAGACATAGTCGTGCCAAATGTCGGGAGTCTAGCTCTTTTATTTTGGACTGCATCGTGTTAATTACAGACGGACAGACGGACAGACGGACGGACAGACGGATGGCGGACATCGCTAGAATGTCTTAGAATCGATTACTGATGATAAATATATATACTTAATGGGATGCTAGACCGATATTTTGATGCTTTACACACGGAATGACAAAGTGGGTGTTTTTCCGTAAGATTTTTTACGGAAACGTTTGCCGGATTAAAAGTTCGGGAATGGCAAACTAATTAAATATTTATTTATTATTTTCGGGACGTTGAATTCGCACTTTAAATAAAACGATGTGTGTTTTTCGGGTTATAGAACAAGAGTAAATTTTATTAAAACTAAAAGAGCTTAAAACTAGCGGTTGACATGAATTTCCCAAGCACAAAGAATTTAACAACAAAGAAAAGAGAATTAGAAATGACATTTAAAAACAAGGAAATTTTTGACAATTCATAAATAAAACTACGTTAACTTTAAATCAACATGAGATTTTAAATACTTTAAGTGCTGGGAAAAGGAGTTAAATTTTTTGATTTAAATTTTATTAATTGTAAATCCATTAATTTTGCAATGGCTAAACAGTGGGTATACCCCCATACTGTAGTTGGAGGGTATAAAAATGTATTTTTCAGAGGTTGGTTTAGTTCTTCAAGGGGGAACTTTTTTCCCCCTGGTTCGATTTTGCTCATTTACGAACCTAACCTGCCAAAGAACATAAAACATATTCGTGCCAAATGTCGGGAGTCTTGTTCTTTTATTTTAGACTGCATCGTGTTAACTACAGACGGACAGACGGACGGACAGACGGACACCGCTAGAATGTCTTATCGAATCGAACACTGATCATAAATATATATACTTTATGGGGTCCTAGACCGACATTTTGATGCGTTACACACGGAATGACAAAGTGAGTATACCCCCATACTGTAGTTGTAGGGTATAAAATAAATTTTACTTTATGATCATATTGAAAACGTGTTTACAATTAAAAATAGCAGATATGGTAGTCAAGCTTCTTTTTTATTTTTCGCCGGTAGTGATAAAATTTCCGCGGGTTCCAAATAAAATGCGTATTTTCACAATAATTTAGCAAATAATGGAAAATTATTTTTTTTTAGCAAATAATGGAAAATTATTTTTTAGCGTAAAATGTAAATTCTGTAACTTTTGAGAAATCGGATATATGCAGATATCTTGTATTATAGAAATATGTTATGTCCCAAATTTGTCATTTCACCTCGATGAAAAGGGGTGAAATATGCCCTATTTCTCTACAAATTTACAGATTTTATGTTTTACACTTGGTATAGTACAATACAGAACATTTTTTTGGCATATTTGCTAAATTATCATAGAAAAACACATTTTCTTTGAAATCAGCGAAAATTATATCACTACCCACGCCAAATTAAAAAAAAAGCTAGACTACCATATTTGTTAGTTTTTATCTGTAATACACTGAAAGAATTATTGTTCATAATATCTATGAACATATTTCATAAAACCAAATTCATAGAATCTTTGAAACAATTCATTGGCTGAATGAATATTCATTAGTATTGTGAAATATTTCATAGAATTTTATTCATAGATTTTGTAAGATTCATAGAAAAAATTCATAGAAAAAAAATGTTATTAATAATTTTTTAAAAATTAAAATAATGTTACAATTTTTAAATAATTTGAATAAATATATTAGAAAAATAGAAAAAATATAAAAAAAACATAAAAAACGTTAAAAAAAAAAAAAAATGTTGCTGCCCTGGCGGGGTTCGAACCCAAGACCTACCGGCTGGGAAATTTATAATCGACGCCTTAGCTATCAGCGCCACCAAAGGAGGAAAACCTCGCTGACTAACACTTAGTTTTGTAATGTTCGTTATTTTTTTTCTGCAAATACACAAACATTTTGTTTTCTACAAACATACACACAGATTTTGGCAGAGCATTGTGGCAGAGCATAATATTTTAAAGCAGAAAATGGATTTTAAGTGTTATAACTTGTTTATTTACCTTAGCTCAGTGGTTAGAGACTTAGCTTGACAAACAACTGGTATTGTGTTCGAATCTCGTTGGGGATAAGTTAAAAATAAATAAATTTTTAAAAATAGAATATTGTAAATAAATAAAAATAAAATAATAAAGTAAATAAAAATTAAATAATAAAATAAATAAAAATAGAATTGAACAATAAATTTTTTTTTCCATAGCCTATGAACTTTTTCATAGGTATCTCGTTTCTATGAATTTGTTTCATAGATTCTATGAAGGGCATCATTGGCTCACTTCTAATGATTTTTTTCATAGAATCAATGTACGTTTTCATAGCCGTAATGAACAAAATTCTTTCAGTGTATGTATTTAATAACATTAAAGAGAAAATTTTTTTTTTTATTTTTTTCTCTAAAAATTTTGAACATTTTAAAATTTTGGCTTTAAAAACCAAGCAATGGTCTGGAGCATGTATGCGTAAAATGCTTATTTTTTTAAGCTTTTTGGAAAGGTTATTTATTACCATTTTCATATTATTTAGCAAAAAATTTAGCAAAAAATACCATATACCAATATTTTTCAAAAAACTAGAAAAAATTAATTTTTTCATCACATAAGAGTGTCTCAAAACTTTAGTACATTTTCGGCACGAGTTATTTTTATCCGATTGTCCTCAAAATTGGCTCATTAATTTTTAGATAGTAAACTACAATTTAGAACCCTACCAGGTATTAAAAAGGGATTTTGAAAAATTATCTTAGTCGTTAGGACACTTCTAATGAGCACAAAACCAGACGCAGCTTTTGACGCTATGTTAGATATGCTTTCCTATGACTCACATATTCAAGAGGAAGCTATAAAATCCATATGCAGACTCCGCAAAAGCGAACCATGGTATGGGGAGTACAATGTGATATGAGATCGTCTGTTCAATAGGCTATCGAAACTTGGTCCGGTGTTTTTTATGCCTCTTGAATCGTGTTTGGGAGGAAGTTTACTGTAATATTTCCGAATAGGGAAGACTAGGGCAACCCAGCAAACCCTGTGGAAATTTTCACGTATACGTTTTATCAAAAACATATAAAAATCAGCTTGATCCATCAAAACTACACTGATAGAAAAACGCTTCATATCACTAATGAATGGAATTTATTAACGTTGTTTCATTACAACAATGAAATATTTCATATGCTGAATGAAATTTCATACATATTGTGCAAGATTTTCATTAATTTTCGTTCATTAGATTTCGTAGTTTCATTAAAAAATTTCATTAAGTTTTGTTTATAAAATTTGCTGTTTTTTGACACCTGTCTTGTCGCGTCTGTTTAGTCTGTTAGTTTACGCGCCCAAAAAACAGCTGATCAGAGTGGCACGAAATAATTTGTGCTTTTTTTAGAACTTTTATACGAAATTTAAAATAAAATGTTATTGATTAATTATAGTAAGTATTTATTAAACTCGCGTTATTTTATATTATTTCGTGGTTTTCCTTATGTATTAAAAGTAAATGTTATAGTAAAATTTTGTGTGAGAAAACTGAGTGAAATCTATAGATAAAATAAAAAATATGTGAAAGTGTTTTTTTAAATTGGTGTTTTTTTAACTTGGCTGTTTTATATTACTTCGTGGTTTTAATAATGTATTACAATTTAAGGTTGAAGTAAAATTTTGTGCAAGAAAACTGAGTGAAAACCATTTTTTATTATTTTTAATTCTATAAAAAGATCTTTTCAATTTCATACATATATTTTATTTAAAAAAAAATTGCATTTATTCAATAAAAGTATGTCATTCCAAAAATAAAAAGTATTATTTATTCAGTGAAAGTATTTCATAAGAATTAAATAATTTTTTCATTAAAGTAATGACAAATTTTCATAAAATACAATTTATATTTTGTATGAACAATTTTCATTAATTTAATGAAACTTGTTCTTTTAATTACATTTAATGATACCTATTTCATTAATTCAATGAAACCCTTCATAGGTTCCTTTTTAACGTCATTTTTCATAACATTAATGTAGATTTTCATTATTGTCATGTAGAAATTTCTATCAGTGTACTTAATTAAATTGCAAATAACACAGAAGGGTTAATACAAAAAAAAAAATCTTAATTAGAACATAGACACAATGGCGTCATAATATAATCTTCAAAACTAAAACAAAAGAAAAACAAAAAAAATAATTAAAACAAAAGGCTTGTTTTATTTTGTAACAATATTAAAAATAAAGTTGCCTTTATATTTAACTAACGGTTGCTTAAGCAACCGTAGACATAATGATAATGTTGCATTGTTATATGCAACATATAGTGGTAAAACTAATAGACACAATAACACCTGCTACATTAATAAAATCACAACGTTTACCATCAAAACGTTGTCGAAGAAAATTTCAACAGAATTTCTCATTTCACATATTACTGCTGCTGACAACGGTATTATCACAATGTATAGAAAACGGTAGCATTGTATGTGCAACGACAACATTAAATGGCATTAGTAACCTAAATAACAACAATAATAATAATAATAACAATAAAGGTTCTCTAAATAGTATTAATTTAAATAATAATAATTTAAATTTAAGAACATCAGCTTTAATAGCAGCTGCTACAACATCAACGTCATCATCATCATCATCAACGTCCTCTACGAATGCATCAGGAAATATAAATACAGTACCCTCATTATCTTTAACAGCTATTGGCAGTAGTAGCGGCAGCAGTAGTAGTTCTAGTTCCTCATCATCATCATCATCGTTATCTTCCTCATCGTCTTCTACTTCCTCTTCCTCGTCTTCTTCTTCGAATTCTCGTAGCAGTCGACAAAATAGCAACAGCAACAACAATAACAACAATCAAAATGACCAATTACCCTCACAACTTTCATCGCGTATTATCCATACACGCAATGGTGCTTTATCGGGTGTAATTGTGCAATTAGATGGTCGCCATTTAGATCCGGTCGAAGCGTATCGTGGTATACCGTATGCATCGCCACCTGTCGGTAATTTAAGATTTATGCCTCCTGTTTCAGCAGCCATGTGGTCAGGCGTCAAAAAGGCAGACAGGTAAGTCACAAAAAACAATAGTTATTACTACACATACACATACACACACAATTTAAGTTATAAAAAATGATTTATGTGGTACTGTATAGAAATTTTTGAAAGTGAGCGAAAATTAATTATAGTTTGCTTTAGTATGTGTATTTTATCATAAATTTAAGGGGGAAATAATAAGTTTTTAGAACTAAATTGGAGCAAAAACTTTAGGCTGTGTAAATGATACATGGAATGTATTATTTTATTAACCCTTAAATGGATTACAAGAACTTTGGGGACTTTTTACATTTCGCTGAACTGAGGAAGACTCAATCTATGCTATCTCTACTAATACTTTCAAATATAATATTGAGATAATGTTTGAGTGTTTGTATAAGAAAATCTCGAGAAACTTATCATTCGATTTCAAAAATATGTTCAACAACATTAAGAATGGTATTTAAGTGTGGACAAAGGCTGGGTTTCATCGACCACTTATACGCCCACTTTTGCCAAAAGACCTTTCAAATTTTGAACTACAAACTACAAATCCGATTTCAAAAACATTTTTATCTATATTAAGAATAGTCCTTCAGTGTGGGCATAGGCTAAGTTTCATTGACCACGCTCACTTTTGAACAAAAAATGTGAAATTTAAAAACTACTCCTTCTATTTTATAAATTACACTGTAAGTACGTGAAATTGACACAACAAAACGCCGAGACACCCAAACTTAATTTTGGGTCGTAGACAGGCGCGGATCCACGGGGGGAAGAAAATTCCGCCCCCCCCCCCAAACCGAATTCGAAAGAGAAAAAAAGGAAAAAGGAATAAAAAAAAAATAAGAAAAGGAAAGAAAGGAAAAGAAAGAAAAGAAAGAGAAGAAAAGAAAAGAAAAGAAAAGAAAAGAAAAGAAAAGAAAAGAAAAGAAAAGAAAAGAAAAGAAAAGAAAAGAAAAGAAAAGAAAAGAAAAGAAAAGAAAAGAAAAGAAAAGAAAAGAAAAGAAAAGAAAAGAAAAGAAAAGAAAAGAAAAGAAAAGAAAAGAAAAGAAAAGAAAAGAAAAGAAAAGAAAAGAAAAGAAAAGAAAAGAAAAGAAAAGAAAAGAAAAGAGAAAAAGGAGAGTGAAAAGGAAATAATCTGAAAAAAAAATAGTAGTATGTATGAACAATTTCCAAGGGTCTGAAAAATGTTTCTATTACAAATTTTTAAGAATCTAAAAATTTTTCTATATGAAAAAACTTGAGAATTTTTTTAAAGAGAAAATTGAGAATTTTTCTATTGGAAATCCTTAAACGTTTTTTTCTATAGGAAAAATCTGAGAGCTTTTTTATAGGAAAATTCTGAGACTTTTCTATATTGAAAATTTGAAAATTCTTCTGGGTAAAAAGAAACGAGGAAACGAAATCATGACTTTTTCGATAGGAAAAATAACTCAGAATCCAAGTCTTTTTCTATAAAAATTGACCTAGACTCTGAGAATTTTAGAAAAAATATTCTGAGAATTTTAGAAAAAAAAATATCACAGAATCTAAAAAAGGCCTTAGACTCCGATTTTTTTATTTATTTGAAAAATGACTCAGAATCTAAGACTTTTTTGTACGACAAATTTCGAAGACTCAGACTCTGAGACTTTTTCTATGGGAAAAATGACTCAGAAACTGAAATATTTTTTAGAAAAAAAATCTTAGACTCTCTTATAAAAATATTTTTCAGAAAATTCTTGACTATCTTAGACTTTTTCTTGGAAAAAGTTTCTCAGAAAACAAAAATTTTTTAATAGAAAAATGTCTCAGAATCTGGAAAATTACCACCAAAAATTTAAAAAACCCGGCTAAAAATAAAGTGTTCAAACGCATGTACTATCATATATATATCTTCCATATATGGTCATATATTGAATAAGCGCCAATTTTAATATATGTTAATATATGATCATATATGTTTCCGAATTAATGATGTATGGTCAGATGTTTTCATATATGCTCATATACAATTCATTTTTAGCCGGGAAGCGTTAAAGTCTTCAATTTTTCTAATCTCAGGTACTTTCTACGGAATATTTTCTCAGACCCTAAAATTTTTGGTGTTGAAAGATCGTTTCGGTATCATAAACCTTTTCTCTAGAAAAATAGAATAGAAAAAATTTTTAATATTGCAGAACCTAAGAAGTTTTCAATGGGAAAAAAACTCACTAAATCTGAGAATTTTTCTTTAATAAAATTTTTTCTAAATATAGAAATCTTTGGTGTGTGGTGTGTGAATTGCATAATTATCTGAGAATTTTCCATATGAAGGTGAATCAGAATTTAAAATTTTTTGTATAAATTCTGATTAATTTTTATTCAAAAATAAAAATCTTTACATTTTAACTTTAAAATATTATATTTTTAGTAGGTTTATTCTAGCTCGAGGTCATTATTTCCTTTACTTATTTAGGCTTTAATATTCTCATAGAATATTTTCTATGAGAATATCATAGCTTTAATTAGTATAGGAAATAATGACCTCGAACTAGAATAAACCTACTTAAAATATTTTTGTATAAATTTTAAAAGCTTTTCTGTATCAAAATGCCTTAGAACCTCAGAAGTTTTCTATTGGGATAACGTCTCAGAATCATAAACTTTCTATTAGAAAATTATGTCAGAATCTGGGTCTTTTGCTGTCAGAAAAATGCTTTAAAATCAGAAAATTTCTTGAAGTGACATTTTTCAAAATATCAAACATTTAATTTTTTTTATACCCTCCACTCTAGTGATAGAGGGTATATATAAGTTTGTCATTCCGTTTGTAACACATCGAAATATTGGTCTAGGACCCAATAAAGTATATATATTCATGATCCTTGATCGATTTTAAGTCGATCTAGCGATGTCCGTCCGTCCGTCCGTCCGTCCGTCCGTCCGTCCGTCTGTCTGTCTGTCCGTTGAAAACACGCTAACTTTTGAAAGACTTTACAGAGGCTCCTGAAGTTTGACATATATGTTCTACATTTACCGGGTCAGGTTGGTATTGCAATCCAGCGAAATCGGTCCAGTGGTTCAAAAGTTATGAGCAAAAGAGTAAATTTCGGCAAGGGTATTTTTTGAATTTACAAGATTAAAACCACTATAACTTTCGAAATACAATTCTGAGGGGGCTGGAGCTTAGCATATATATTTGTCGTTCCCAAAGGCTATTTGGTTTTGAATTTCAGCAACATCGGTTCAGTGGTTCAAAAGTTATAAGCAAAGCACTGAATTTCAGATTTGTTTCACCTTAAACTGTTAAACAAGTTAAACAAGTTTTAAACAAGTTTTAAAAGCATGGTGAAATACCAGTTTTGTAAAACTTGTTGTTGTTTGTTTTCTAGTCGTGGGTGCTGTTTAGTTGTTAGACAAGTAAATATTTGGTATTGTTTTGTTATTGTTAGTGTAACTGTATGTAACGGGAAAAAATCAAATAAAGTATGTGTATGATTGAATGGTAATTTGTTTTTGGTTTTTTAAGAAGAGGATGGTGATATAAAAAGAGGAAAATATGTGAAATAGTTTTTTTGTATTACATATAGATATAAAACAACAAAAATATTTTACAAAGTAATTTGTTACTCAAAGAAATTGTACACTAAAAAAATATTTACACTCAAAAAAATGTTACACTCAAAAAAAAAATGTACACATTATTATTTTTTTTTTTTATGAAATGGCAGACTCAAAAAAATGTTGAGAGTCAAAAAAATTTTACACTCAAAAAAATTTGATTGATTAAAAAAAAGTTTGACTCAAAATAACATACATATTTCTAATAAAAAATTTGTAATGCAATTTTTTGAATTTTTTTTTTAGAAAATTACTATCAGATAACATTGTGGAGGGTATTCATAGATTCGACCAAGTCGAATTTAATTTTTCTACTTGTTTTATTATAGGCCCGAGTAAAAATAATTTAATATGATCTTATATACTTTTATATAGTCATATTATTTCATATATGATCATGTGTGACACTATGTCTTGCGAGATAAATTTATATAATAAATTTTGATGTGCGATTTTTTTAAGATATCGCCATACATAACTTTATGTTGTAACATCTGGTCCCATGCATCATTGCAAATTTCTAAGTGTTTTATATAAAATTTTATATGCCTTTATTATTTTTTTAAGTTTTTTGCAAGAACATATTTTAATCGCAAATATTTTCAAAGTGTTTTATATAAAATTTCATGACTTATTTTTTTTTATTTTTCTAAGTTTTTCCAAGCACCACTTTTTTATCGCGAATATTTTCTAAGTGTTTTATATTAAATTTTATATGACTCCATCTTTAAAATTTTTTCTAAGTTTTTTTAAGGAACATTTTTTTTATCGCAAATATTTTCTAAGTGTTTTATATAAAATTTTATATGACTCCATTTTTTAAAATTTTTCAAAGTTTTTCAAAGGACAAATTTTTTTTTAAAAAAAATATATTCTAAGTGTTTTATATAAAATTTAACATGACTCCATTTTTTGAAATTTTTCTAAGTTTTTTCAAGAACAACTTATTTTTATTATTTTAATTTTTCAACTTTTTATTAAAAACCAAAAAAAAATATCCGATTTATAAAATTGTATAAATTTTAATTATTTATTTTATTTATTTATTTTTTATTTATTGATTTCCTGCGCAACAAGAACAAGTCTTATAATTAAAGCACATGATTATATTTGTTTACAAGGAATGCCACATAAAAAACGTTGATATTAAATATAAAACTAAAAACTCTAATCGAATATATATAAAACTAAAAACTAAAAAAAAATAAATATACTAAAAATAATAATATTTAAAGTTACATAAACATTTAAAACAGAATATTAATAGTAGAAAATAAAGATTTACAATCCCAGCAAAACTTAGATTACCAAATAAGGTATAAAATAAGGTATAGGATCTCTTATTTTATACATTGCAGCATTGATGATTTTAACAGGCGATGAGACTCAAAGTAATGCATCCACATTATCACAAAGAATACCAGTAAGGTATAAAATAAGTAATAAATTTATAACGAAGAATACGAGTAAGGTGTAAAATATATGATATTTTATAGGTTACGAGAAATGAAATAATATAGCATACCAGAAGATAATATATAAGGTGTTACGGGTAGTGAAAAAGTAATTTTGTATTAAATTTAATCACGTGATTGTAAGTGAGTGTAAGAAGATAAAATATGCTCGTGAGTGTGTGTCGTTAGAAATTTCCTGTCGTGAGCCCATCTCTAGTTTAAACTTATGCATTTTTTTATAAAATAATTATTTTTTATGTTATTGTAATGCATTATGCATCCAATTATAAATAATACATTATTTCAAACTTTCAAATAATACATAATGTAACCAAATATAAGTCATCCATGATTTAATGTTTAGAAATAACAAATATGAAATACATTTTTTCCAATAATCATGCATTACGTAGCAAATTATTAGTAATGCATTATTTTTCACTTGAAAATAATACGTTGTGGAACAAATGTTTGGTAAGACATCATAAAATAATGCTACAAATAAGTTATATGCATTACCTGGTAATGTGATATATAATCACTACCCATTACCAAAGTTTTGCTGGGATTTAATCTCAAACGAGAACTTTTTATCTAAGCTTAGCAAAAGATTCGAATAAACGTTTCCTAAAAAGAAATGCGTTGCTAATAGTTTGTCGGTTGTTTGGCACATCATTCCAAAGACGAACGGCGTTTATGAAAAATTGCCATTCTGACACAAGACATTTAAATCTAGGTATAATCATGTTCTTACCCCTGGTGGATATAGCAAATCGTATAAAATTAAAAATGTATTGTGGTTTTTCAGTGTATACAACTTTGTGTAGAAAAATGAGGACTCTTATTTTGAGAAGGTTTTCGAAAGATACACCATAAAGATTTTTTGAAACAGCCGACACTCCATCTCTCTATAATTGGATATAATTTTATATCATTGGATTAGACCAAAACTCGTATCAAAGTCGATATAAAGTTATATAAACTGATATTATTATATAATATAAGATCAAATCTTATGAAACCATTTTTCGTATAAGATTATATCAAAATAGACACGAACCCATATTAAATTATATATTGTGTCATATCATTTTTTTTACTCGGGGGAATAAATTTTTAAAATTTGAAAATGTTTCAATAGAAAAAATCATAATAAATAAGAGTTGAACGTGAAAAACCTTAACTAATTCAAATTCGACCTGAACTACCCTGCAAAAAAAAAAAAAATTCCCCCCCCCCCCAAACCCAAGATCTGGATCCGCGCCTGGTCGTAGAATATAGTGGCATTCTCCGTTTTGACAGATCAGGTCAATATAAAGAGATATTTAATTTTTTATACCCTCCACTCTAGTGATAGAGGGTATATATAAGTTTGTCATTCCGTTTGTAACACATCGAAATATTGGTCTAGGACCCCATAAAGTATATATATTCATGATCCTTGATCGATTTTAAGTCGATCTAGCGATGTCCGTCCGTCCGTCCGTCCGTCCGTCCGTCTGTCTGTCTGTCCGTTGAAAACACGCTAACTTTTGAAAGACTTTATGGAGGCTCCTGAAGTTTGACATATATGTTGGGTATTTACCGGGTCAGGTTGGTATTGCAATCCAGCCAAATCGGTCCAGTGGTTCAAAAGTTATGAGCAAAAGAGTAAATTTCGGGAAGGGAATTTTGCGAACTTTCGAGATAAAAACCACTCTAACTTTCGAAAGACAATTCTGAGGGTGCTGAAACGTGTTACATATCTTTGTCGTTCCCCAAGTCCATTTGGTTTTGAATTTTAGCAAAATCGGTTCAGTGGTTCAAAAGTTATAAGCAAGGCTCTGAATTTCAGATTTTTTCACCTTAAACAGTTGAAAACTCGTTAAACAAGTTTTAACAAGCATGGTGAAATACCAGTTTTTTTTTTAACTTGTTGTTGTTTGTTTTGGGTGCAGTTTAGTTGTTAGACAAGTAAATATTTGTTATTGTTTTTGTTTTTGTAACTGTATGTAACGGTGTATAGTAAGTGTTTTTGGAAAAAAATCAAATATTAGTTTGTTTTTGGTTTTTAAAGACGAGAATGGTAAAAAAAAAATGAGGGAAATATGTGAAATATATTTTTTTAACATATACGTATAAAACAACAAAAATATTTTACAAAGTAATTTTGTTACTCAAACAAATAGTAAACTAAAAAAAATATTTACACTCAAAAAAATTTTACACTCAAAAAAAAATGTTTTTTTTTAATTTTTAATTTAATTATTTTTTTTTTAATGAAATTCACACTCAAAAAAATGTTGACAGTCAAAAAAATTTTACACTCACAAAAAAAAATTTACTCAAAATAATATATTTCTAATAAATATTTACACTCAAAAAAATTTTACACTCAAAAAAAAATTAATTTTTTTTAATTTTTAATTTAATTATTTTTTTGTTTAATGAAATTCACACTCAAAACAATTTTGACAGTCAAAAAAATTTTACACTCACAAAAAAATTTTACTCAAAATACTATATTTCTAATAAAAATTTGTAATGCATTTTTTTTAGAAAATTACTATCAGATAACATTGTGGAGGGTATTCATAGATTCGACCAAGTCGAATTTAATTTTTCTACTTGTTAAGTTTGTGATTTTCAAGCAATTTTTTATTGTTTTTTAAGAAAATTGAAAAAATGAGATAAAAGACTTTATTTTACTAGCCTAAATTAATTAGAAATCATTGTTAGAGTAAAGTTGTGACTATTAAAAACTAAATAAAGTAGTTTTAAAAGAGTTCTTGAAGGATTTTCCTAGAAAAATATAATAAAAACTCGTTGGAAATCGCAAAACTTTGAAACGAAATATATCTTGATTTTGACCTGACCTGGCAAAACGGAGAATGCCACTGGATTCTACGACCCAAAATTAAGTTTACGTGTCTCGGCGTTTTAGTGTGTCATTTCAAAAGTTAAAATTATACTTACAGTGTTATTTTGACCAATATTTAGAATCGTCTTTCAAGGTGGACATGGTGTAAGTTCCATCGACTACGCCCATTTATGCGCCCACATTGGCCAAAAAACGTAAAACTTCAATTTCCGAAACTACTCATTTGATTTAAAAAATTATTTCACCAATATGAAGAATAGTCCTTCAGGGTAGACATAGGCTAGGTTTCATCGACCCATTTATAAGTACACTTTAGCAAAACAAAAAATTCAATTTAAAAATCTCTGAAAATATTGATGCGAATTGAAAATATTCCGAAAATAAACTTCTTGGAAATTTCGATTCTAAGCAAAAAGGAGAAAATTATTTCTGTTAGACTGAATTAAAAAAATTTCTGAGAAGTTAGCACTCTTGCCCAAACCATTGAATCATGATAATATTTTGCTCTAAAAATAGGTGTTGTTACCAACGCAAAATTTGTCTAGACAAAATAATGCTATATTTATTTGTCATTCCATGCAAAATGCGAAATATCGGTCGTGTACACCATTATGTTTATATGAGGCATTCCACACCAAATGTCCCGCTACAGAAAAACATGTATCCCGTCAATTTCTGAATAGGTTGTTTGGATAGCCCTATATGGAACTAAGAAAATTGCGTTTTTGGGTTTTTAAATTTTCAAAAACTGGGCTAGGAGGCGTGGTCAAATATTGGAAAAATGGTAAAATTTGTGGCGAGTTGCCTTGATTAAATATTTATCACATTAAAACGGAATGCACCACAATCTCAAAAATTTACATTCTTATAAAGTTTTTCAGAACCCGTTCTGAAATCATATTAAGGCTGGATTACTCAATGCTCCGTTATAAAATAACTCTCCGTTAAATTTAACTTTTTCATACAAATTTTGACATAAGGCTCCTTTAAATCGGCAGTTAGCAGCTAACTTTTCATTGACTAATCCGCCCTAAAACGAAATACACCACAATCTCAAAATTTTACATTCTTATATAGTTTTGTATGGGCTATCGATTGATTTTTTTTTTTTTTTTTGAAAATTTTCAGAACACGTTCTGAAATTTTCCATTTTTTAAAAAACTCAATTTATCAAAAATCCGGCCACTTTTTATACCCTCCAACTACAGTATGGGGGTATACTCACTTTGTCATTCCGTTTGTAACGCATCGAAATATCGGTCTAGGACCCCATAAAGTATATATATTATTGATCAGTGATCGATTCTGAGACATTCTAGCGATGTCCGTCTGCCCGTCTGTCCGTCCGTCCGTCTGTGGAAGACACTATACAGTCCAAAATAAAAGTGATAGACTCCTTGTCACATATATGTCTTATGTTCATAGGCTGGATAAGTTCGGAGATGGTCAAAATCGGACCAGGGGGAAAAAGTTCCCCCTTGAAGAACTAAACCAACCTCTGAAAAATATCATATTTTTACATGATTTTTTGTGTTTTTGTTTAACAAATCCAACATTTTTATGCTACAAGAAGTTCAAGGTCCTGCATTTGGACCCACAGAATTAGAAAATATCGTTTTACGGTCCGCCCCCCCCCCTTTTATGGGCGTGGAATATTTTTTTTTTTTATATAATGATATACTTGTATTTCTTTAGTGCCAAAAGCACAAGAATTATTTTTTTTTAACACTTATTCGAGAGGATTTGTGCCCCCCAATTTCCACTACCGAACCCCCCCCCATAAAAAAAGAAGACGCCCCTGCATTTTTTTTTTTTTTATTATTTGCATGTTGGAGGGTATAAAAGATTCGGCACAGCCGAATATAACACTCTTACTTGTTTTTTTTTGAATTTTTTTTTTTTTAAGTGAAGATGTTTGTCCATCCACCCAAAAACACTCAGAAACACGTTCTTCGTTTTTTTTTCAAGAAAATGGCATTTGAATTTTAAATTTCATAACAATTTTTTAATTTGCTTGTATTTTCTTGTTTCAACAGAGCGTATGAGAAATATTTATGCAATTAATATTACTTATTCGCAACGTTAAAACAAGAAAATACAAGCAAATTACAAAATTGTTATGAAATTTAAAATTCAAATGCGATTTTCTCGAAAAAAAAAACGAAGAACGTGATTATGAATTTTTTTGTGTGCATGGAAAAACATTTAAACTTAAAAAAAAAAATTGACTTTTTTAAAAAATGGAATTTTTCAGAACGTGTTCTGTAAATTTTCGAAAAAAAAAAAATTTAATCGATAGCCCATACGAAACTATATAAGAATGTACATTTTTAAGATTGTGGTGCATTCCGTTTTAATGTGATAAATATTTAATCAAGGCAACTCGGCACAAATTTGACCATTTTTCCAATATTTGACCACGCCTCCTAAGCCCAGTTTTTGAAAAATTGAAAAACCGAAAACGCAATTTTCTGAGTTCCATATAGGGCTATCCATACAAGCTATTCAGAAGTTAATGGTACACGTGTTTTTTTTCGCTGGACATTTGGTGTGGAATGCCTCATATATATATTTTAAAACCTCCAAAAATTTTCGTCCACAGATGCGGATTTTCAAACATAAACAATATTTTTTTAACAAATTAGTCTTAAAAGTTGGAAAATGTTGTGTATATTATGTCAAAAATATTAAAAATATGTCAAAACACGATTTTGTTCAGAGAATGCTGATCAGTATCTGTGGAAAAAAATCGCTGATCAGCATTTTTGGACCAAAATCGCGTTTTTTAGATTTTTTTTTAAATTTTTTAGATAACATACTTAACATTTTCCAATTTTTAAGACCAATGGATAAAAAATATTTTTTATGTTTAAAAATCAGCTACTGTGGACCAAAAGCTTTTTTTGGATTTTTTTAAATATTTTTCCTATAAACTATGCAACAATTCCTAACTTTTGAGCCGGATTTGGTCAAAAAATTCTTACATGAATTTTGGTCGAAAAACGACATTTCAAACTTTGGCCACTGGATGCCGATTCGAAAGTTTAATTCTCCAATTCTAAAGAAAAAATCTGAAAAACATTCAAATTTTTTTTCCTTTAAAAAATTTTGAAGAATTTTCTAAGAATTTAAAAATTTTTCTGTAGAAAGGTTGTCTTTGTGTTTTAGAATTTCCAATAGGAAAAATGCCTTACATGTGACTATGTGATTTATAGATTATGGGACATTTTTCTTACGAAAAATTTTCAATTTCTAAAAAAATTACATTCAGAAATTTCCTCAAATTCTCAGAAAACTTTCATATAGAAAAATTCTTAAAAAAATTTTATAAAAAAGAAAAGTTTTGAAATATTTCGCCTGAAATGGTTTGAAATTCAGATATATTTGAGATATTTTCAGTATAGCAAAATAAGAGAGATAAGCATTTCCATTACCACCCAATCCCCCCGCGCATCAATACCTGTTATATTAGAATTCTCAGCAAATAGAAACAAAGAACGAAATATTTAATATTAATCATACGCCTTCTTATAAAACTTGTAAATTTTATTTATTTTTTGCTCCTTTATCAAGGCTTTTAAACTCAAGGTAAAAAAAAAAACTTTATTAACTAAAATCTAATGAACCTGTTTAATTAACTTTAACCAATTTCATATCAAAAACACCTTAAATTTTATGTTTATAACTTTTTCTATCGAAAAAAAACCTTTTAAAATATCCAATGTTAGATAAATACTTTCTTACAAAACAAGTACTACTAATAAAAATTTAATATTTTCCAAATGCTTCAATAAAAAACAAAAAAAAATACCTTTTATACTCTAAAAACAATAACCACAGCTATAAAAATGGGAAACTTTTTAAACAATTCTAATGACCACGTAGCAGCAGTAACAAAATGTTTAAAATTTTTGAAATACAATATTTAATTTCAAATAACTTTGGCCGTTAAAATAAAACATGGAAATTTTACGAAAAAAATTAAATGTTCAAAATGAAATAAAAGGTAGTAGGTGGGTAGCCCAGGCAGACAAATATGAAAGGTCGTTAGTAGGGAAAATATACTTTTAGTTAGTATTATCGCTACCAAAGCACCTAAATATTATATTAACAATGTGTTTGTTAAAAAACCCTTTTTCAAGGCACAGTGGGAGAACTTCTTATTTGTTTGAATATAACTCTGCCAAAATTTGGTTTGGTTAATGCAGACTTATTTACGACCTTAAGTTTAGAATTTAAAGCCAAGCGGTTGCACGGGATATGCAGCAGGACTTTCGAAAGCTGGGCAGCTTTTGAATACAAATTAAGTTTAATTAATATTGCAAATATTGAGATCACTATCACTACATCAAATCACAGATATTATCAATTGTTTGGTATTGAAAAAATGCCCAATTTATCTAAATATTCGAAACCAAATATTGTATTGATCCAAATCAATTACTAGCAGAAAAAAGTAACCACATATGATCATCTGACATAAAATTACCATTTTAATCGAGGTTTAGATGTGAAGTGTACCCTAGAGTGGCTCGTTTTTGGGCTTTTCTCTCTGATCAAATTCTAATACCCGCCAAAAGTGTCGGTCCCCTAAGGGTAACTCACATGCAAAATATCACTCCGATCGGAGTTTATCTTCTGTCTCCACTTTGAGCCTCAAAATTGGGGTTTTCGCCAAAAAGGACTTTATTTAAAAAAAAAAGAAATTTAAGTTTTTTTATTAAAATAATTGAAGGGCTTATTGTAAAAACTCGATAAGCAACATTTCATTTTATGGTGGTTTTTGCCTTAAAACTTTAAAAAAAAATGTAGAAAATATAACTTTTGCAGAATTTTTATTCTCAATATACTTGTACGAAGGGTTAAAGCAAGACTTCTGCCAAAAATCTGTCAATGGAACATCAGCAGAAGGCGAAAAACACGAAAAAATAAAATGTTGCTTATCAAGTTCTTGCAGTAAGCCCTTCAATTAAAAAATTATTTTTGTATAATATTTGATCGTAAATACTTAAATATGAAATTTAAAGATTTTACGGTATCATTAACCCGTTCAAACTAGATACCAAAAAAATGGCATGATTTTGCGGGCGTTCTCAAAACACTTTTTTTTAAAATTTTAAAATTTTATTACAAATTTTAAATATACCATTTTTGCTTTCTGAATTCATTAAGATCACCTTGGAGAAGAAAAATGTGAAATATGGCGGATATCCGTCGAGCCACTTTTCGGGAATCGCTTGGGAAAGTTAGCGGATTTCAAGGAAATGTTGGTTTTATCAATAATTTGGATTAATAAAATCTTATAAATTTCATTTTTGTGTAAATTAACGGTTTTTTGGTGTCATGGCATTCTACTAGATAACAATAAGTGTGTCATGAAATCTTACCGATCTAGGACGTCTTTAACCCACATTGGCTGGGGGTCAAAAATTACCCCCGAAGAAAATTTGAAGTTTAGAGCTAAAATTTTGTGCTATAAACAAGTATAAAACGGCTTTTGTGTTTTTAACCCCGACTATTATTTCGTATTAATACATTATCTTTAAAAAAATCGTTAACCCTTCTTGGTAGGGGGTCAAAAATGACCCATTCAATAAAAAGTATATATTTTTTTATAGAAAATTAATTTGTTGCAATCTATTAGATAACTTTAAATCAGCCCTTAAATCTTACATATTTAAGATATCTTTAACCCACATTGGCCACAGGTCAAAAATGACACCGGCAAAAACTTTTAGGCATAGTGCTTGAATTTTTTGATATCAACAAAATATACATTTTTTATTGAATGGGTCATTTTTGACCCCATACCAAGAAGGGTTAACGATTTTTTTAAAGATAATATAATAATACGAAATAATAGTTGGGGTAAAAAACACAAAAGCCGTTTTATACTTGTTTATAGCACAAAATTTAAGCTCTAAACTTCAAATTTTATTTGGGGGTCATTTTTGACCCCCAGTCAATGTGGGTTAAATTCGTCCTAGATCGGTAAGATTTCATAACAGACTTAAAGTTATATAATAGAATGCCATGAGACCAAAAAACCGTTAATTTGCACAAGAATTAAATTTATAAGATTTTATTAATCCAAATTATTGATTAAACCAACATTTCCTTGAAATCCGCTAATTTCCCCCCGCGATTCCCGAAAAGTGGCTCGACGGATATCCGCCATATTTCACATTTTTCTTCTCCAAGGTGTTCTTAATGAATTCAGAAAGAAAAAATGGTATATTTAAAATTTTTTTTTAATAAAATTTTCAAATTTTGAAAAAAGGTGTTTTGAGAACGCCCCCAAAATCATGTCATTTCTTTGGTATCAAGTTTGAACGGGTTAATGATACCGTAAAATCTTTAAACTTCATATTTAAGTATTTACGATCAAATATTATACAAAAATAATTTTTTAATTATTTTAATAAAAAAACTAAAATTTTTTTTTTTTTTTTTTAAAAGTCCTTTTTGGCGAAAACCCCAATTTTGAGGCTCAAAGTGGAGACAGAAAATAAACTCCGATCGGAGTGATTTTTTGCATGTGAGTTACCCTTAGGGGACCGACACTTTTGGCGGGTATTAGAATTTGATCAGAGAGAAAAGCCCAAAAACGAGCCACCCTAGTGTACCCTTATAATCTTTAAGACTTGTAGGCGTTTGTCTGTATTATATATTTGATATTTGCTTTGCGTCCCTGTTTGGCTCAAAGGGAATTTCCATATACATTTTGTTTTTGCACTTCAAAATTGTCAAAGGATTAATTTATAAACTATAATATTTCATATGTCTAATACAAATGTTATGAATTTAGTTAGATAAAAGCATAATTTACCACATTCCTAAACAACTTACTTGGAAGTTGTTGTTATCACTAGAATGAAACTAAAACAGGGATCAAGTGAAATTTTTAATTGTTAAGACAATGATATATATTTTTTTTTAAAGCAAAAGTAATATCGAAAGTCAGATGTGGTTAAACTACTAGACGTTTGAAGTTGAGGCGAGGGAAAGGAATCCCAGACACAATCCACTCAAAAAAAATAATGTTTCACAGTCTCGGCACGGTGCACTGGGAAGGATTTAATTAAAGTTTTGGTGTTACTCCAATTTTAAGCGGATTATGTTTATGTCAAATCGGACACTCTGAATAATTTTTTTTTTTAGATTTTCCCAATTTGTTGACAGTTTTTAGTACCCTTTGGAAACTCCTTCGTGGTAAATTGATACGATTTTTAACTTTTAAAATTTAAATCTCATTTTTGAAAATGTATGTACTCTTTGATTTTTTTGAAATTTTTTTATGTAAAACTTTTATCGATTCCACAAACTTTTTGCCCAGTAGAATCGTGGGATAACGATTTTTACTATTTTTTAATATTTTTTGAAAAGATTTTATTGTAATTTTCAAATCTTAAAATCATTTCTACTGCTCCAATGGTGCGTCATAGAGGGGTCATTTCCAGGACCGACTCCCATTATTTTTTACGTCTTAACATTTCTTCGGAACAAACTAGGTTAGGTTAGGTTAGTTTTCGGGAATGACATCCATAGAGGCCAATGTTTTGTTTTTGATTCCTGCTATTGTTTCCTTCCTTCTCTCCATTCAAACACGCATTTTTACGTTCCCCACTTCGACGCTTTGATGAATGACATTAGTAGCCAAGGGTTTATACCTCGTAGGTCCTGAAGATCCTGAAAGACGTAAGAACCTAAACATTTAAATCTTCTAAATGATAAGGCAGGGCATTCACATAAGAAATGGAAGCTGTCTTCGACAGACTCATTGCACCATCTGCAAGTGTCGTTTGCCATAACCCCGATTCTTACCATGTGTTTCGCGAGTTTACTGTGCCCCGTGATAAGGTTTATCACTGATCTTATCTGTCTTCTGTCTATATCCAAAAGAATTTTGCTATTACCTTGCGATTTTTCATCCCATAGCATTTTCGTCTGTATGCTATCATTTGATGTCGTCCATCTATTAATCCACTAGTTTCTAGTGTCCAGCTTAATATTGTGAAAAGTAAGGGAGAGTGGTGGAAAAATTCCCTCAACGGCGAGCTCATGTGGAAGGCTTGCGTCTGCCTTCGCAAGCACATCCGCTTTCTCATTACCTTTAATATCCTTGTGACCAGGTACCCAGCACAGTCGTATAATATGCTGTTCCCTGAGAACTTGTAGTTCTCTGTAGCAGCGGCTGACTACCTTCATATTGACTACGTTGATATTATCCGTAGTTAACGCCTTTAAAGCCGCTTGGCTGTCGATGAAGAAAGCAATATCGCTGTAGAATATTGGCCTCATCGAGATTAGCTCAGCTGCCTTGGCGATCGCATAAACCTCGGCCTGAAAAATGCTACAATCATTCTCCAAGCGGTAAGATTCATCAATACCTAACTCAGAGCAGTGCACACCACTTCCTGTGCCTGTCCCTGTTTTTGAACCATCCGTAAAAACGTCTATCTGAGAAAAATCAACATTATCCATCATCCAGTCATCAAGCGCTGGAAACAATACGTCTATTTTCCCTTTGACTATGTTCGCCGGAGTCTTATAGTCCGTGTTAAGATTTGTAACCAGACAACCCAGAATCTCACTGTGCCGAACCGTACGATTTCGTAAACACCCAAGTTGATGCAATCTAGTGAGTTTATGGCCGCCGTCTCCATAACATGAAGGTCCAAAGGCGTAATACCTAAAAGCATCTCTAGGGATGCTGTAGAGGTTGAACCCATTGCACCTGTTAAACTCAATAAAGCAGCTCTATTAACTTTGGTACATCTGTTCGCATGTACCCCTATTTGAACCACTGGCCACCAAACATGACAACCATAAGTGGCTACAGGTCAAACTACCGCAGTGTACAACCAATGAAAAAGTTTTGGTTTCACACCCCATTTCCTAACTATAAGGAACAAACTAATACCCTATCTACAATTTCTAAGGGGGCTCCCAAACATAATGACATTTTTTAAAATTTGCTCCAACCGCTCTAACTGCCATACGAGTGCCCTTAGAGCAATAAAATGTGTGACCGACCCAGAATATTTTTTTAGTCCAAACATTTTCTCTGAACACACCTACCCCCTATCTTTAACTATAAGGCAGTCCCCATACAATTTTTTTATTTTTTGTAAATTTGTTTTATTTAATCAGGTTCTACCGGTGCTTCCGAGAGGGGTCATTAGTGACCACCATTTTTTTTACCCTCCAAAATTTTTTATACATACTTACTCCCTAATCTAAAAAAAAAATATATTCAAAGTGTCCGATTTGACATGGCATTCCCCATATGTATGTGACATATTTTTCCAAATATGAGACTTAAAAGAATAATTTCATTATTAGGTAAAACTAAATGAAAAATATCCTTGTAAATTATTTAAAAATGTAAGTTCTTAAAACTTCCCAGTGTACTACTCAGACGGACACAAACTCACTTTAGACTAGAGCAAGTCATATCATTTTCAAAAATTTATACTTTTTTGCCAAAAATTATTTTTCAAAACTAAGAAAAATCAGAAAACGATAGTAAAAATAATTTCAAAATGTGTTTGCAGTGCTTAAGGAAGAGTAAAATAATGCAAGTAGTTTGAAAATATATGCAGAAAGTGGTTGGGACTATTTGTTCATTGTCAAACTTATGAATGGACTAAATTTCCTTTTTTAGTTTTGTTTAATCCGCCAAAAAAACTTTGTACATTTTGTTTGTATTGTTTGGATAACTTTTCCCCCTTCACAATCTAGAAACAGAGTCCGCCTTAAATGTGAAGTAACTCCTATAATTAAAATTATGATGTGAACCAAAAATAAAGGCAAATATAAATTTGAGGTCAATCGGATTAAATTAACCAGTTTCGCACAACGGTTTAAGTTTTGAATTTTGAAAATTAAAAAAAAATTGCGACACATCATACTTATTAATTTTGATGCGCTGAACAGAAATATCAAATAATTTTTAAAACCAGTCAAATGGTTTTCGAGATATCGCTATTTAAAATTTAAAAAATGACGTTTTTCCCCACTTTATAGAAATTTAAAAAAAATCTCAAAATTTTTTGATACACTATTTCGTTTAAACTTAGTTTGAGCTAAATCCGATTATTTAAAATATCCAAAATCGGATAATCGGTTTTCGAGTTATCGCCATTTGAAATTTGTAAAAAAAAAATAAGATCATTTTAACCCATGACGTTCTTCAATCAAAGCTTAGAGTTTTTGGTAAAAGTTTGAATAAAAGCAAAATTTTGATCGATGGGCACCACATTTTAAAATTATCAAATTTGGCACAAATTAGGTTTAAAAATTAAAATATCGTTTCAAGCTCTATGAAAGGGTAAAGGGAAAGCAAATTTGCGATTTTTTTTTAAATTATTTGAACATAGGAAAAAACCGCAATTTTTGGCAAATTTAAAATAGCGATATCTCGAAAACCGTTCGACCGATTTTAAAAAAGTTTTGATATTCGAGATTAGCGCACCAAAATTAATAAGCATAATGTGTCACAATATATAGTTTTTTTAATTTATTTTGATTTTCACTTGATCACCAGGCGCCTTGGGTTAATTTAATATGATTAACCTTAAATATGTACCACATATTTTTTAGGTCCACTAGAATATAAAATTTCCCGGACTCTTGGGAAAATCAAAAGTTGAAGAAAAAAATTATAACCCCCTTACTGTGATTAGAGGGTATACAAATGGGGAAAAATTTAATAAGTTCAAATTTTCATTATGCAACAAAATTGTTTGCTTTTAGGCACAACATGTTGCAACGTTTTGAAATTTTGTATTTAAAAAGTGCAAACTAATAGAAATGTGACGGCAATAAAAATATTTATGTTTAGATGCGTTAAAGCCTCAAATTCTGAAAAAAAAAATCAGAAAAATTGATGTAAGAAAAATTTAAAAAGTGTGACGGAAATACAAATATTTATGTTTAGATGCGTTAACTCCCCAAATTCTGAAAAAATTCGGAAAAATTGATATAAGGCAAATTTAACAAGTTTTTAAAAACTCAAGATAAAAACGAATCAAATTTTTAGAATTTTATAATCTTTTTTTGGTATGGCACATACGAATATAACATTTTTACTTTTTTAACTCCAAATTTTGTATGAACCTTATTTGAGATATTCAAATGTTAAGAATCCTTTGTGGTTGTGTGATGCCGTTAAATAATATTTTATGCCTTAAAGGTCTATGAGTGTTATAATACATAATTTACATATTTAAAACAGGATTTTAGTTAAACAAATTAAATCTAATATTATTTGTAAAATGTTAAAGAGTATTTAATAAATTTAAATTAATTTTTGAATATATGTAAATCGATTTGTTTGGGGCTGAGGGGCAAATATCTAAAGGGCAATACTGACTTGTGTGTATTTAAAGAAATACATAGAATAGAATAAATTGTTTAATATAAATTCAAAAATATCTATGTATAAACAAGCAGAAAAGTTAAATTCGACTTTGCCGAATATATGAATACCCTCCACAATGCATTTTTTTAAAGTGTAGTACATTTTTTATCGTGAAAAAATTAACAATTTTGATTAGAAATATTTTATTTTGAGTAAAAAACTCTTTTTTTGCCTTTTTTTTTTTTTAAAAAAAAGAAAAATTACAATTTTTTTTTTGAGTGTAAATTTTTTTCGAGTGTAATGTTTTTTTTACTATAAAAATATTTCTGAATATATATATATATATACACAAAATATTGTCATTTTTGTAAAAAAAAAAAACTAATTTTTTTTTTGTGTAATTTTTTTTTTGAGTGTAAAATTTTTTTTTGAGTTTAAAATATTTTATTTTGAGTAAAAAACTTTTTTTTTGCCTTTTTTAAAAAAAAAAAGAAAAATTACTATTTTTTTTTGAGTGTAAAATTTTTTTCGAGTGTAATGTTTTTTTACTGTAAAAATATTTCTGAGTGAATGCACGTACGTATGTACACAAAATATTGTAATTTTTGTAAAAAAAAAAAAACTAATTTTTTTTTGTGTAACTTTTTTTTTTTGAGTGTAAAATTTTTTTTTGAGTGTAAAATATTTTTTGAGTGTAAAATTTTTTTTTGAGTGTAAAATTTTTTTCGAGTGTAATTTTTAAGTTACCAATGCTTTTAGAACTAAACAAGTTTAAAAAGCATTGCTTTAAAATTAAACAAGTTTGAAAAGCATTGTTTAGTTACCACCAATGCTTTTAAACTTGTTACAACACGTGGCATTTTAGATGAAACTAATTTGAAATTCAGGGTTTTGCTTATAACTTTTGAACCACTGGACCGATTGAGCTGAAATTTAATACTAAACAGACCCGGGGAACTGCAAAGATACATGACAAGCTTCAGTAGTCTCATTATTGTCTTTCGAAAGTTATCGTGTTTTTTATCTCGTAAATTCGCGAAACACCCTTGCCGAAATTTACTCTTTTGCTCATAACTTTTGAACCACTGCACTATAGGAAATTTTACCCATTTTTTGGCCAAAAGTCAAAATTAAAATTTTTGCAAACATTATTTTTTTTCACATTAATATAAAAAAAACTTAACAAACTAAACAATTCTTTCTCAATTTTTCGACAGAATTGATGTACTGTCACTTTATCAGTAGTTTTTCTTGCAATTTCTTACTTAGTTATAAAATAACGATTGAGAGCAGCGAATTTTGTGATAGCTTCTAACAAAAGTTTTTATATTAAGAATTTATAGTTTTTAAAAACTAAAAAATGGAAAATAATGTCAAAGGTGAGTACTTTAATGATGAATAGTGAAATGTTGGTGAACTCATCTATTAGATCGATTTTATTGGAAAAATTGAAGTGACCTTAAGATGAACTTATTGAAGTATGAATTGGAATTTTATTTTGACTTTAAAAAAAATGATAGCATATGTTAGCTATAAAACCATAAAAGTTCTCTAGGACAATCAATTACCTTCCGAATTTAAAAAATTTCAAGGTCGGATATGTGCAAACTTTTTTTTTATACCCATTTTTCCAGGTGACTACTGAGTGCCAAATTCAGAGTTATTTAATACATGGCGAGAGAAATAAAGCAGAGGTGGATAAGGAGCCGCTATTTCTGACCATTTCTTTTCATACATTGCTGAGAGTGAATGTTTCGAAAACTTTAAACAATATACAGGGTGATTCAGTCACGACCCGCCGAATTTTACCAGCGCATTCCTTGGCTCATTTCATGAAAATATGTCGATTACGACCACCCCCCGAAAATGCATGTGTGCGAAATGGCAGCGGTTTGAAAATTTTCGGATAAGTGGTTAGAGGGTAGTAGGGTAAAATTGATAACTTCTGAACCTGTGGTCCGATTTTTTTGTTTTTGGGCTTGTTGGAAAGTTCATTATGAGACCTTTCCGATTCAATAACAAAAAAAAAATAAAATAAAGAGAAATCGTCGAGATACAGAGCTTTTTAAAATAAAATTTGAAAAAAAAAGACATACAAATTTGCATATAACCTCAATTTATTCAGCCAGATGGCAGGTAACTTATATTTTTTTCTCTCTTAAAAGATAGCCCTACGTCTTACCTTTCCAAAATGCCCTAAAAGAAGCCTAGAGGTCTTACCGTTCCAAAGTTATGACCATTTGCCTTCCAAAAATTTTAATAAAATAAAATCTTAAACTTGTTAATTTTCAAAAACAAATAAATTTGTGCTATTATTTCGCCTCCAAACCCAAAAAAAAATTGTTTGCATTTCAGTCAAATGGTCATAACTTTAGAACAGAAAGACCTCTGAGCTTCTTTTAGGGCATTTTGGAAAGGTAAGACGTAGGGCTATCATTTAAGAAAGAAAAAAATATAAGTTACCTGCCATCTGGCTGAATAAATTGAGGTTATGTGCAAATTTGTATGTCTTTTTTTTCAAATTATGTTTTTAAAAGCTCTGTATCTCGACGATTTCACTTTATTTTATTTTTTTTTGTTATTGAATCGGGAAGGTCTCATAATGAACTTTCCAACAAGCCCAAAAACAAAAAAATCGGACCACAGGTTCAGAAGTTATCAATTTTACCCTACTACCCTCTAACCACTTATCCGAAAATTTTCAAACCGCTGCCATTTCGCACACATGCATTTTCGGGGGGTGGTCGTAATCGACATATTTTCATGAAATGAGCCAAGGAATGCGCTGGTAAAATTCGGCGGGTCGTGACTGAATCACCCTGTATAAAGGAGGAATTAAGAATATTTTGTTCAAATATAAATATGAAAAGGATTAAAAGTTGTAGGAGTTTGAAAATTTTTGAAAGACAGCATGCTGTTTGGCTTAAAGGCAATACTTGGCTAAAAAAAAATTGAAACGCAGCCTGCCTCCACTAAATCGAAACCTGGGCGACCGCAATTAACTTTTTTGTCAAAATCTGCGAGAACAAAAATACGAGTTACAGCAGAAATCTCTAAAGATCTAAATAGGGAAGTTGAGCCCCTAGCTCTTGCATCATCTACGGCTGCCCGTAGTGGCATTTTGAAATGTAGTTGACGACTTGGAACTCAAAAATAAAATTTTTGAATAAAATCCTTATTAAAAAGTAGATTTGTTTGACACTTCTTAACATTGTTAAAATAAATTTCTACTGTTATCTTCGAAAGTTAGTGTACACTCAAAAAAAAAAATATTGTAAAAACAGTTTAGAAAACCATATAATCTATCAAGGATCTAAAAAATCTTAGATGCGGCAATTTATAACCCGGGAACCCTGTTTGGAACTAATTATTAGGTAATTTTTTAGGTAACTTTACTAATTTTTTTTTTTTGAGTGTATGAACACCTTTAAGAGTCACTCCCTCCCTCTAAAGAGTCTTCCAAAAGTCAAATAAAAAAAATCAGTCAAATCGGTCTAGCCGTTTGGCTGTAAATAATTTTGGCCAAAAAAAGGGTAAAATTTCCTATAGTGCACTGGACCGATTTGGCTGGATTGCAATACCAACCTGACCAGGTAAATGATAAACATATATGCCAAACATCAGTAGTCTCTGTAAAGTCTTTCAAAAGTTAGCATGTTTTCTACGGACGGACAGACAGACGGACGGACGGACGGACGGACATCGCTAGATCGACTTAAAATCGATCGAGGATCATAAATATATATACTTTATGGGGTCCTAGACCAATATTTCGAGGTGTTACAAACGGAATGACAAACTTATATATACCCTCTATCACTAGAGTGGAGGGTATAAAAAAATCCCTTAAATGTTGCAAACTTTAATAAAACCTTAAAAACTTCCAGCATTAAAAATTGTTGGGTTCAGAACTCAGTTGGCTTCTAAATGAAACACCTGTCATTATTGTTAATGATTTAATAAAATGTATTATATATTGACATTTCATCTTATAATATTCATTCTTGATAATTATTTCCTTTTTTTTGTTAAATTTATTCAAGGAAACCTTTTTGCCTTTTTTTATAAGAAACAAAAAAAAAAACACGTGGAATTTATAATTATTTTTTTCTTTTCTTTGTATCGAAGTCTTAATTAAATTTATGTAAATGTCAACTAAAACATAATTATGCAAAATGTTTTTTTAAGGGTCATAAAATACAAAAAAAAATGTATTCTTAAGTTTTTTGTTAAAAAAAAAAAACTGAAAAGGAAACCTTTAAATAAATAAATGAATTTACTGTTAAATAAACTTGACGCAAAGTACATAAAAATACAAATCATTTTTAGAAAAAAAGTTTAAAATTGTTTAAAGATATTTTTCAGGGTTGGCAACCGATACCCACCTAGAATAACGGTATTTGGCTATTGTACCGCAACCAATAAAGATATGGACATTTTCAACAGCGATTATGAAAGCTGATGAAATTTCTAGTATTTTAAATGTGTCACTTCGTGTTTCTACCGGTTTGTTTTCAAAATATAGGTCAATACCTTTATAATACCGTTTGAAACGGTATTATAACGGTATTGGCCTATATAACTAAAACGAACCGGTAGAAACACGAAGTGAAACATTTAAAATACTAGAAATTTCATCAGCTTTCATAATTGCTTTTGAAAATGTGCATATCTTTATTGGTTGCGGTACAATAGCCAAATACCGTTATTCTAGGTGGGTATCGGTTGCCAACCCTGATATTTTTTGAAAGGTTAATTTACTAATATTTTGACGGGCAAGAAAAAAATATATTTTTTTTTTCGAAACTGACAGTATTTAGGTAAATCTTTATCATTTTCTATCGTACTTTTTTCCTTTTGCTAACTTAGCTTAGGGAAAAGATAAGGAAAAGGATACAGTTTTCTTTTTTTTAATATAAATATTTTTTAAAAAATCCGGGTAAAAAGAAAATATTTTAACATTAAGCAATGACACGGAAAAGTTTAGAGATGAGTTGAAAGGAAAAAAAAAAACAAAAAAAAAGAAACAGGAAGAAAATGAAAAAGTTTTACGCAAGATAAAAAACCAAATAAACTGTATTAACAAAAAAAAAAAGGTTACAATAAATTTGTTTAGTAACATACATTTTTGACAAATGTTAAAACTAAATCAACAAGAGACAACAAAAACAAAATATAAAATTTTGTTTTTCCACAGCAACACCTGTGTTGAAATAAATGGCAAAATTTTAAAATGGCATAGGTCGAAAATTAAGAATTTAAGATAACACTGTGGTATCGACATTTAACTGCAAAGTTCGAAGGTCGATTAAAAAAAAAATCGAACTAACATAAACAAACGCCGCGATACGGGTCTTCTAATTTAGCCTCTATTTTCACCCCCCACTCTCAGAATCGACTTAACTTTTGCTAACCTATATTTGTACCAAAGTGTTATCTTAAATTCTTAATTTTCGACCTAATTGTTGGAAAGGTCTCTAGCAATAATTTGGCTTTTACTAGTTATTCCCAAAAAACCATTTAAACAATATGCTGAAAATCGGGATTTGACTACAAAGTTCGAAGGTCGATAAAAAAAAATCGAACTAACATAAACCAACGCCACGATACGGGTCTTCTAATTTAGCCTTTATTTTCACCCCTTACTCTCAGGATCGACCTAACTTTTGCTAACCTGAACTTGTTCCACAGTGTAACACTAGTTTACAAATAAAAAAAAAATTGCGATCTACGACATTTTGTATTTATTTTCTATGTAAAATCTTACGCTGAATCCGAAAATCCACTCCAAAAATTTTTAAGTAGAGAATTTTTTCAGATATTGCCAACTTTTCAAATTGTCATCTTTTTTAAAAAAAGTGGTTTACTTAAATTAAAATATCTGTAACACAAATTAATAGATTTTATTGTTTTTGATTTTGAATTAAAGGTAATTTAATAATCTATAAACCCTTTATGCAACATGTTTCAATCTGATTATCGCCTTAGAAGCTATTAATCGATATACCGACAATTTTACTTCCACTTTACAGAAATTCGGGGAAAAATAAATTCAATTGAAAATTTAGTAAGAAACATTTTTTTTTAATTTATTTTTCTCTACAGATCAAGTCTGATCTAATACGAAGAAAAAAGAGATCTCTTAAAAAATGCGTTCAAAAATGTAAAATTTTCCTGCATTTGAGTAAAAATTCAGAAATTCAGTTTTTATACAAATAAAGTTATGTTTGTGTGTTTTTATATTAGGCACACCCGAAATAAATAAATACAACTGATTTTGGATAAGACTGAATTTATGATTTTTGTTCAAATGCATGTAACTTATACAATTTTTGATGGATTTTATTCAAAAACCTTTTATTTTCTTCATAACAAATCAGATTGAACTTTATATTAGAAATAAAATTTCAAAAATGTTAAACTGAGTAATATTCGGACAATTTTTCAAAATTTGTAAACTGGTGTTACACTCAATAAACTAAATATGTATAAATACTGAATTTCTGCATATTTACACAAATGCATATAAATTGTTCAAATTTAAACGGATTTTTTTTTAACCATTTTAATTTCTTCGTATTAGATCAAACCTGAACTGCAACAAGAAAAACGAATTTTAAAAATTTCTTTTTTTTGTGAAATTTTTAATGTAATTTTAATTTTTTGCAAATTTTAGTAAAATTGAAGTAAAATTGTCGATAAATCGATTAAAAAATGTTGTAAAAAAAAGGGTTGCTGGATAATTAAATTAGCTTTAATTCAAACTCAAAGACAATGAAATCTATTAATTTTTTCCGGAGATATTTTTGTTTAAGTAAAACCACTTCTTGCAAAAAATTAAAATTTGAAAAATCGTCGATATCTTGAAAACTGATGTACTTTCGAAAGTTTGGGGTGGATTTAGCGTAAGATTTTAAATGGAAAATGAATGCAACGTATCGTAGATTAAAATCTCTGTTAACTTGTGTAATTTGTATACCCTCACTATGTCATTCCGTGTTTAACTCATAAAAATATCTGTCGGGGACCCATTACATATACTCTTGATCCATGATCTATGCTACGGTATTCTATAATTACACCGTGCAATAGCACATTTAGGGCCTCAACAAAACCAAGACAGTTTGAAAGTACTTATGTGTAGTAGTAAAAACTAGTGTTGGGTTGAATAGCTCAGTAAAGTGATCGCTCTTTTTAGCTCAGCTCTTTTAAGTGAAGTATTTCATTCTTAAAGCTCAATAGCTCTTATATTCATTTTGACTTGTGTTGTAGCTCTTTTGATAAATTTGTGAATAGGAATATTCAGATCTTGCTTATTTTATTTTTTTATTAATAAGAAGCAGAATTTCATTAAAAAAATAAAAATGTCTGCCTTTTCGAGCTATTTATGCAATTTTAAAAGGGGTGTTTTTAAAAAGAAGGAATTTAAAAAAAATTGTTTAAAGTTATCAAATTTATAATATACAATGTCAATTTATAAAAACACTTTACGAAACACATTGTTTTTGCATTGGTATTTGGTGTAAATATCATAAATGGCATCTGGAAAAACTTAAAATGAATGAAAATGAAAGATAGTGAAAGATGAGAAAGATAAAGAATGCTTAACTGACAAAATAGCTAAAGAGCTAAAAGAACGGATATGAACGAACTAGTTCACAAGCTCAGTTGAGTGAATCATTCTATTGAAATACTTTATTAAAGAGCTTCACAACTCTTGTAAAAACCCCAAAGAGTTTAGCTCTGTAACGTCTAAAATTTTTTTTTTAGCCCTCTAAATTTTTCAGCTTTTTTTCAAAGGCGTTGGAGTTGAAAAAGTTGAAGAAACTAACGTCAACGTTCTTTTGAACTCGAAATAGTGTTTTGATGACTTCAATAGCATTTTATGGGGCAAATTTTTCTATCTCCCGTTTTAATGAGTTATTTACGTCATTTTTTTTTTTTAATGGCTCAGAAACTTACTAAGACGTGCGTCTAAAGGGTTAAAATGTTCTACGATTATTTTCAGCAACAAATTTCACTGGGGTTTACTGAAGGCAGAAAATTCGACCGGTTTTAGAAAAATGCATAAAAAAGGTTAATTTAAAGTATCATTTGCTGTGTTTTTCAAAAAGTGGATTTATTTTAATTTTATTTTGTTTAATTTTATTTTGTTTAAAAAGAAATATTTTAGCATACCAAAACAAATTTGGAATATTTTTTCCATATTTTACTATAAATTAGCAATTATAACCCGAAGAAATAATAAAAAAATTTTGAAAACGAAAAAAGTTATAAATAAATCAAAATTAATCCAAAGTGGACTTATTAAATTCTTAAATTTAAATGGATTAATTTTGATTTTTTTATAACTTTTTCAATTTTTTTTATTATTTTTTCGGATTTTAATTGCTAATTTATCGTAGATTACGGAAAAAAATATTCCAAGTTTCTTTTGGCATGTTAAAATATTTATTTGAAACTACATAAGAATTATTCGAAAATAAATCCACTTATTGAAAAACACAGCAATTAACTTTTTACTTTTTTTTTCTATATTTGTTCGTATACAATTTTTTGCAAAAATATAAAAAAAATAATGGAACTTTAAAATTTGTCTTTTTTCTGCATTTTCCTTACACCACTTTCTGCCTTCAGTTTCCCCTAGTGCACCAACCCCTAGCGAATTTTGATGCAAAACAAATTCGTAGAACATTTTAACCCTTTAAACGCAAGTCTTAGTAGACTTTTGAGCCATTTCTTAAAAAAAATACTTAAATGACCAATAAATACGAAAGATAGAGGGTTAATATGTTCTAGAAAAAAAATTTCCATTGAATTCTATTGCAGACATCCAAACAATATTTCAAGCTCAAAAGAACAATTACATTATTTTTTCGACTTTTTTAAACGCCTTTAAGAAAAAAATAAAAATTCATATAATAAAATTGTAACGGGCTATAAAAAAAATTTAAGGCGTTACAAAGCAAAACCCAGTGGGGGTTTCACTATTACACACAAGTACTTTCAAACTGTCAAAAGGGTAAAAAGTTTTCCCCTGAAGAACCAAAACAACCTCGAAAATGCAAGTAATGTTTTACAAATAATTTAATTTTTTTATTTTTTATATATAATAAACATGGAGTAGAGCAGCATTTTTTGCATAGCAAATTTTTACTCTTGTTGACCTAAAACGTATGTGGTATAAATTTAAGGACAAATTAAATTAACCAGTGCACTATGGTTCCAAATCCATTTTTTTTGGCAGAAATTAAAAAAAAGAAAATTAAAAAATTTTCAGAAGCTTATACATTTCCTCAATGGCAACACTATAAGCTATCAAGAAAGTATAATGAAAAAAATTTGGTGCCAATACCGTCAGTTTGCTAAGCTTTCAAAGTATAAAGTTTCAAGGCGTATAATAAAACCGGAGGGAAATCAATATCACAATTAAACAAACGGCAAATGGGAAAAAATAAAATTATAAAGAGGCTAAAGGGACAAATTGAAACCTAAGGATACTAGTTCTTATTAAAAATTCCTATTTTACAGTTAATGCATCCTTGGCGTTATTCTTGGGGGTTTTGATTATAAGGATTTTGGAGCCAAAATAGCCTATATCTTTCGTGGACAAAAAGTTATGTTTGGGCACGAACTTGCATGACTCTTTAAACGTGAAAGTGTTGTCAATATTGTATATTTAATACTAAAATTTACATCTTGCCAGCATTTTTTGGCAAACTCCCACAATTTCCATTTTAGTTCAGCACAAATTTCGGCCAAATTTGCTGTGACACTTTTTCAAACTATTTTTTTTATAATTTTTTTTACCTTCCCTTAAGCTTATTAAATAAAAAAATATATTTTTAAAAAAAAAAAAATCAAAAAATTTTTTTTTTTTCAAAAAAAAAAAATGTTCAAAATTTTTTTTTTTTACAATTGATTTTTGATTGCGCTAAGAGAAAAAAATCATCCCAGAATTAGTCTAAGTGACCTTGCTTCATTTTCTGAATTTATGCCAAAAAAAATGCATTTGGAACCATAGTGCAGTGGTGCCGGGCGACCAAACTTTTAGATTTTTGAAAATTAAAAGAAATTGTCTTATGACACATTATATTTATTAATTCTGATGCTCTGAGCACGAATATCAAAAAAGCTTTTAAAATCGGTCTAACGGTGTTTGAGATATTTGAAATCTTCAAGAAATTGCATTTTTTCTAAGTTCCCGAAATTAAAAAAAATATAAAAAAAATTCTTTCCCTTGACTTTTTCATAGAGCTTGAAACAATCATTCATATAAACTAAATTTGAGCCTAATCCGATCATTTTGAGCTGTGGCGTCCCTTGATCAAAGTTTTTTTTAAAATATTGTTTTGGTTCCAGGGACTCATGAAACATTAAATTTCATTCGGATAACGACTACATTTTTTCACTTGCTTTTTTTAATATCTCCAGATCCAATCAAGTCTCTATCTTGAATATACCCGACTAAAAAAAAATAATACGGGGCAATATAGCATTTGATCCCAAAAATGGAGGATCCAAAATTATATGATTATATCTTATTAGATCAAAATTTAGATAATAAGATATAATTAGATCCCAAAAATGGAACGGTAAATATTATCTAATTTGATATTATAAAAAATTAGATTTAATAAGATCTAATAATACACAATTATATCTTATTAGATCTAATATGATCTTTAATATCAAATCAGATGAAATTTATTCCATTTTTGGGATCCATTTATATCTAATTATATCAAATTTGATCTAATAAGATATAATCATATATTTTTAGATCCTTCATTTTTGGGATCAAATGATGGATCTATTTATATACAATTATATAAAAAACTATATAATTACATCAAAACTTTTTTACTCGGGTATAAACTTATAAGAGATCTTGATTAAGATTGATTAATGTATATTATTTTCTAATCTTTAAAAATGTTACTTTTAGAGAAATAGCTTTCCAAAAATTTAAATTGTTAGAATGACGCTAGACTAAATTATGTTGCAAAGCATTTTAGAGGCGGTCTCGGTGCGTTTTTTTTTGCACTCTGAATGAGAACTGCATCTTGAATACCTTTAAAGATATCGGCATTTATGTCAGGGCAATTGCGTCTAATTTCAAAGATTTTTCCAATTTTATTACCTCATGTTTCGGGATAGAATAATACATAAAGGCCAAACTATATTCCAAATTTTACTAAATTCGAATAGGATAACGTCTAACATTTTCACATTTTTTGGTTGAATTAATCTGTTTTAACTCTAATGTTATATTTTTTTTGAAGCATATATGGAGGCTTAAAATTTAACAAAACAAAAAGCATTATTTTCGGCTAGCTTTAAATTTAACTAAACTTTTTTTAATTTGTGCACCAGTTTTAAATTGCACCAATTCAAAATTATTTATAAATGTCGTAAAAATTTATAACTTTTGTTTATAAAGAGTTACAATAGATAAACATGAACTTCGCCTATGTCGACTTACGTTTTTTTAATATTTTACCTTTAAAAATATTTTTTAATTCCTTTTTCTCTACGCGATGCTATGTTAACAATTATTATTCATAAGCTAATTAATGTATGTAAATGTGAAAATATAAATATGTATACAAAGTTTATAGCATGTAGCATACCCCATGGCTCAGAAATACATTTTTTTATACTAATTTTATATTTAGGAATGTATTTAAATCAAATTTGTTTGCATATATTAGAGCAGTTTCTTTAAAGTGTAAAAAAAGTTGATTTGGGTTAAATTAAAGACACACGTTTTATTCTTTTGTATAAAAAAGTGTTCAAGAAAATCAAACTTTTTTATACAGTCTTAAATTTTTTTATACGCAAATATCTTAGAATCTGAGAAATTGTCTAAACGCAAAATGTCTCACAATCTAAGACTTTTACGTACTTAAAATTCTATTAATCGGAGAATTTTTCTAACTTAAACGTTTCTGTAAGAAAAATTTTTCATAATCTTAAATTTTGTCTACACCAAAAATGTCACAGAAAAATTAATCAGAATATGATACTTTTTCAATACGAAAAACATACTCAGAATATGACAGGTTTTCTTAACTAAAAATATCTTAGAATATGGGACTTTTTCCATACAACAAACGGTGGAGAATATGAGATTTTTCCGTAGCGAAAAATGTCTGAGAACATAAGAAAAAAATATATGAGATTATGAGATTTTTCCTTAACTTAAATGTCTCAAAATCAAGGAAATTTCTTGTAAGAAAAGTTTCTCAGAATCTGAGACTTTAAGAAAAATTTCTCAAGATGTAAGACATTTTCTATAAAAAATGTCATTTTCCGAGACGAAAAATGTCTCAGAATCTGAGACTTTTTCTATAAGTTAAATGTCTCTGAATCTGAGACTATTTATATAAGAAAATTGTCTCAGAATCTGAAACTTTTTCTGTAAGAAAATTGTCTCAAAATCTGAGACTTTTCTTTAAGAAAAATATCTCAGTATCTAAGACTTTTTCTCTAAGAAAAATGTCTCAGAATCTGAGACTTTTTCTATAAGAAAATTGTCTCAAAATCTGAGACTTTTCTTTAAGAAAAATATCTCAGTATCTAAGACTTTTTCTCTAAGAAAAATGTCTCAGAATCTGAGACTTTTTCTATAAGAAAAATGTCTCAGAATCTGAGACTTTTTCTATAAGAAAAATGTCTCAGAATCTGAGACTTTTTCTATAAGAAAAATGTCTCAGAATCTGAGACTTTTTCTATAAGAAAAATGTCTCAGAATCTGAGACTTTTTCTATAAGAAAAATGTCTCAGAATCTGAGACTTTTTCTATAAGAAAAATGTCTCAGAATCTGAGACTTTTTCTATAAGAAAAATGTCTCAGAATCTGAGACTTTTTCTATAAGAAAAATGTCTCAGAATCTGAGAATTTTTCTATAAGAAAAATGTCTCAGAATCTGAGAATTTTTCTATAAGAAAAATGTCTCAGAATCTGAGACTTTTTCTATAAGAAAAATGTCTCAGAATCTGAGACTTTTTCTATAAGAAAAATGTCTCAGAATCTGAGACTTTTTCTATAAGAAAAATGTCTCAGAATCTGAGACTTTTTCTATAAGAAAAATGTCTCAGAATCTGAGACTTTTTCTATAAGAAAATTGTCTCAGAATCTGAGACTTTTTCTATAAGAAAAATGTCTCAGAATCTGAGACTTTTTCTATAAGAAAAATGTCTCAGAATCTGAGACTTTTTCTATAAGAAAAATGTCTCAGAATCTGAGACTTTTTCTATAAGAAAAATGTCTCAGAATCTGAGACTTTTTCTATAAGAAAAATGTCTCAGAATCTGAGACTTTTTCTATAAGAAAAATGTCTCAGAATCTGAGACTTTTTCTATAAGAAAAATGTCTCAGAATCTGAGACTTTTTCTATAAGAAAAATGTCTCAGAATCTGAGACTTTTTCTATAAGAAAAATGTCTCAGAATCTGAGACTTTTTCTATAAGAAAAATGTCTCAGAATCTGAGACTTTTTCTATAAGAAAAATGTCTCAGAATCTGAGACTTTTTCTATAAGAAAAATGTCTCAGAATCTGAGACTTTTTCTATAAGAAAAATGTCTCAGAATCTGAGACTTTTTCTATAAGAAAAATGTCTCAGAATCTGAGACTTTTTCTATAAGAAAAATGTCTCAGAATCTGAGACTTTTTCTATAAGAAAAATGTCTCAGAATCTGAGACTTTTTCTATAAGAAAAATGTCTCAGAATCTGAGACTTTTTCTATAAGAAAAATGTCTCAGAATCTGAGACTTTTTCTATAAGAAAAATGTCTCAGAATCTGAGACTTTTTCTATAAGAAAAATGTCTCAGAATCTGAGACTTTTTCTATAAGAAAAATGTCTCAGAATCTGAGACTTTTTCTATAAGAAAAATGTCTCAGAATCTGAGACTTTTTCTATAAGAAAAATGTCTCAGAATCTGAGACTTTTTCTATAAGAAAAATGTCTCAGAATCTGAGACTTTTTCTATAAGAAAAATGTCTCAGAATCTGAGACTTTTTCTATAAGAAAAATGTCTCAGAATCTGAGACTTTTTCTATAAGAAAAATGTCTCAGAATCTGAGACTTTTTCTATAAGAAAAATGTCTCAGAATCTGAGACTTTTTCTATAAGAAAAATGTCTCAGAATCTGAGACTTTTTCTATAAGAAAAATGTCTCAGAATTTGAGACTTTTTCTATAAGAAAAATGTCTCAGAATCTGAGACTTTTTCTATAAGAAAAATGTCTCAGAATCTGAGACTTTTTCTATAAGAAAAATGTCTCAGAATCTGAGACTTTTTCTATAAGAAAAATGTCTCAGAATCTGAGACTTTTTCTATAAGAAAAATGTCTCAGAATCTGAGACTTTTTCTATAAGAAAAATGTCTCAGAATCTGAGACTTTTTCTATAAGAAAAATGTCTCAGAATCTGAGACTTTTTCTATAAGAAAAATGTCTCAGAATCTGAGACTTTTTCTATAAGAAAAATGTCTCAGAATCTGAGACTTTTTCTATAAGAAAAATGTCTCAGAATCTGAGACTTTTTCTATAAGAAAAATGTCTCAGAATCTGAGACTTTTTCTATAAGAAAAATGTCTCAGAATCTGAGACTTTTTCTATAAGAAAAATGTCTCAGAATCTGAGACTTTTTCTATAAGAAAAATGTCTCAGAATCTGAGACTTTTTCTATAAGAAAAATGTCTCAGAATCTGAGACTTTTTCTATAAGAAAAATGTCTCAGAATCTGAGACTTTTTCTATAAGAAAAATGTCTCAGAATCTGAGACTTTTTCTATAAGAAAAATGTCTCAGAATCTGAGACTTTTTCTATAAGAAAAATGTCTCAGAATCTGAGACTTTTTCTATAAGAAAAATGTCTCAGAATCTGAGACTTTTTCTATAAGAAAAATGTCTCAGAATCTGAGACTTTTTCTATAAGAAAAATGTCTCAGAATCTGAGACTTTTTCTATAAGAAAAGTGTCTCAGAATCTGAGACTTTTTCTATTAGAAAAATGTCTCAGAATCTGAGACTTTAAGGGGTTTCCTAGAAATATAATAACAAAAGCTGTTAACTTGAATAAAATTAAACACTTAAACAAATAAAAAATAACTTGAGAATATATTTTACAGCATATTTACAGGAATTACATAAATTTAATTCGATTGCATACTTTCAAGGGTTTCCTTTAAAAATTAGGTTGGTAAAACAAAGCAGTTTTTTTGTCTTTATATCTAGGATTTACAGCTAAAAGATTTTAATTGCTCCTGGAATATTTCAATATTCCTTTCTTTTTGTAAATTTCATTTAAAGGTTGGCCTTATTTGATAAAATATTATAAAACAGCAAAACAAATTCACTTACTGCGGCAGTATTTAAAAATTTCAGTGTATTTCATTACAGCATACTTTTCAGTATTTATTAAATTTAATTTCATTGCATACTTTAAGGAGTTTCCTAGAAATATAACAACAAAAACTGTTTACTTGAATAAAATTAAACACTTAAACAAATACAAATAAAAAATACTTATTCCTTGAAAAACATAAATAGGTTGGCAAAACAAAGCCATTATTTACACAAAAACTTATAAACAAAATAATAACTAAAAACACGTCCTCCTGAATTTCTTTGAGTTACCAACTAAAAACATACAAAAATCCATAAAAGAAAAACAACTTGAGAGTTTCAATGTCTGCAATAATATTTAAGTACAGATTTCAAGGATTTTGTTTTTGTTATTTCTATTTTTGGAGCTAGGCAACCTTGTATTGCATTCTTAGAAATTTAATAACAACAACTGTTAAGACATTCGGTTACACCTTAAAAAATGCTAAAAAATTTTAAAAATCTTATTTAATTTTGTTAGAGTCCTCGGCATTTTTAGATAAAGGCTTTTGGCTAAAATTGTCTTTTATAATTGCTATCAAGATTTGAAAATTCGTATTTTTCTGTTTTTTTTTTCTACTCTCTTCTTGAGAAGCTTAATGTAATAAAATTCAATTTAAAAATAATTTTAATTTTCTGTTATAATTTTATATATTTTTTTTTTCATTTTTTTTTTTAAATTTCTGCGTTTATATGCATTCTAAATTGCTTATTCGTTCCTCACAGATACTTTGCTAACCATCACTCGTGTAATATTATTACTTAGTATTTTTTCATTTTCTTTTAGCCTTTGGCTTTAATCTTGATATAAGCAGCAGTAGTGGGAGTAGCCACCATTAATACGAGTACAAGTGTAGATGTACCACCAACAACATTTTTAATGATGAACACAAAAATTTTCATTTCTCGTTAAAAATAATATTTTTTTTGAAGTATTTTTCTTTTTTTTTTTCATTTTAATTTTCTATCCAAATTCGTGTTATGGTATTAAAAATTGAGGTTTCTTGTTATGTGGAAATGGAAGGAAACTGAAGTGAGATGTGGGTGATTACAGATGTGGGGAAAATAATAGCAGAAAATACTTTTTTCGTTTCATAAATATGTGGCTTAAAGATTTGGACAAAGAAAAATTGAATTTAAAAAGTGTTGGTTATATCAGCAAATAATTTTGCAATTTTCAGCTAGCAAAATAATTTGCTTAAAAGGCTAAATCTTTTGAAAAAAATTCAAAAGTATTTGCTAAAAATTTCAAAATCATTCGCTTATCATGGATTTTTTTTTTTTTTTTGTAAGAATTGAAAAATTTGTTGATATTTTTGGGATATGGTGTTGCTTTTTTAAACAAATGACTTTGCTATTATTAGATAATTTTAATGATTTTAGCAAATGACTTTGCCATTTTTAGCACATGACGTTGCTATTATTAGCACATGACTTTGCCACTTTTAGCAAATAATTTTAATATTTTTAGTACATGATTTTGTTATTTTGCTATTTTTGCTATAATTTACATACTGCTTGCTATTGTTGCTATTTATAGCAAATGATTTTAATTTTAAGGAAATAATATTGATGTTCAAAGCAAATAATTTAGCTAGTTTTAGAGTATTATATTGCTATTTCAAGCAAATTATGAAGCAGATTTAGTCAAATGTCTTTGCTATTTTAATCAAATTTTTCGCAACAATTTTTTTTTATTTTTTTTTTGCAAATGATTCTACTATTTTATAAAATTTTTTTAGCAATTGAGTTTGCTTTCCTTTTTTGTTAGCAAATGATTGTTTTTTTTTCATAAAATGATTTTGCTATTTTTAGCAAAACAATTTTCTGTTTTTGAAAACAATTATGCAATTTTTTGCAAATGATTCTTCTATTTTAAGAAAATCTTTTTACACTTTCAAGCAAACGGATTTGCTATTTTAAGAAAATTGTATTGCCATTTATTTTTTTTTATAAAATGATTTTGCTATTTTTAGCAAAGGATTTTGCTGTTTTTAGGAAATAATATTGCAATTTTTTGCAAATGATGTTACAATTATTAGCAAATCCTTTAAATCTTATATAAATGACTTTGCTATTTCGAAAAAATGATATTTCCATTTTTAGCAAATCATTTTGCAATTTTTAACATATGCTACTGCTATCTGATGATTTTGTCATTTTAAGAAAATGATTTTGTTAATTTAACAAATCATTTTGCTATTATAAAAACATAATTTTGTTATGTTTATAAAAAGATTTTGATATGTTAAGAAAATTATTTAGTAATTTTAATTAAATGATTTTGCTATTTTAAGCATATTATTTAGCAGTTTTAAGCAAATTATTTTATTTTTTTAAGAAAATGAGTTTGCTTTTTAGAAAGTAATGCTTCTATTATTAGCGAATGGTTTTACTCTTTTTACCAAATGACTTTGATATTATTAAAGAATATTGCCATTTTTAGCAAAAGGTTTTGCATTTTTTAGAAAATATTTTGATATTTTAAGAAAATGACATTGCTATTTTAATTTTTTTTTTTTTGCATTTTTAGCAAATGGTTTTGGTATTTTACATAAATTATTTTGCATACGATTTTTGTTATTTTTGACACATGATTTTGATAATTTAAACAATAAATTGTGTTTTTTTTTTAATAATTTTGCTATTTTCAGCAGATAATTTCGCTGGTTTTAGGAAATTTTAAGCTAATGATTTTGCGAATTTTAGCAAATGATTTTATTATTTTAAGCAAAATATTTGGCAATTTTTTCGCGAATAATTTTAACATTTTTGCGAATGATTCCACAATTTTCAGCAAATGAATTTTAATTTTTTGGCGAATAAATTTGTTATTTTTAGCAAATGATTGTGAAATTTTTAGCAAATATTAGTGCAATATTTTCAGGTAGTTTTGCTCCTTTGTGAAAATAATTTTACTATTTTTAGAAAAAAACAAGTAAGAGTGTTAAATTCGGCTGTTTTGAATCTTTTATACCCACCAACACGTTTGAAATTAGAAAAAAAAAATCGCAGGGGCGTCTTTTTTTAGTGGGGGGTTCGGCGAAGTTGGTGGGGGACACCTGTACCAACGCTATATATTTTTACAAATTATTTATTTATGATATTTACGCTTAAAAAATAAATTTTTATCGTTATTTTTAATTAATTTCTATAACCACGTATCAAAGGGGAGCAGCCTGAAAAAAATTAAATTTTCTAACCCCCTTGGTCCAAGCGCAGGTCTATGAACATAATATGGCATACAAATGTTACATTTGTTGAGCAAAAATTAAAAAAAACTCGTAAAAATATCGTATTTTTCAGGGGTCGTTTTAGTTCTTCAAGGGGGAACTTTTTTCCCCCTGGTCCGATATTTCCCATCTTCTAACTTAACCTTACCAGTAACATAACAGATATTCTTGCCCAATTTCAGGGGTCCATCTCTTTTGGTTTGGACTGCATCGTTATTTCTACAGACGGACGGACGGACATCGTTAGAATTTCTTAGATTCTATCATGGATCAATATTATATATACTTTGTGGGGTCCCCGACCGATATTTCGATGTGTTACATACGGAATGACAAAGTGAGTATACCCCCATACTGTGGTTGGAGGGTAAAAAAACTTTTTTAGATTAAATTATTTTGATATTTTTAGCAAATGAGTTGTTATTTTTGTTAGGAAGTAATTTTGCTATTATTAAGCAATTTAAGCAAATTATTTGGCTTATTAAAGCTAATGATTTTGCTGGTTTTAGCAAACGATTTTGCTGTCTTTGGCAAATCACTTTGCTATTTTAGGCAAATGAGGGTACTATTTTGATCATATGACTTTGCAAATTTTCGTTGCTATTTTTAGCAAACGATATTTTTATTTTTAGAAAATAATTTTGCATATTTTTATCAATTGATATTGATAATTTTAACAAGTGATGTTGCTTATTTTAGTGAATCATTTTGCTATTTTTTAAATTGAATTTTTAACCAAATGATTTTGGTATTTTAAGCGAATGATTTTGCTATTTTACGAAAATGATTTTGCTAATTTTAGCATATTATTTTAATGTTTTAAAACATTTATGGGTCTTTACAAAATATTTTGGTATTTCTAGGAAATAATTTTGCTATTTTTAGCAAATATTTTTGCTTTTTTCTTTGGCGAATGGGTTTGCTATTTTTAGAAAAATTATTTTGCTATTTTTAGTATTTTTAGTATTTTTATCATATAATATTGATATTTTTAGCAAATTAAATTCTTATTTTTAGAAGATGATTTTGCATTTAAGACAAATAATTTTGCAATTTTTTAGAAATGATTTTGTTATTTTTTTACAAATTATTTTGCTATTTTAAGCACATAATTTTGCTGTTTTTGGGTATGATTTTGATATTTTTATCACATGATTTTATAATATTAAGCAAATAATTTTTGCTATTTTTATGAAATTAATTAGCTTTTTTAAGTTTACTATTTTTGACAAAAAATTTTGGATTTTTCGCAAATAATTTTGCTTTTTATCGCAAATAATTTTGCTATTTTTCGCCAATATTTTTGTTTTTTTTTAAATAAATAATTTTGTTATTTTAAGCGAATAGTTTTTCTATTTTAAGCAAATGGTTTTGCTATTTTAGGCAAACAGTTTTGCTATTTTAAGCAAATAGTTTTGCTATTTTAAGCAAACAGTTTTGCTATTTTAAGCAAATAGTTTTGCTATTTTAAGCAAATGGTTTTGCTATTTTAAGCAAATAGGTTTGCTATTTTAAGCAAATAGTTTTGATATTTTAAGCAAATAGTTTTGATATTTTTAGTACATAATTGATTTTGCTATTTTTAGAAAAAAATTATCGTGTTTAAAAAAAAATATGTTTGCTTTTTTTGCAGAAATGATTTTTATTTAAAAAACCGTTTTGCTATTTATTCTGCTATTTAAAGTAATCAATTTTGATTCTTTCTGCAAATGATTTTGGTATTTTTGGAAAATGATTTTTCTATTTCAGCAAATGGTTTTTCAATTTTAGAAAATTATTTTGCTACTTTAAGAAAATAATTGCGATGTTTTTTTTGTAAATAATTTTGATATTTTTAACAAAAAAATTATTTTTTTTGTAATGAGCCTGCTTTTTTCAGCAACTGATTTTGCTATTTTAGGCAAATGATGTTGCTATGTTAAGCAAATGATTTTGCAATTCATAGCAAAAGATTTAGCTATTTGAAGCAGAATATGATTCTGCTATTTTAAGCAAATGATTTTGCTATTTTAAGCAAATAATTTTGCAATTCATAGCAAAAGATTTTGATATTTTGCAAATAATTGTGCAATATTTTTCAAATAATTTAGCCAGTTTTAGCACAAAATGTATCTTTTTAATTTTTTTTTTGCTATTTTTTCCAATTGAGTCTGAGTTGTAAAGCAAATGATGTGGCTACTTTAAGCAAATGATCTTGCAATTTATAGCAAAAGATTTAGCTATTTTAAGCAAATGACTCTGCTATTTTAAGCAAATGATTTTGCTATTTTAAGCAAATGATTTTGCAATTCATAGCAAAAGATTTTGCAATTCATAGCAAAAGATTTTGCTATTTTTAGCAACTGACACTGAAATTTAAACCAAATGATTGTGCTATTTTTAGTGAATGATTTTGCCATTTTTAGCAAATGATTATGCTATTTTTTTGCAAATTATATTGATATATTTATCAAATGATGTTGCTATTTTTGGCAAATGATATTGCTTTTATTACCAAAAGTTTTTGGCATTTTTAGCAAATAATTTTCCTACTTTTTTCAAACTATTGCTATTTTTAGCATATGATTTTGCTATTTTTATCATATGATTTTGCTATTTTTAGCAAATGATTTTACTACTTTTAGCAAATGATTTTGCTACTTTTGGAAAGGATTTTGCTTTTTTTGGAAAGGACTTTGCTTTTTAAATTTAGCTATTTTTTCGATTTTTTGCGAATAATTTTGCTATTTTAAGCAAACAATTTAGCAAAAGATTTAAATATTTTTAGCAATTGATTTTTTGCTTTTTGAACTAACAATGAAGGTCTTTAAAAGGACACCCACCGATTGTCCTAAAACTTGCATTTGGGAATGAGGGGAGAAAAATAAGAGTGACCTGTTTTTTTAGCAGCGCAATCCCAAATTTAAAAAAAGGTTGCCACCTCATGAAAAAAAGGTGGTCTTTCGGGGAAATTCTAATAAAAATTGACTTAGGAGAAATTTCGCCAAAACAAAAAATACGGGTCAGCTTAATTTGAATATATATCTCCATATAAACCTACAAATACCCCTACCACATTTTCGAAAATAGGAACTTAAAGTAGCTTAATTTGGAACCGATATACCAGTGGATATGCCTTCAAAAACCCTTTCGATCTGTATAAAATGTTTATATAGTTTCTTCTGAAGAAATGTAAAAAATCGTCAAAAAACGAAAAAAGTCACGTTTTTTCCCTTTCCCTTTGACCCGCTAAATGTGAGATTGGGCAGCTAAAAAAAAAACAGGTAACTCTTGTTTTCCTCCCCCCTTTCCCATATACAAGTTTCAGAACAATCGGTGAGTACCCTGTGAAAGACCTCCCTTGTAAGTAAGTTTAATGTTTTAAGCAAAACGTTTCGGTTTTTTTAGCAAACGGCTTTGCATTTTTTTCGCAAATAATTTTGCTATTTTTAGGAAAACATTATACTATTTTGCGCAAACGATTTTTTTATTTTTAACAAACGGTTTTACTATTTTCATAAATTATTTTTTGCAAAAAAATTTTAATTTTTTTTTTAATATAATTTAATAATATTAAAAATGATTTAGTATTTTGAGAAAATGATTTATCTGTTTTTACTTACCTAATGGTTTAACTATTTTTAGCAAATGATTTTTCTATTTTAAGCAGGTGGTTTTGCTATTTTTAGCAAATGATTTTGGTATTTTTAGCAGACAGTTTTGCTATTCTTAGCAAATCATTTTGCTATTTTTAGCAAATAATTTTTCTATTTTTAGCAAATAGTTTTATGCATCCCGATTTACAAAAGAAAATTATGATTGCAAATTTGCCTTCAAGGTAAAAAAAGACTTAAATTACACTGTGCTACACCAAAAAAATGCAGGGGTTCTCATATAAAAATTCGGGTTGGTTGGAGTCCATAGAGTACTGATATACTCATAGTTTTTCTGGATCACTTCGTTAAGTACGTTTTTTATTGGCAAATGTGTTGGAAAACGGAAATTCTTAAATTACAATTTTAAAAAATTATTACTTTGTTAGTTTGCAACCGATTTTCGATTTTATGGATTTTTTTTAAAGGTATAGGTCTTACCTTTCAAACAAAACAAAAATATTAAAAATCGATCAAGAATTGGCTGAGCTACGATCGCTTAAGTAAAAGAAAACCGAATTTTTTGAAAAATTTGTCATATTCTTTACACTCTAAGTTGAAAGTGAATCATTAAACAATTTTTCTGAATTTTTTGTAAAAAAGTATAGTAAAGTGGCTTTCCAAAACACCAAAAAACATAACAATCGGTTAAAAAATGAATGAGTTATGCTAAGTTTTGTGATAGGACATTTTTAATTTTTTTCAGAAACGCTTGTAATTCAAGCATTATTCATAAATCTTGTTACTAGTAGTAATTTTATGCGCATATGCATATAAACTAGAGATGGGAACGTAATAAGATTTGTGTGTGATTCACACATGATCAGAAGTGAGCGTGATTGAAAATTAATTTTACTCACGTGGTTGTTAGTGAGTGTCAGTGTGAGTGGAATAAAAAAAAATGGGCGTGTCAGTTACTTCCAAATCCTATTTATAATTTTTTGGGTTTGTTTAAAAAATATCAGTGTTACTTCTTAAACAAAAAAGTATTGAGAATAGGTTAAAAACAGGCTAAGGTGCGCTTGTTTAAGTAAAAAACCTTTTTTGAAGAGTTATACCTGCAACATTTTTATGACAGAAAAAGCTGTGCGCTTGCAAACATGTTTTTTTAAAACGAAATTGCTAAAATTGTGGGATCATTTGATGGAAATTTTACCTGTATATAAAAACACATGTGAGGCATTCCACACCAAATGTTCAGTGAGAAAAAAATTGTGTACCAAAATTTTTCAATGGGTCCCGGGTAAAAAAGTTTTTTATATAACTAGGGTGAGATTTCCAAGCAAATGCATGTTTTTTGTCGTAAGCCTAGAAACGATATCGACCAATTATCTTTCCGAATCAAGAGATTTGCATTAAATGGCATCGATTTGTTTTCGCATATTTTGCATATTTTGGTGAAAATACATATTTTTGAATATTTTGATTTTAAATGCATATATTGTGCATATTTCGAACTTTTAAGTGCATATTATTGCATATTTTGGCATAAATTAGCAAAAACACAAATTGAAATTAATTTTTTTCAAAAACTATTTTAAATTTTTAAAATTTATTTTGAAAATCAGAAAAATTACTTTTTTTTCTTCTTAATTTTTTTTTAATAGATTTTCTTAATTTTTAAAAAACTCTTGCTAGACAAACATCTAATCTTTAAAAAAAAAATACAAAAAAAAACAAAAGTGGCCGGATTTTTTATAAATTGACTTTTTTAAAAAATGGAAAATTTCAGAACGGGTTCTGAAAATTTTCCAAAAAAATTTTAATCGATAGCCGATACAAAACTATACAAGAATGTAAATTTTTGAGATTTTGGTGCATTTCGTTTTTATTTGATATATATTTAAACAAGGCAACTTGACACAAACTTGACCATTTTTCCAATATTTGACCACGATTCCTAAGCCCAGTTTTTGAAAAATTGAACAACCAAAAACGTAATTTTCTTAGCTCCATATATGAGGCATTCCACACCAAATGTTCAGCAAAAAAAAAAAGTTGTGTCGTGTCAATATGAAATCATTTTCAAAGTATTCGCTCTTAGGGTACTATTAAATAACAAAAATAAAATTTAAGTTTTTTTCAAAAAGTGGGCCTTGTAGGCGTGGTCAAAAATTGAAAATATCTAACTTTTTTGCCTGAGCATCTTTACTTCAATATTTATGCAAATTAAATGAAACACAGTAAAGTCTTAAAGACAAAAGCTGTTTATAGATTTTTGAATGGGCTATCAATAAAAGCTAAGAAAATGAAAATTGGAACATTTTCAGAAGAAGTTCTGAATTTTTTAAATTTAAACTTAAACTTTATTTATCAAAAAACATGCCGCAATTTTATTTGTTTTTTATTTTTTTAAAAAAAGTTAAAGGAATTTTCTATCTGATCTGAAATTTTTAGAGATGTGTTTTGCCTTGTCTTCGAAAAATCAAAATTCAAAAATTGCAACACGCTTATTTTATTCAATAATGGTATTTAAAACGTGTGCATATGAGTAATATCAATACTTAAAAAATATTTTAAGAGGCGATGGTAGCGTGAGTGAGTTTTTAATAACGATTACGCACGCTTATGAAAGAAAAAATTTAGTCACGCACGATATTTTATTTTGCTCACGCTCATTCACGCACACGTGAGTAGAAAAAAATAAGTTACGGTCACGATGTTCACGTGAGCGTGAGTAAAATAAAATATCGTGCTTGAATATTTTTTTCTTTCATTAGCGTGCGTGATCGTGAATAAATACTCAGGCAAAAAAAATGATATTTTTAATATTTGACCACGCCTACAAGGCCCACTTTTTGAAACAAACTTAAATTTTATTTTTGTTATTTATTAGTACCCTAAGAGCGAATACTTTGCAAATGATATCCCATTGAAACCACTATGGTTTTTCTGTAGTGGAACAGTTGGTGTGGAATGCCTCACATGGCTATCCATACAAACCATTTAAAAATTTACGGTTCACATGTTTTTTTTTTTCGCTGAACATTTGGTGTTGAATGCCTCATACGTATATTTATAAACAGGTACAATTTCCATCAAATGATCCCACAATTTTACCAATTTCGTTTCAAAAATGTCAAATGTTTTTTGTCATAAAAATGTTACAGGTATAACTCTTCAAAAAAGGTTTTTTACTTAAACAAGCGCACCTTAGCCAGTTTTCAACCGATTCACAATATTTTTTTGTTTAAGAAGTAACACTGATATTTTTTAAACAAACCCTAAAAATTATAAATAGGATTTGGAAGTAACTGACACGCCCATTTTTTTATTCCACTCACACTGACACTCACTAACAACCACGTGAGTAAAATTAATTTTCAATCACGCTCACTTCTGATCATGTGTGAATCACGCACAAATCTAATTACGTTCCCATCTCTAGTTTATATGCATATGCGCATAAAATTACTACTAGTAATAAGATTTATGAATAATGCTTGAATTACAAGCGTTTCTGAAAAAAATTAAAAACTTCCTATCACAAAACTTAGCATAACTCATTAATTTTTAAACCGATTGTTATGTTTTTTGGTGTTTTGGAAAGCTACTTTACTATACTTTTTTACAAAAAATTCAAAAAAATTGTTTAATGATGCACTTTCAACTAATAGTGTAAAGAATATGACAAATTTTTAAAAAAATACGTTTTTTTTTTACTTAAGCGATCGTAGCTCAGCCAATTCTTAATCGATTTTTAATATTTTTGTTTTGTTTGAAAGGTAAGACCTATACCTTTAAAACAAATCCATAAAATCGAAAATCAGTTGCAAACTAACAAAGTAATAATTTTTTAAAATTGTAATTTAAGAATTTCCGTTTTTCAACACATTTGCCAATAAAAAACGTACTTAACGAAGTGATCCAGAAAAACTATGAGTATATCAGTACTCTATGGACTCCAACCAACCCGAATTATCATATGAGAACCCCTGCATAAATTATTTTTGGTCTTTTGTAGCACAGTGTTATCTTCCTACAGTTCTATAACTAACACCCTCTAAAATTCTATATTTCACAGCCCGGGCTCTTCCAACACTTGTTAATTGGTAAAACTTTAACTGTAACATTTTGCTCCCTTTTTGTATCAAACAAAAACACTCAATCTGTTCTATTTCTACTGTATTTTCTAACGCATGCATTCATTAAAATTTTATTGATGCAGTCGTTAACTCAACTACTGTACAGTACATGAGAGTTTAATATTTTTTTTTTATGACTAAACCATCAACTCTCCGGTTCGGTTGAAATGGTTTTAGCCCCCTACCAAAAGAAAACCATCATTAAACGCATTTGCAAGCAGGCCATTAAAGACTTAACAAAATGAGCTATCCAAATAAGAGTTTGTGCGGAAAACATAAAAATATATAAAACCTGAGTTTATAACAAAAATTTTACACTTCGTTTGTGATTGCTTTTTTTGGTTTTTATTTTTGTTTAAGTTCAACTTCTCCTCCCGTCCTAATCTGTAGAAATTAGAATCCTTGCAAAAAAAAAAAAAAAAGTTTCAGTTAAAGTATAAATTTTATTAATAATAAAAATGTTAAGGCTATTTGCCAAGTTAGTAGCTGAAGCAGATACATATAAACAGTCGTCTTTATACTACTTATGCTTGGTTATGAGTTTTTTATATGTACCCTTTATTTAGTGATAGATGGTAACCATAGGTTTGTCATTGCGTTTGTTACACATTGAAAAATTGTTATAGGACCCCTTTGTTAATACACATTCGTGATCTTCGATCTGTTACACAAATATTGGCTTATGTGTTTTCTCAATTAAAAAAATAATTTCTTCTTAAATCTTTTTCTTAAAGAAATAAGTTGACTCGAAATTTATTTTTTCGTTAAAAAAAAATTTTATTGTTTTTACTTAAAAAAATATTTTTTCAACAAAAACCAAATTTTTTGTGAAAAAGAAGAGATTGGTGACCAAAAATTTTTTATTTTGGAAAATAATTTTGCTATTCTTAGCAAAAAATTTTGATATTTTAAGCAGATATTTTTGCTATTTTTTTGAAAATAATTTTTCAAATAATTCTGTTTATAGCAAAAGAGTTTGCTATTTTTGGCACACGTGTAATATTTTTTTAGCAAATATTTCTGTACTTTTAGCAAAAGATTTTCCTATTTTTAGCAAATGATTTTGGAAAATTTAATAAATGATTTTGGTTTTTAGCTATTCTTAGCAAAAAATTTTGATATTTAAAGCAGATATTTTTGCTATTTTTTGAAAATAATTTTTTAAATAATTCTGTTTATAGCAAAAGAGTTTGCTATTTTTGGTACACGTGTTTTTTTATGGAAATATTTCTGTTACTTTCAGCAAAAGATTTTCATATTTTTAGCAAATGATTTTGGCATTTTTAGTAAATTATATTGGTTTTATTAGCAAATTGTTAAAAGCAGCTGATTTTGCTATTTTTAGCAAATTATTTTGCTTTTTCGATATTTGGCAAATAATTTAACTTTTTTGGCAAATGAATTTGCTATTTAAAGAAAATTATTTTGTTATTTCTTTTTATTGTATTTTTTAAATAAATAATTACGTTTTACTTTTTCGATCGAATCGATTTGGCTAATTTTAGGAAAAGATTTTTGCAATTATAAATGTTTTTTTTAATTTTAGCAATTTTTTGTCTTTTTTAAATAAGTGATTTATTTACTTTTAACAACAGATTTAGCTATTTTAAGCAAACGATTTTTTTTTTAATTTTTGTTGCAAATGATTTGGCTATTTAAGCAAATTAGTTTGCTATTTAAGCAAATAAGTTTGCTATTTTAAGCAAATAATTGTGTTATCTTTAGCAAACGATTTCGACATTTCTAGCAAACGATTGTGCCATTTCTAGCAAATAATTTAGATATTTTCTTGTAAATTAATTTTAAATTTTTTGTAAATTAATTTGCTACGTTTAGCAAATAGTTTGGTTATTTTTGGCAAATATTTTGGTATTAAAAGCAAATGGTATTTTACCAAATAATTTTTCTTTTTTCATTAAATGATTTTTTTAGCCAATAATATTTAAATTTTTTTTAAACAAATTTTGATATTTTAAGAAAATGAGGGTGTTAGTTATACCAAACGATGTTGATACTTTAAGCAAAAAATTTTGCTATTTTAACTAAATGATTTTGCTATTATTCGTTTTTTTTGAAATTATTATTAGCAGCTGATTTTGTAATTTTTAGTAAGTGATTTTGCTATTTTTAGAAAATGATTTTAATATTTTTACAAAAAAAGTTGCTATATTTGGCAAATGATTTGGCTACTTTATACATAAAATGTTTAAATTTTCAGTAAATAAATTTGTTGTTTTTAAAAAATTATTTTTTCTATTTTAGAAAATAAATTGCTATTTTTAGCAAATTGCTATTTTTAGCTTTATTTTTAAATTATTATTAGCAGCTGATTTTTCCATTTTTAGTAAGTGATTTTGCTATTTTTGGAAAAAGATTTTGATATTTTTACAAAAAATGTTGCTATATTTGGCAAATGATTTGGCTATTTTATACATAAAATGTTTATATTTTCAGTAAAAAAAATTGTTGTTTTTAAAAAATTATTTTTTCTATTGTAGAAAATAAATTGCTATTTATAGCAATTTGCTATTTTTAGATTTATTTTTAAATTATTATTAGCAGCTGATTTTGCCATTATTAGTAAGTGATTTTGCTATTTTTAAAAAATGATTTTGATATTTTTACAAAAAATTTTGCTATATTTGGCAAATGACTTGGCTATTTTATACATAAAATGTTTATATTATCAGTAAATAAATTTTTTGTTTTTAAAAAATTATTTTTTCTATTTTAGAAAATAAATTGCTATTTTTAGCAAATTGCTATTTTTAGCTTTATTTTTAAATTATTATTAGCAGCTGATTTTGCTATTTTTAGTAATTGTTTTTTATATTTTTAGAATATGATTTTGATATTTTTACAAAAAATTTTGCTATATTTGGCAAATGATTTGGCTATTTTGTACATAAAATGTTTATATTTTCAGTAAATAAATTTGTTGTTTTTAAAAAATTATTTTGTCTATTTGAGAAAATAAATTGCTATTCTTAGCAAATTGCTATTTTAAGCTTTATTTTTAAATTATTATTAGCAGCTGATTTTGCCATTTTTAGTAAGTGATTTTGCTATTTTTAGAAAATGATTTTGATACTTTTACAAAAAATTTTGCTATATTTGGCAAATGATTTGGCTATTTTATACATAAAATGTTTATATTTTCAGTAAATAAATTTGTTGTTTTAAAAAAATTATTTTTTGTATTTTAGAAAATAAATTGCTATTTTTAGCAAATTGACATTTAAAGAAAATAGCTATTTTTAGAAAATTGCTATTTTTTCAAATTTGGCAAACTATTTTTACAAATGATATTGCTAATATCAACACAGTTTAATATTTTTAGCCTAAGATATTGAAATTTATAGCAAAAAATAATTTTGCTATTTTAAGCAAATGATTTTGCTATTGTAAGCATTTAATTTTAATAATTTTAGCAAATTTTATATTTTTTGCATATATAATTTTTATTTTTAACAAATGAGTCTGGGTTTTTTAGGAAATAATTTTGCTATTTTAAGAAAATAATTTTGTTATTTTTAGGAAATAATTTTGCTTTTTAATCAAATGATTTTGCTATTTTTATCAAACTATTTTGTTATTTTTAACAAATTATTTTTCTGCTATTAACAAATAATTTTGCAATTTTCGCAAATGTTTTGGCGAGTTCAAGCAAATAATTTTTCTATTTTATCAAATAATTTTGTAGTTTTTAGCTAAAAATTTTAGCTTATTTGAGCAAAAACATTTGCTATTTCTAGCAAATAATTCAGATTTTTTAGCAAATAATTTTGTGGTTTTTAGCAAATAATTTTGCAGCTTTTTGCGAGTAATTTTGTAGTTTTTAGCTAATGATTTTGCGAGTTTTGGCAAATACTTTTTCTATTTTTATAAATTTATTTTGATATTTTTAGCAAATGAGTCTACTTCACTTGGACGAGATTTTGCTGTATTTGGCAGATAATATTGCTTTATTATATCCTCCAACCACAGTATGGGGGTATACTCACTTTGTCATTCCGTTTGTATCGCATCGAAATATCGGTCGGGGACCCCATAAAGTATATATATTATTGATCTATGATCGATTCTAAGACATTCTGTGAATGTCCGCCCGTCCGTCCGTCCGTCCGTCCGTCCGTCCGTCCGTCCGTCCGTCCGTCTATCTGTAGATAACACAATGCAGTTCAAAATAAAAGGGCTAGACTCCTGAAGTTTGGCACAAATATGTCACATGTTCATAGGCAGGTTAAATTCGTGAATGGGCAAAATCGGGCCAGGGGGAAAAAGTTCCCTTTTGAACTAACATCTGAAAAAATACTACTTTTTTACATGTTTTTTAGTATTTTTGTAAATAAATGAAACATTTTGTATATTTATCGCGATGGGAAGGTGCGTTCAACTGACTCCCCTCAACCCCCCCCCCCCCAAAAAAAAAAAAGCCCCTGAATTTTTTTTTTATTTATTTTTTTTACATTTTGGAGGGTATAAAATATTCAGCACAGCCGAATTTAACACTCTTACTTGTTTATCAAATGATTTTGGTTTGTTCAGCAAATGATTTAGCTATTTTAAGCAAACGATATTGCTATTTATAGCAAGCAATTTTCCTATTTTGGGCCCAACGGTATTAATTGTAGCTGAAGCTGTTTTTATCAAAAGATTTTGCTATTTTTAACAAATGAAAAAAAAAAAAACAAAAATATGATACTTTTGCATAAGATTTTGCTATTTTAAGCAAATTATTTTCTAATTTTTGTTTTTCTGTAAAGACAGTTCAGCTCAGGCTCTAATTATAATTATGTATTATAATTTTTTAATCACGTTATATATGGTTTGAATTGAGAAAGGTGTGAAAGAAAAATTTAAAATAAATTTAAAAATTTAAGACATCCCGGTTCGTTTTTTACTAGTTTCATATAATCCAGTTATTATAATCATCAGAAAAACTTTGAATGTCAAATTTATTCAGTTAATAGTCAATTTTATTCTATATGTGAAAATTATTAACAGATCGCAGCCGCCAGGAATTGAACCCATGATCTGTAATGTTTTTGCTATTAACTGCCTCTTAGGTACGATCACTCTAGACCGATACGCTAAGTTGGCTGTTAAGCAAGTATCAACTAAATCATGGTTTTTCAATTCTTGTGTGGTTGTTGCTATTGTTTTTTCGTACAGAAGAAGGTGAAATTGCATTATGGTGAATAAATTCAATTTTTTAGTAATCATCATTCGTCCTCCTCTCCTCCATCAACTCTGATCTAAGCGTATCGGTCTAGAGTGATCGTACCTAAGAGGCAATTAATAGCAAAAACATTACAGATCATGGGTTCAATCCCCGGCGGCTGCGATCTGTTAATAATTTTCACATATAGAATAAAATTGACTATTAACTGAATAAATTTGACATTCAAAGTTTTTCTGATGATTATAATAACTGGATTATATGAAACTAGTAAAAAACGAACCAGGATGTCTTAAATTTTTAGAAAAATAAATTTTTCTTTCACACCTTTCTCAATTCAAACCATATATAACGTGATTAAAAAATTATAATACATAATTATAATTAGAGCCTGAGCTCAACTGTCTTTACAGAAAAACAAAAATTTGAAAATAACGACTTTAAGTCGGCCTAAGTGGCAATATAGTATCTTTGGAAAATGGCAACACCTAACATTTGTGTCTTCAAAATATAGACCATGTTCTGGCAAGGTTGCAAAATAAGTACTTAGATCAGAGTTGATGAAGGAGACGAGGACGAATGATGATTACTAAAAAATTGAATTTATTCACCATAATGAAATTTCACCTTTTTCTGTACGAAAAAACAATAGCAACAACCACACAAGAATTGAAAAACCATGATTTAGTTGATACTTGCTTAACAGCCAACTTAGCGTATCGGTCTACAGTGATCGTACCTAAGAGGCAATTAATAGCAAAAACATTACAAATCATGGGTTCAATCCCTGGCGGCTGCGATCTGTTAATAATTTTCACATATAGAATAAAATTGACTATTAAATGAATAAATTTGACATTAAGTTTTTCTGATTATTATAATAACTGGATTATATGAAACTAGTAAAAAACGAACCGGGATGTCTTAAATTTTTAGAAAAATAAATTTTTCTTTCACACCTTTCTCAATTCAAACCATATATAAAATTATTTTCTATTTTTAACAAATAATATTGGCTATTTTAATTAAATCGAAATGATTTTTGCTATTTTAAACAAAAGATTTTGGTATTTTAGCAAATGTCTTTGCATTTTTAGCAAATGGTTTTGCTGATTTAGCAAATGATTTTGTCATTTTTAAGCAAATGATTTTGTTAATTCTGCTGTTTTAGCAAATTATTAAGCTATTTTTAGCAAATAATTTCCTACGACTATCATTAATGCACGATAGAAATTTAAAATATTTTAATCATTGTGAAGGGTAGTAATAAATTCAACCCAACCAAACATAACTGTTTCTACTTATTTTTATCTTCAACACTTTTACACCTCTAATTTTATCCTTTATTTCTTCCTGGTTATCGTTGCATATTTTTTCAAGAAGTGTGTTCTTTATTTTTCATTTGTACTTATAAGTATTTTATACAATGTTTTTTTTTTTTTAATAAGTTTGGTTTTCATAGCTGCAAAGTCCGTAATTTTAATATATTTCTTTTTATATATTTTGTCATTAAATTTTGAAGCTTAGCTAAGAGTTTCTTGGAATTATATGTTATGGCAACTGAAAAGGCGTTAATGAGTTATAACTTGTTAACGATTGTGGTTTATGAGCGAAGGGATGAATTTTTAAGATAAATATTAATAACACAATTTAAGAGAATTTTAATATGACAGGTTGAATTGTTTCTAAGAAATCATAATTGTTGGATTGTTTTAACAAATGTAGAAAATTAATATTTGTAATGACTTTTTAGATATAGTCTCTTTAACAAAATTCAGTACAGAAGATTTTTATTTATGTTTTGTTTGTGTTTAACAAATTCTATCTTCAACAGAGTTTCTCTACGTTTTAACGTGACAAAAAATACAATGCGTTAGACAAAAACACAACATAAATAAAAATGTTCTGTACTTTTTTTACTTACTGAATTTTGTTTAAGAGTCTACGTTTCATGCAAGTTTAAAGTAATTCAGGCTTTATATTTTTACTAGACTGGGTCGAAATTCAACAACTCGGATCAAAAAGCAAAACTACGAAAAAGAGTCAATGTGAAAATATTAGATTTTTTTTTTAAACGAAAAACAAACATATTAATGGTCAAAAATTCCAAAATACATTGTACAAAATAATTTTGGGGCTTCAATAGCTCCAATATGAAATAAAAGTGGACAATAAATAAAACCGACAAAGGGTTTTCCAAAATTTTTTTATACAAGGGCGTTTGGAAAATCTCAAAAATAAACTATAATAAATGCACAGTTATCTTTTTAGGTTAGGTAACTAACACACAAAAATATTGTACCTGTAGGGAAATGCCATTGTGTTTCTATTTTGACTTGAAAATCTGTAAGTTTCGAGCAAAGTAAAAAAAAAAATCTTTTCTGCTTAAAATATCAGTCTATATTCTGACATAATTAAAAAACCTTTTTTTTACAAAAAAAAATAGTTTTTGGTCTGTAACCCCTTTAAACGTTGGTGATCAATTTTTTTAAATTGTAATGTAATTTGTAATAAACTTAAAAAAAATGTCTCAAAGTCTTCTATTATTTTATAAAAATTCATGCGATTCTTAAGATTAGATAAGGGAAAAAAATATTTAATATTTAATTTTTATAATTCATTTATATAACCAAGACATTTTTATTTGGGTTTTTATTAAGATTTTAAGTAAATTTCTAAATTATTTCTTTAAAGCAGTTTTTTAACATATGAAGGTTTTTATTTCAAACGTACCACGAAAAAAAAGATGTTGTTGGATCAAAGTCAAACTTTGGGAGCTTATTGCCCTATATGGAAGTAACAAATCGTGTAACAAAAGTTTTCGTTTATCGGAAAAATGGGCGAGATAGGCGTGGTCAAACATGCATGATGTCTCTTTATATTTAATTTTTTCTATAGTAACTCAACGACTGTGAAATTTTCGAAAGATATCTAATTTATAGTGTTTTGTATGGGCTATCGATTGGCATTATTAGTTTTTGGGAAAAATTCAGAAAAATCGATTTAGCAAAAAACACGCCATTTTTTTTTTTTTTTTTTTTTTTTTTTTTAATTTTAATTTTAATTTTAAATTAAAGTTCATTTCATTCTCTACATCATATCCAATTTTCAGAGAGCTGCTATTTTTGGTTTCGCGAAAATTGTCTTTAAAGTTTGAATGTCTTGTTTTATTTTCCATATTACTCATACGCCACGATACATTTATTTTTGCAATTACCAAAAACTTGTTAAATTTTGTTTTGATAATTGATTTGTTGAGTCCAACCGAATATTCGGGTTCGGTCTCGACTTCGGCCGAATAATGGGGTTTCGGCCTCTATCCGGTGTTCGGCAAAATTTTAGTATTTAAAAAAATATATAAAAAAGTTGCTGAATTTTTCAATTTCAATTATCATTACTTGGGATGAGATTTTCTTGCACTAAAAAATCGAAAATATGCGCTAAAAATACAAAATATGCACTAAAAAACCTAAAAATATGCACTAAAAAGTAAAAAGTGTGCAATAAAAATCTTGTTTTCATAGGAAAAACTTTCAAAAAATATTGCCGGGCTTAAATAGTAACATTTGAAACTTTAAAAAAGAAAGATGTTTGTTAGAAATTAAGACAATCTATAAAAAAAATTAAAAAGAAAAAATAATTTTTCTTACTTTGAAAATTATTTTTTAAAATTTATAACAGTTTTTGTAACAAAAATATTTCAATTTGTGTTTTTGATAATTTATGCCAAAATATGCAAAAATATGCACTTAAAAGTTGGAAATGTGCACAAAATATGCAATTTAAACCAAAATATGCAAAAATATGCAAAAACAAATCGAAGCCATTTTAACGCAAATTTCTTGATTCGGAAAGATAATTGGTCGATATCGTTTTTAGACTATCGACAAAAAAACATGCATTTGCATGGAAATCTCATCCCTAATCATTACAATTGATTCAGTTCATTTTAAAAAATGTAACAAGGTTTTCCAATTAACGTGTTACAGTTACAGTTCAAATAATGTTTTTTCTTAATCTACAGATTTAATGAAAAATTTTTTTTAGGTTTATTTAAATATGATTTTTTTGTAAGTTTTTAAAATATATATATTTTTTAATATATATATTTAAAAATTCAACAATTTCTATGGTTTAAAAACATTAAGTGCTGCATACATATTTATCTTAAAAAATAAATATATAAATAATTTATTCAGCCAGGCATTAATTTTTTTTTTTCAGTTTCAGTTTTGGTTTTGGTTCGGTTTCGGTTTGGCCTCGAAGAACTGGTTTCGGCTGGACTCTATTGATTTGTCATATTTATAATGAGAATTCGACTGTTTTTCAAGATTCTTGATATCAAAGTTGCATTCAATATCAATAAATTGACAATATTTCAGAAGTGATCTTTGCCTTATGATTGTTGAAATTCTGGGTCGCCGCTTAGCCATTTACTGGAATAAATCCAAGCAAACAATATTCACAGCCGTTGTTAATTTTTAAGAACACTCTGATATTAAACACATTGCCTTACATTTAAAAATTTAAAATATATTAGAAGTAGACAAGTTCCAAAAAATATTTTAAAGTCTGCACTTCAAAAATTTTACAAACCATCTTCATCATTTCCAAGATTTTAAAGTTCAAAAAAAATTGTCATTCTTATTACACAGAAAACGAGTAAGCGATGGCACTGTATGTCTCAGGTCAACAAAAAAACAGTCGAATTCCTATAAGACAAATCAGCTCTAAATCTGTTATCTAAACAGAATTAAACAAGTTTTTGGTATGTGCAAAAATAAATGTATCGTGGCGTATGAGTGATATGGAAAATAAAATAAGACATTCAAACTTTAAAGCCAATTTTCTCTATGAACTTTAATTTCAAATTTTTTAAAAAAAAAATTTAAACTGGCGTGTTTTTTGCTACATCGATTTTTATTTTTCATTTGAAAAATTCAGACATAGTTCTGAATTTTTCCCAATGCCAATCGATAGCCCATAAAAAAACACTATAAAATAGATGTGTTTCGAAAATTTCAGAATCGTTGAGTTACTGTAGAAAAAATTAAATATAAAGCGACATCATGCAAAAATTGCTCAATTTTTCCATGTTGGACCACACCTATCTCGCCCATTTTTCCGAAAAACGGAAACTTTTGTTCCACGATTTGTTACTTTAATATAGGGCAATAAGCTCCCAAAGTTTGACTTTGATCCAACAAATTTTTTTTTTTTTTGTGGTACGTTTGAAATAAAAACCTTCATATGTATGCTATTTAAATTTATTGTTGCGGATACATATTATTGAATAATACATCAATCATACGCCTAGGATCAAACTGGTATAATTACACCAATAAGTATGCTACATATTTTTTTGCTTAATCAATGAAATAGATATCAATCATACGCGTAGGGCAGAAAAAAAATTATGCAACAAACTTTGGTATGAATAAATACCAGAAAAGAAAAACACAATCACAACAACATTGCTAGAGCATTGTGGACGATTTTAATAGCATTCTGTATACTATCTTCAAAAAGTTTTTATCAGAATGATAACACCGATCTACGCTGGGTTAAAGGGTTTTAAAAGCTAAGTAAAAAAGTGCTTTGAGAACGATTTATTTAAAGTAATCAGGCGCCCGCTATAAAAACCCAAAATAAATAATTTTAAATTTTAGTTCGCTTTAAGTGAAATTAAAAAAAAAAAAACAAATTGTATGTACACTGCAAAAAAGTAAAAATTAGTTAATTGGAAAATTTAAATGAAAAAAAAAAACAAAAAAATTTTACTTTAAACCCAAAAAAATTTCTAAAAATAGCCCAGTGCTTAAAAAAAATTTCGATTTTTTTTTTTTTTTTTTAAATCATTTTTATTAAATTTTTTATAGGCAGAACGATTTAAATCAGCCAATAAAGTTTATACATTATTCATAAAAAATACATCAAATATCTACATGTGTCTAGTCAATTTTTTATTTCAACAAATTAGCATAGAATAATTTATGAAATTCGTATATTAGGGAATATAAGTATAAGTTACAGCGCCTAAAACAAAAATTATTCATATATCGTCGAACTATATTCAATAAATGCCAACTCGAAAAAGCTTACTGTTCAGGAGAGCTAAAAAACTAGTTATTTCGCATATTATTGCAAAAATTAACAATGTACCTTCCACAAGATGGTTTAAATATTCTAAACAATTTTTACCTATGCAAAAATTTTCATATTTTGCACTTGTTTGCGTATTTTTCAGAGATGGCATTTATTACTATATCAAAAAACAAATATTTTTTTAGAGTTGGCATGTAAAAACTGAACAAAAAATTAAAAATCTTTGCATATTATTAAAAGTTACTAGCTCCGAAAGCCTTTTAATCTCAGGGTGGTCAATTTTGGCACTCTGAAACTCACGCTGTATTGCAATAGGGTCACTACAAACTAGATATTTTGAAAGCTTATATCATTGACTTTATTTGCCCCATTCATAATGTTTCAATCTGATAAATAGTTTGAAAGTTACATGAATATAAGCAATTTTTTTTTTTGCAAACACTATTTACCGATATTTTCAAAATGGCAATATCTCGAGAACCAGTCATTAGATATCAAAATCTTTACAAGATTCGTGTTTAGCATGGCAAATGCAATAAGATATGTGGTCTAATTTTTTTTAAAAAAATTTTTGAAAAATTTTTGGAAATTTACAATGGGAGTTGGCATTTATTTCCACCAAAAAAATATGTACTTTGAGTTAGCAGAATAACAAAAATGGATGTAAAACGACAACAAATTATTTTTTTGTTCTGAAATTTTTATGGCAGATAGGTATTACATAGGGGAGCTATTTGCCATCGGAAACTCATTTCTGTCAAAATTGAGTTGGCATATTTTGAATATAGGTTCACGATATATAAAAACAAACAAAAATTCGTATTCTATTGAAACTATTAATATGAAAACAAAAAAAAGTTATATTCTTTTTGTTAAAAAAAATGTTTTACAACTATAGAAACTTTTGTAATTGTTAACAAAAGTTTTTCAAACTAAAATTTTAATAAATACACATCAATAACTAGTGGGCAAACGAATACTTCGGTTTACAAACAGTTCTTGATCAGCATCTTTTGTTTGAAGCTTTAAAAAATCTTTATATTTTCTTATTACGCAGAGTAGAAACAAGATTGCGACAAACATAATTGAGGGGCAATTTAGTATGATTGGTAACTTTGTCATTACTTGATTGTAGCGCTCATATTATTATATTCGCTGATCATAGTATGATAAAAAAATTATAATTTTATAATTACACTGTTCTATAGTGGAAAACTATTTTGATGTGACATAGTATAATTTTTTGGTTAAATTTTTTTGATATATTTTGAAACCTTTTGAGTTCATGGAATTTTTTCTGCTATAGTTCTTTACCTTAATATTTATAAAATTATTCCAAAAGAAACTTTAGTTCTGAATACGATAAGCCTTTTCCTGGCAAAATCAGATAATGATTAACAGAGTTTTGATAATTTTTTTTTTTTTAAAGATAATACTGTGCTACAAAAAACACTAAATCGAATATACTTTTGAAATGAGGTAGTTAAGGTTGTAGGTCTCGTCGAAAAGATCACAAAAATGCCCATCACACTTGCCAGACACCCTCAAATTTTAAAGTTATTGTCAAAAAACTTTTTTTGGGACTTTTCTCACAAAACCACGTGTAACTTAAAAAGTTTTCGACCGATTTTCAATTTTTTAACTGTTTTGGATAGAAGAAATATAGAGCTTTTTTGGTGTGTAAATTGGTCTATACATTTAAGAAAAATATGTGTTGATTTTTTCAACAATATCAATTTTTTTTGTTATTTTTTGAAAAAATTTTGAGTTTATCGATTTTTTTCTGGTATAGTTCGTTCAACAATATTTATATTTATAAACGTATTCTTAAAGAAAATTTAATTGTAAATACGATGAGCTTTATGCCGAAAATATGATAATTTTTCTAAAAAATAAAATTAAGATTTTGCATGAAATTGACGTTTGGATAACCCAGGCAAAAAAAAAAATAAACGAACATACTGAGAGGTCGCGTATCATTATATTAAAGGTTTTTGTCCCCCTGAATTCGAATTTGACCTTGAAATTGCGCTATCTTATTAAGTTTTTGATATATCAATTTATGTTTAATATCTCAAAAACCTGACGCGATGGAGCAATTTAAAGGCCAGATTCGGATTCAGCGCGCCAAAAACCTTTAAAAACATTGTACATGACCTCTTATGATAAATTTTTTTTTTGCTTGGGTTGTCTGAACGCCGATTTCCTGAAAAATCTTAAAATTATCACAACTCTGTCAATTCCTATCTTATTTTTACAGGATAAAGCTCATCGAATTCAGAACAAAATTTTCTTTAAAAATGTGTTCATAAATATAAAGGTTGTTGAACGAACTATAGCAGAAAAAAATCGATAAACTCGAAAAATTTTCAAAAAATAACAAAAAAATTTTATATTATAGAACAAATCAATAGATATCTTTCTTAAATGTGCAGACCAATTCACACACATGGAAAGCCCTATCCTTCTTCTATCCAAAACAGTTAAAAATTTAGAATCGGTTGAAAATTTTCTGAATTACACAAGGTTTAGTGAGCAAAGTCCCAAAAAAACGTTTTTTGACAATAACTCTAAAATTTGAGGGTGTCTGGCAAGTTAAACGGGCATTTTTGTGACTCTACTCGACAAGAGCAACAACCTGTACCATGTCACATTAGAAGTATTTTTTCACTGTAGCACAGTGTAATTTATATTTTAATGGAAATCGGTGTACGGATTACCAAAGAAAAAAAAAATCATCAAAATAATAATCAAATTCATTTTGAAATATATTTGGACAATTTTAAAGTACATTTGGACAATTTTAAAATTGATTTGGACAATTTAAAAATACATTTGGAAATGTTTAAAGTACAATTGGAAATAGTTTTGTCGTTCACTAAAGTTAAGTGGACGATTAGTTTAAATGCGGTCCTTACTGAACTCGAACCAAACACCATTTTTGAGCCGAACTGTTCGGTTGATCTCTAACAATAACTCATACTTCCAAATATTTCAATTTACACAAATTTTTTATTTTATTATACACAAATTTTTACACACACAAAATTCTTTTAGTCTTTTTATATAAATATTTTTCTTCTCTTTTTTTATTTTCATGTTTATTCCCCTTTGCAAAAAAAAAAAAACACAAACAACAAAAAAAGGTTTAGTCCTGTTTGCCCTCAACGTTTGCCTGATATAGCCAATCAAACAGCTGCCTTGGAACGTATGCCAAAAGGACGTTTAGAGTATTTAAAACGTTTACTGCCATATTTACAAAATCAATCAGAGGATTGTTTATATTTAAATATTTATGTACCCATACAAGGTAAGTTTTTTTTTTTTATTTTATTTTTTAAATATTTGCTTAAATAAAAGAAAAGTAAGAATATATAAAATCAGTAAAAGAAAAAGTTTTCAGTTAAGTGACAAACCATTAAGAATTTAAATATTGTTTTTTGTAACACTTAAAGAAAGGAAATTCTGAAAGATTTTTTTTTTTTTATAAGCTTACTTAGCTATAGATTTAACACAAGTGTAAACCTTTTTTTTTTTTGTTTGGGTTCTAGATTTGTTTAATACTTTTTTTTTTTCTTTTTCTAGAAACACGCACAAAACTGTCAAAAAGATAAATGTTTTGTCAGTTTTTTTCCTATGCAAAATTGTTTAAAAAAATGTATTCTTCACCTCATTGTTGAAAATAACAATAAAAAATGGAAAATATTTCAAGTTTATAATAAAACCGAACATTTTAAAACCAACATACAATTTTATACATAAATCATTTTATTTTATAAATGTTATATTCAATACAAGAACACTTGTATTTGCAAATTTGGAATTTCACTATGCTTTATAGATGTGGCTCACACTTCATGATAGCACACGAACACTATAAAGTTCGCTGTGGCACCACAATTGTTGAGGCTCTTATAACACTTCTATCAATAAGTTGGTTTTCGACATACGATAATTCAGACCATATTGCTCCAGCACCCAGTTAGCAAAATAAAATCACCCCTGACATAATACTGCCTAGCAAAAATTTGGCAATGGGTACCCCTTCCTGCCTCTCTTACGTGGTAATGGCTTTGAATACTACCAATTACCATTAGCATTACTTTGGGCCAAAAAAGGCAAAATGTGCTTACCTCCAATGACATCACCGTGTTACAGTAATTAACATTGAAATTGGGTGGTAACTAGTTACTCATATTTTTGCTAACCCCATATGTTAATTACTTGGTAAGCGAAGTTTTTGCTGTGTGACTCTCCCTTTATGAAATCGCTGACATATTCATAAACATTTTCAAAATGTCACCAATGACATTTCAGCAGTTGATCAGCAGTGCCCACTAGTATCGGTGGTCACCAACAATTCGTTTAAACAACAAATTACCAACTGCTGACATGTCATTGGGGAGATTTTGAAAAATTGTATGAAGATCTCAGCACTATTATTAAGGGAGAGTCAGCAGTATGTCAGGGTTGATTTTTTTTTGCCAACTGGGCAGAAGCCTCAATTATTTATGTCTTGATCTTTAAATCGTTGGCTGGCCTTCAAGAAGGCCTAAAAAATCTCGAAAAGCTTCGTGGGCGTGGTACCACAATGACATGGTTAAAAAAATTAAAAAAAATCTTGTAGAAAGGCACTCTTGAAAGCTAACCAATAAATTAAAATTTGAGACAAAATTCTTTTGGACTTATTTTGAGCCCGATATATTTTTAGAAAAATCCTATACATAGAACATGAATTAGATGAAATCACCCTAGAACTATCTAATGAGACGAAATACCTGGGTGTAATCTTGGACTCAGATAAGTGTAGTGTTTTCCAGGCTGGGTACTTGCAATTGATAAAGCCGCGCAGATGATTATGACAAGGGACCTTAGACATTGCGCCATTAATATTTTCGAGAATAGCTCTGAAGGCCTTATAAACCAAACTCTGTAAAATCAGAAATCGTTAGGAATTGTATACAATCTAGAGATGTGCACCTGAGTGTGATTGGCTTTTGACTCACACTCACTCACGCTCGAGACAGAAATTTTCCAATCACGCACACTTACGAGCATTTTTTTTCACTCACACTCATTTACAATCACGTGAGTAAATTTACGATAGCTCACACACACGTGCACTCACACAAGCTTTTAAGCTCTTATTTACACAAAAAAGAGTTAAACAATTAAAATATCAGAAGTCTAACAAAATTTTTATCTAAAATTTAAGTTTAAATTTGAGCCAAATTTTAAATTTTTTTTTCCTTTTTTGGAACTTAAGGAAATTTGAAAAGAAAACAAGTAAAAAAGTTAAATTCGGCCTTGCCGAATGTAGTGATACCCTCCACAATTTCAAAAAGATTATTGCAAAAACTTTATTTAAAAGGAAATTACTTTTGAAAAAAAAAAATTTTTGAAAAAAAAAATTCCGCGAAAAAAAATTTTGTTAAAAAAAAATCCGCGATTTTTTTCTTTTTTTGTCAAAAAATATGTTCGTACTTGTTTAAATACCATTTGGTGTTTAATTATGTTCACATATGTCAACCAGAAGCCGAATTAAAGCATTTTGTATTTTTAGGTTATGTTGAATGTACTGAAATTTTTGAGGTGTGCTTACATTTTCGTTTATTACTTTTGAACCGCTGAACCGATATCGCTCAAATGCAATACCAAACTTCTCGGGAGAACTTCCAATAAATATGTTAAGTTTCAGTCATCTCTGTGCAATATTTTGTCCGCGAGAGCATTTTCCACAGACAGACGGACAGACGGACATCGCTAGAATGTCTTAAAATCGATCGGGAATCATGAATATACAGTGGGCGACAATACATTGGAAACTTTTTTTATAGTAAATGAAATTTGTTAAAGACAAAGTTAACAATACTAACCGTAATAATTATCAAACAAGTATTACAAAAAAACGTTATGTAGGTAATTTATCAAGCTTTAATTTAAGATTAATTGCGTCCAGATTGGGAAAACAATGAATGTGTTACGAGGGTCGATGTGAAAAAGGAAAAAAATTATAGACATTTTTCAAAACATTTTTACAAAATATTTCCGGGTCGGTTTTTTCCAAGTTAAAACATTAGAAATTTAAAAAATGGTCCAATAGTTTTTACTCAGTGATCAAATAATTTTTCCAGCAACCCAAACAAACAGTGGAATTTTTTAAGTACAGTAGCAAAAATCCACATTTTTTGACCTCCAATTCTTTTGACCACCAATTTTTTGTAAACAAAGAAAAGATCTTATTGTTTATTAATTTTAGTACACTTAAGTATATGCTAAGGATATATTAAGATAATTTTAATTTTTCTTTGTTAACAAAAAATTGGTGGTCAAAAGAATTGGAGGTCAAAAAATGTGGATTTTTGCTACTGTACTTAAAAAATTCCACTGTTTGTTTGGGTTTTTTGAAAAATTATGTGACCACTGAATAAAAACTATTGGACCTTTTTTTAAATTTCTAATGTTTTAACTTGGAAAAAATCGATTTGGAAATATTTTTTAAAAATGTTCTGAAAAACGTCTATAAATTTTTTCATTTTCCACGTCGACCCTCGTAACACATTCATTATTTTCCCAATCTGGACGCTATTAAGCTTAAATTAAAGCTCGATAAATTACCTACATAACATTTTTTATAATACTTGTTCGATAATTATAACGTTTAGTATTGTTAACTTTGTCTTTAACAAATTTCATCTACTATAAAAAAGTTTCCAATGTATTGTCGCCCACTGTATATGGGGCATTCCATGTGAAATCGGACACTTTGAAAAACTTTTTTTTTAGATTTTCCCAATTTGTTTACAGTTTTTAGTTCCCTTCGAAAACTCCTTCGTGGTAAAATTTCAGATTTTTTTGATGACCCGTTCAAAAGATATCAAATTTTTAAAAATTGGTAGTTTGTTCCTTTACTCAAATTTCTTTTAATCATAACTTCTTCAATAATGGTCCAAACTTCAAATTTTTTTTTTCAAAATTTTTGTTTTTTTACGTGCTTTTTAAAAAAAAGTCCCAAAAAATTCTTAAATGCGCTCTAGTATGCGATTTTTAAGTTTTAAAATTTAAATCTCATTTTTGAAAATGTTTGTACTCTTTGATTTTTTTTAAATTTTTTTGTGTAAAACTTCTATCAATTCTACAAATTTTTTGCCCAGGAAGATCGTGGGATAACGATTATTAGTATTTTTTAAAATTTTTTGAAAAAATTTTATTGTAATTTTCCAATCTTAAAATCATTTCTACTGCTCCAATGGTGCGTCATAGAGGGGTCCTTTATAAGACCGACCCCCATTCATTTTTACGTCTTAACATTTCTTTGGAACAAACTAATACCCTATCTCCAATTTCTAAGGGGGCTCCCACACAAAACGACATTTTTTAAAATTTGTTCCAACCGCTCTAACTGCCCTAATAGTGCTCTTAGAGCAACAAAATGTTTGACCGACCCACAATATTTTTTTAGTCCAAACATTTTCTCTGAACATAACTACCCTCTATCTCCAATTGTTAAGGCGGTCCCCATACAATTTTTTTTATTTTTTGTAAATTTAATTTATTTAATCAGCTTCTACCGGTCCAATGGTGTGTCTGAGAGGGGTCATTAGTGAGACCGACCCCCATTTATTTTTACCCTACAACATTTTTTCAAAATATACCTAAGCCCTATCTCCACTCCCTAAGTAGGCTCCCATACAAATAACAGTTGGAGCAAATTTTATAAAAATGTAATTTTGTATGGGAGGATACTTAGGGAGTGGAGATAGGTCGTAGGTATGTTTTGAAAAAATGTTCTAGGGTAAAAATAAATGGGGGTCGGTCTCACTAATGACCCCTCTCGGACGCACCATTGGACCGGTAGAAGCTGATAAAATAAAACAAATTTACAAAAAATAAAAAAAATTGTATGGGGACCGCCTTAACAGTTAAAGATAGAGGGTAGGTGTGTTCAGAGAAAATGTTTGGACTAAAAAAATATTGTGGGTCGGTCATACATTTTGTTGGTCTAAGAGCACTATTAGGGCAGTTAGAGCGGTTGGAACAAATTTTAAAAAATGTCGTTTTGTGTGGGAGCCCCCTTAGAAATTGGAGATAGGGTATTAGTTTGTTCCAAAGAAATGTTAAGACGTAAAAATTAATGGGGGTCGGTCTTATAAAGGACCCCTCTATGACGCACCATTGGAGCAGTAGAAATGATTTTAAGATTGAAAAATTACAATAAAATTTTTTCAAAAAATTTTAAAAAATAGTAATAATCGTTATCCCACGATCTTCCTGGGCAAAAAATTTGTAGAATTGATAGAAGTTTTACACAAAAAAATTTCAAAAAAATCGAAGAGTACAAACATTTTCAAAAATGAGATTTAAATTTTAAAACTTAAAAATCGCATACTAGAGCGCATTTAAGAATTTTTTGGGATTTTTTTTTAAAAAGTACGTAAAAAAACAAAAATTTTGAAAAAAAAAAATTGAAATTTGGACCATTATTGAAGAAGTTATGATTAAAACAAGTTTGAGTAAAGGAACAAACTACCAATTTTTAAAAATTTGATATCTTTTAAACGGGTCATCAAAAAAATCTGAAAATTTACCACGAAGGAGTTTTCGAAGGGTACTAAAAACTGTAAACAAATTGGGAAAATCTAAAAAAAAAGTTTTTCAAAGTGTCCGATTTCACATGGAATGCCCCATATACTTTATGGGGTCCCAGATCGATATTTCGATGAGTTACAAACGGAATGACAATCTTATATATACCCTCTATCACTAAGTGGAGGGTATAAAAATGACGCAAACTAACTCAAAAAAATCTACTCACGAACACTTACTTAAAAATCTTACTCACTCGCACTCATTCACGCCATTTTTTTCTCCACTCACACTCTTACCTTACAATCTCGTGAGTAAAATTAGTTTTGTCACACTCTCGTGTGAATTACGCACTAGTCTGCTCATGTGCCCGCCCATCCCTAATACAATCCCGTCGTCGAATCAATCAGCACACAGTCAAGCTAATTTTGGCCCCAAGACATAGTGGGATCGCTGTAAACGAATGATGAATGTGCTACAAATGGATCTGAATAGGTGGGGGAGTGTGTAGAATCTGACATTGTGGTTTCAATTGTGGAATTGATAGGATATCTGAGAATAGAATGAAGGACACTGCTAAATCCTAAGAGGACAACAAGTCTTCTTACTTTTGGAAAACGGACAGTAAACCTATTAGTAGGAGAACTTACAAGACACTGTATAATTGGCCAAATGGCAGCGCGTATAGGAATTTCTGGTAGGGACTTAATTCAACAGAAAATACGTTTCAAACAAAATAAACCTCACACACCCCTCTTCAAGAAACTTAAGGTTCTGTTTAAATAGTGAAGAAATCGGCAAATGGCACTTCACTCCACTTCATTTTGAACTTTAAAAATCGTTTACACGAAAATGCTAGCTGATCCTGTTTTCGAGTTATTGCTAAATAATTACACTGTTCGAAAAAAAATCCCAGTGACTCCAACTAATTTTTATAAAATTTTCTCTCCTATATTCAAATCTGCTATCCTATTTTTTCTATCGCGTACCGTATTTGAGATATTCTCTGTTAATAAGTTACAAAACCAATTATTTCGCACTTTTAGGGTCTAATGTTATGTTGCTTCCAACAAAGAGGACTTGATTTCTTATTAATTAATTCCTGATTCCAAAATTGTAACCCCAATTTTTCTAGCGTGTTAAGTTTTCGAGATATTCGCCTTTGAGATTTTCTTGTGGAAAAATTTTCAAACGCGAATATCTCGAAAACGGAACATGCTAATAAAATTCCGATTGCAGTTTTGGAAATTTTAAGTTGCCCTATGTGGCAATAACCAGTATCTTTGGAAAGTGGAAACACCTAAATAAGTACTAAGATCAGAATTGATGAAGGAGAGGAAGAATAATATGATACAAATAAAATTAATTTACGCATATTACAATTACAATCTCTTCTGTGCGAAAAACAACAGCAACAACCAAACAAGAATTGAAAATCATAACTTAGTTGATACTTACTTAACATAACAGCCAACATAGCACATCTGTCTAGAGCGACAGCACCTAGGCAGTTAATAGCAACAACACCTAGAAGTTAATAGCAAATATTTCGCCAAACCTTGGCGGCTGCGATCTGTTAATAACACTAATATACAAAAAAATCGCCGTTTTAAGCATTTTTGGAACCTAATAGCGGATAAACCCGATGTGATGTCGACTTCAAAATAAGTCAAGACTTAATTTTAACATTACTCTTTAAGATGCAGAACGGATTTGGTCAGTCGCCTTAACCCTTTAGGCACTAATTGTCTTTCAAAGATGTCTCATTTCCTAATATCAAAAAAAAAGTTTTTGGTGAAAAAACCTCATTAAAAGACAATTAGTGCGCCAACGGCAAAAGCGACTGATAAAATGAGTTATACATTTTAAAGAGCAAGGTCTGAGCTTTACCATTGACTTATTTTTAAGTCGTCAGCACATCAGGTTTATCCGCTATGAGTTGTCAAATATGTCGGAAAACTTGATTCTTTGTATGTCAAATTTCTCAAAAACCTGATGTAATGGAAAAGTTTGGAAAATTGTTTTTTGGGAATATGATATCATTGAGAAACACTTAGTGCCCTAAGGGTCAATGCGACTGAACAAATGAGTTCGGTATCCTTAAGAGAAATGATTAAGCTCTACCCTTGACTTTTTTTTAAGTCGCTTTCACATCGGGTTCATCCGCTTTCGGTTGTCAAAAATGCCCAAAACTGCGATTATTTTGAACTTTGAGTTAGCAGTATTTTGAAATCTGTAGTACTTTTGTAAATTTTGAAGCTTGTACTTAATTTTCGGATTCAGCGGAAGAATTTACATGGAAAATTAATGCAAGATATCGAAATCTTTGTTAACTCTTGTGTAGATGCATTTTCTCCTTTTAATTTGTTTTCCACACAATTTCTTTTGATTTACTCTATTTTTAGATAAAAAATATATTGTTATCAAGGTAAAGTAGAAAATACCAAATTTAATTTTGAAAAAATAAAAGTATGCATCCAATATAAAAATTTATGTTTTAATGCCTTTAGAGAATAACATAATTTTTTTTACAAGTTTTTGCTTTTAAAAACTGCTTAAGTTTCAAGAAGCTAAAAAAAAAGTTAAAAGTAACTTTCAATGTTTTAACTTTTTTTTCAGATACTTGAATATAAAATTCTTATAAAACTTATTAAGCATTGAAACAAACAAAAAAACTCCTTAATATATGTTTGTATGTAAGTATAAATCGACAATTACCCTTAAAAAATATTGAACTGATACGCTATCATTAACGGAAAAACAGGAAAAGAAACTGTAACTTAACTTACGATATCCAGCAATGTTTAAGTTTGATTTTTTTACTTTCTATCTAAAGCATATTTTATATGGCAACCAGTGAAAATATAAAAGGGGGAAAAACTTTGTCTACTAAAGATTGTTATTTTCCAGAACTTTTTTTCAAATATTTTTTTTTTTTGCTAGAAATGAGTTTTTAGCATATACAGCAAATATTAATATGCGGCACTAAATTATAACTTTTTTTTTAAACAACAACAGCAGCAGTAGCAGCAACAAACAAACAGCTTCAAAAAAATAAAAACAGTTCAAATATGCAAACACTCGCTGTGATAAAAACACATAAAAAACAAACAAACCAAAAAGTAAGGCATACATTAAGGCGCAACAACAAAAAGAAAATATTTGCATAATTTTTTGGTTTCGTTTTTTTTTTTATTTTTCTTTTTATTTCTTTTAAGTTTTGTTTCAAGCTTAGTTTTTCTTTGGAAAAACTTGAAAGGGAAAATGTTATTGAACTTTTTTAACTAAATTTATTATATAAATATTTTGCTTAATTTTAAGTTTGTTTTTTTTTATATTTATTTTATAGTTATTTTTTTCTCTTATTTTTATTTTAATAAATTATAAATCATTGTCGAAAAATATGTTATTTGGCCAAACCCATAAGCAATATTTTTAGTTGTGTGATTTATTGATACACAAAAAAGGAATATATATATTTTTGTTGACCATTAAAACCAAATGTCTATATATTATTTTTAATGTTGTTGTTTTTGTTTAAGATAAATTGTTAAAAACATTAAAAAAATAAATTTAATAATACAAACAGCCGAAACCATTAAAGATGATTTTTGACAGAAAGGGTTTAATATTAAAAAAAAACCTTTCTCAAAAAATAAAATACTAAATCAAAGACTAATAAATCTTAATATTAATGGTTGACGTATTAATATATTCAATGTGTTGAAATATTAAGTAGTAAGTCTAAAGTTAAAAAAATGTGAGTCAACAAACGCCAGGTCCATGTTGACCGTAAAATCGCATTGCAACCGACTACTCTAGTTTACAGAGATTTTGATTCACTACATTTTCCATTTATTTTCAATGTAAAATCTCATGCTGATTCCGAAAATAAAGTTAAAAGTTTCAAAAGTAGAACGTTTTTCGAGATATTGCTAAATTTTCAAATGTTCAACTTAAAAAAAAAAAAATGGTTTTATTTAAATAAAAATATCTCCGGAATGAAATGGTGGATTTCTATAGTTTTTAAATTTAAATTTAAATTTAAATTTATTATTTAAATTTAAATTTAAGGCAATTAAATGCTTTATCTATTCTCTACATTAGAGTGCCCCTTATTTTGGTGCCCCGCTCATTTTTTTTTTTTCATTTGACTTGAAAATAATTTAGGAAAAATTTTACACCCCTTCGACCACGCTTTCCCTAAGCGAAAGGGCCTTAAAGAGCGTGGCCTCAAAAATCATTTTTCCATACAAACCAAACATTTTTTTTGATTTTGGTGGGATAAGGCTTTCAGCTCTAAAAATTTTTGGAAAAAAAAAATTAGAACTGTTGGGTTCCTACGGTAAAAATTTTTTAAAAATAGTAATTGTGTTTATATATTGTTGGACTGTATATTTTATAACTGAATTTTTATTTTGTTTGGTTTGAGTCCATATTTATTATTTCTGAGAAATAATAATTGTTGTACAATGAGAAAATCTAAAAAAAAATCAAGTGACAACACAGGCTAAGTTAAGATGTCGACAGCTTTCGGAAGATGCCACCCTTCCATCATCAGCACTCCTTCGATTGTCACACACTTAATGTGTATCAGATTAAAATTAGCCATTTAAATGAAGCTAACGGATATTAATCCTCTTTGTGTTGAATAACCCGTACACAGAGAGAACAGTTTAGTTGTGCCAGCCGAATTTAGAGCCAACTGCATAGTTTAATAACAACAACTGAAATTTTCGGTTGCCATAACCAAAATTTGTTTTGAAAATTTAACTTCTGTTGGTCAAAATAAATTTCGGTAATCGCAAAAAATTTCGTTTTTTTTTGGGATTTTTAAAATAATATCTAGAGGTCGCGAACTCGCGTTTTATAACGATTTATTTTTTTTGAGTTTTTTATTATTTTAAATTGTTAAATATGATTAATATGATAAAATATTAATAATTTCAGACAAAAAAAAAATAAATTAAAAATTAAATATCGCTCATTCCATGAGATGTCTCCCAGCATCTAATAAAATATTCTTTAATTTATTTGAAATTTCGCACACAGGTACACTATGGAGCAATTAAAATAAATTCGTTTTTAGATTCGCGAAAATCCACGAATTCGCGAACGCGAATATATTCGCGAATTCACGGATTTTCTGGGAACTAACAACTGATTTATTTTAATAGCTTCATAGTGTTCATGTGTGCAAAATTTCAAATAAATTAAGGAACATTTGATTAGATTCTGGGAGACATCTCATGGAATGCGCGATATTTAATTTTTAATTTAATTATTTTTTTTGTCTGAGATTATTAATATTTTATCATATTAATCATATTTAACAATTTAAAATAATAAAAAACTAAAAAAAAAATAAATCGTTATAAAACGCCAGTTCGCGACCTCTAGATATTATTTTAAAAATCCAAAAAAAAACCGAAATTTTTTTGCACAAAAAGGAACAAAATTTGCAGGTATCCCCCAAGAAAATAAAAACTTCGTTTTTTTTCTGGGCAGTCTAATATTCATAAAAAAATATTATTCAGTCTGTCTTTGCCTCCCTACAACCGGTTAAAGTTCGCAATCGTACTTTAGTAGTTTTGTCAAAAAAAAATGTTCTTTGTTTTGACCGCTATTGGTGACAAAATTCGCGGAATGTTTAGTACATTAAGGACAAAATATAAGAAAAGTTTTCATCACTCATAAAAGTTTTACAGTTACTGTTTCACAGTCAAACAAATAGTTTTCGTTTCAAATAATATTAAAAGAAAATTCGTTTGTTTCACATACAAATATTCTAAACAACTTTTTGAACGTTTATTCAAATACATAACTGTCTTTTAAATAAAATTTTCCGTAACGTTTGTTTTTTTCAGTTATTTAAAAAACAAACCACATTATTTTATTTGTCGTTTGTTATTTGTCAGTTATTTAAAAATTTCTAAAATTAGATTTTTTTTTTTTGAATTTGAAAATGAAATTTAGTTGCTGAAAATATAAGTAGCTTGTGGCACAGAGGGTAGCGTGCTGGGCTATCAGCCAGAAATTATGAGTTCGATTCTGCTCAGGTTCGAAGTTTTTTAAAATTATTTCTAAAAAAATAAATAAAAATGAAATTAAATTTCCGTTATTTTAACCGTTTTTTTTCGTAAAATTTTTTCAGTCATTTTTACGGATTTTTAAGTTATTTTTACGGATTTCAACAGTTATTAATTAACATTTAAAAATTACTGAGAAGTGTTTTTGTTTTAAATGAAATGTAAGTAGTCCGTTTTTTAAATAAAGTTTCATTTGTTTCAAACGTATTTTCTGTTGAATTTACTTACATAATATTTTAAGTGATGGAATAATTTTGGTCCACCAGAGCATTTTAAGAAAAAAAATTTGAAGTTTTTGGCAATATTGAACTTTAAATTTTAATATTGACGCGGATGTTACTCTATCAAGTTCAAAAGGGTACTTAAGATCGTCCACGTTTTTTTAGTACCATTTTAAGCCACTTAAAAAAAAGTCGAAAAAATATATTTATTTTACTAGTTTTTGCAAAACAAAAATTGACTAACAATAAGTGGTTTAAATTTCATCATGCAAATATTTTTTCCTGGAGTAAAATCCATATTCTGCAAATTTTGACATCAATTGCAGCCAAAACAAAAAAAAATTTGTTTGACAAAATACACTACGATTGCGAACTTCAACCGGTTGTAGGGAGGCAAAGACAGACTCCAATTTTTTTTTTTTTTATTTTTTTTCCCATTATCAGCTCTTGAAGGAGCATAGTTTTTTTCCAATACCTTAAATTTTATTTTTCGGGACAGTCACATCTTTTGTGGGTGTAAATATAAAAAATTATAAAAATAATCATACAATTGTATTACACTGATAGAAATTTGAACATGACAATAATGAAAATCTACATTAATGTTATGAAAAATTACGTTAAAAAGGAACCTATGTAGTTAATGAAATAGGTATCATAAAATATATGCAAGAATAAGTTTCATTAAATTAATGAAAATTGTTCATACAAAATAAAAATTGCATTTTATGAAAATTTTTCATTACTTTAATGAAAAAACTATTTAATTCTTATGAAATACTTTTATTGAATAAATCCTACTTTTTATTTTTGAAATGAAATACTTTCATTGAATAAATGCTACTTTCATTTTTAAAATTAAATATTTGTATGAAATTGTAAAGATCTTTTTATAGAATTAAAAATAATAAATAATGGTTTTCACTTAGTTTTCTCGTACAAAATTTTACACCAACCTTATATTTTAATACATTATTAAAACCACGAAGTAATATAAAACAGCGCAAATTTAGTAAATATAAAATTAATAATTTACTTTTTATTTCAATTTTCATAAAAAAGTCTTAAAAAATCACAAAATAACCAAGTTAAAAAAAAAATCAGTTTCACAATTTTTTTTCACTCAGTTTTCTTACACAAAATTATACTATAACATTTACTTTTAAAACATAAGTAAAACCACGAAATAATATAAAACAGCGTGAGTCTAATAAATACTTATAATTAATTAATAACATTTCATTTTAAATTTCGAATAAAAATTTAAAAAAAAAATCACAAATTATTTTGTGCTACTCTGATCAGCTGTTTTTTGCGTGCGTAAACAAAACTTAATGAAATTTTTTAATGAAACTACGAAATCTTATGAATCAAAATTAATGAAAATCTTGCACAATATGTATGAAATTTCATTCAGCATATGAAATATTTCATTGTTGTAATGAAATAACGTTAATGAATTCCATTCATTAGTAATATGACTCGTTTTTCTTTCAGTGTACTTAAGAGTAAATATCATAACTATTTAATTTGTAAACATTTTAAGAAAGTGAAATGTGTCCCCCCTTAGCAGCTTCTCTCCCCCACCCTCTAAATGACGTTACCAAACAAAATACAGTATTGGTATACTCACTTTGTCATTATGTGTGCAACGCATTGAAATATCGGTCTAGGATCCCATAAAGTATATATAATATTGATCAGTGATCGATTCTAAAATATGCTATGAATGTCATTGTGCCCATTTTTTTTACAAGTTTTTTTGTAATTTTTTTTAACAACTGCAAACAAATATCAAAAAAAAACATGTCCCCACAAAATTTTAGCTCTCGTAGTTCAAAATTACAAGTTTTACGATCAAAATTCAAAAATGTTATATTTTGTACTTTCAAAAATTTTTTGATTCACCTAAAAAATTATAAAAATGTGATTTGATAGTTATGACCAGGGCAAGGAAGATCATGCACTAAAAATCTCGTTTTTAGTGCTAAAAATATGGATCAAAAATTTAAAAATATGCAGTAAAACCTAAAAAATATGCATTTAAAATTGATTTATTTTAATATTTATTCATAAAAAATCGTAAAACATAAAATTCAGTGGAGCATATTTAACTTTTTTTTCGAATTTCGAAATCGTCGGGGTCGGGAAAATTGCCTTTTGGTAGGTTCCTTTTTTGATTAGAAAATCAGAAAGTTCCGAACAAAGTGAAACAAAATTTTTAATTTTTTTTTGCTTGTAAAAATTTTTTTTCTTTAAAAATATATATTTTTTTTCTAATTAATTTCAAAATGCATTAAAGGTCAAATTAAATAGTACGATATTTAAAAATATAAATCTTATCCGCACTAAGTTGATGTTACGTTATATTTTCAGCAAAAAACTAATTAAAAATATTTTTTTGTAAAGCAAGACACAAAAAATAAAAAAAAAATTTACTGAAAAAAAAAATACCATAAAAATACTTTTTTAGTAATGTCCGAATATAAACTAATATTTAAAGCAAAAAAAAAAGTATTTTTTTTTGTTTTTTTTTTCACTTTGTTTAAAAGTCATACAGGTCCAATATTTTTGTGTTAATATAGACCCGAAACTTTTCCGAACCCGGCAACTTTTCCGAACCCGACGTTTTTGAAATTCAAAAAAGCTAAATTTGCTCCAGCATAGTATGAACATTTACAAATACGTATGTTATCGCCTGAACTCGGATTTTCTTTTAATATTCCCTTTTACGGGAAAAATATAAAAAAATAACATAAATTCAGTTTTTTTTATCTCATTGTCAGTGCAGTTTAATAAAAAAAAATTAGGAACACTCCTATCCGTCTTTCAGATGCAGCCCTTGACCAAAATTACTCCATTAAAATTGTATTTATATTTTTCACACTTATTGTTCAATTTTTGCTTAAATTTTTCTACAAAAAACATATTTATTTATTTTTTATCAAAATGCATGAAGCGATTTGCACATTTTTCATGAAAAATAGCAAATTTTACAAAATTAATAAAAAAAATATTTTTTTTAATAAATATTAAAAAATATGCAAGAAAATATGTAGTTTAAGCAAAATATGCAAAAACATGTATTTTTATCAAATTATGCAAAAATATGCACTAACAAATCAATGCCATTTTTAAGCAAATTCGATGATTCGCGAAGATAAATACTTTAAGTTGTGCTCAGGCTAACGACAACAAACATGTATTTACATGAACCCCCCTTGCCCTGGTTATGACGCACTTCATTGGCCGAAAATATGTTTAAAATTTCAGACATATCTAATATAATATGACAGACTTACGAATAAAATTCAAAAAATACTTAACAATGTTTTTCGCTTTTACCGTACACCACCAAACAGTGTTGTCACGTTGTTTTGCATTTTAGGTGACGACATATATTTTTGATCAGTGATCGATTTTAAGACATTCTAGCGATGTCCGTCTGTCTGTTGAAATGGTGACCATGTCTAAGATATTACTCAGATATGGTTGAAACTTAACACGTTTACTTGTTGTAGTCCCGAGCAGTTTGGTATTGCATTTGAGCAGAATCGATTTTGCCGTCCAAAAGTTACAAACGAAAATGTAAGGATAACTCGAAAATTTTGGTACATTCAACATAACCTTAAAATACAAAATGTTTTAATTCGGCTGCTAGTTGATATTTGGAACAAAATTCGATGCCTAATGGTATTTAAATAAAAACAAACATATATTTTACAAAAAAAAAAAAAACGCGAATATTTTGTCTGCGGAAATTTTTTGCAAATAATAATCGTTACATTGAGGAGGGTATCAATAAATTCGGCAAGGCCGAATTAAACTTTTTTACTTGTTTTATTTTTAATCTTTTTAAATACAAGCTTGAAGTCTTATACATAGGGACAGTCGGACAGACTAACGGACGGATAGACATACAGACGGATAGACGGACAGACAAATACCATAATGTGGGTTGTAGGGTATAAAAATAAAATTTCGTACCTATCACTGAATAAATTTTGTAATCGTTACTTTCTCTATAACTTTTGAATATTTAATGATAGTAAGAACTGCTTAACCCTTATGTGAATAACAAAAAAAAAAAAAAACAATAACAGAGTGGCCATCCTACAAATTCTATGAAAATTGCATGTGGTTCGAATCCTTTTGCACTTTAAAGTGACATAAAATTCGTTTTTGTTGTTGGGATTCCCTTTTATATATAAATAAAATGATTTTATATTTGATTATATACTTTTTCGATCAGCAATTCAAGATTGCAAAAAAAAAACAATTTGTACACAGTTATATGGGTACTCGGGTACCCGCACCCAAATTGTATGAGAATTGCCAACTTTTCGCATTTTACTGTACGCAAAATTAAAAAAAATTTATTAATTATTTTTAGGTTCCTTTTACCACAAGATGTTCTTAGAGACGTGGGTACCTCTGTCACTCTACAGGTGAAAAAATTGATATGTCACGTTTTTCCAAAGATAGAAAAATGAATCAACATCAATGAATACATAAAAATAATTTAAATTATAGAGTTCTCGTGAAGATTTCTTATTTATTTTTGAAATTAAAGTGGGTACCCGGTTACCCTGTCAAGCACATAAGTGTTAAAAAATGAAATGTAAGAACACGAAAAATGAGATTGAAAAACTCCCAACTAAAAGATAAAACAAAAAAACTCAAATGCAAATGTTGGTCAATTTTAATTAATTCTAAAAGTTATTTGTAATTCAAATTCTTGCGAATGGCATTGATTACTACAGAAAAAAATTTCTATGTCATCCTTAAACCAATAACAACAAAAAAGTGAAATCTAGTAAATGATAATGAAAAACAAAACTGCTGGGAAAAGTTTATTTCATTTAGAAAAACTTGAATAGAAAGAAAAGAAGAGGGAATGTTTAAAAAGTTAATTGACATTTGCATACATTAAATTTTAAATTTCAAATATCATTGATACACTGGGATGTAAACAAGAGAATTGGTAAAATAAGTAAAGAGAGTTTTTTTAGTTTGTAATACCCAGATGGAAATTCGTGACTTACTGACATACCCATTCATCATCGTGCAGCCTAAACCAAAGAAGCTAGAGACTTAAAATTTTGAATGAAGGTCCACTTTCCTGAAAAAAAATATTCTGGAAAAGTACTATTTGAAAATTCGTTTTCTAAGGGAGTAAAAGCAATAAAAAAGTGTACTCCTGCTACTTTTTTCGTGATATAATGATCATAGAAACATAAAATGCTATATACTAATGCTATACTGGTAATTTTTTATATTTCTTGAAAAGTACTTCTGGTACTTTTTTTATTTTTTGAAATAATGGTCATAGCAACTTGAAATGTGGAAAATAGTATTCTTCGGTAAAAAAAAATTTCTGGAAAAAGTACTTTTTGAAATCACCATTTAAAAGGGTAAAAAAGTGTACATTTGGTACTATTTATAAATCCTGAAATAATGATCCTACTCACTAAATATTTAGAATGTAGGATCCTTCGGCGAAAAAAAAACATTCAAAAACAATTTTTTTTTTTTTTTAATTTCGGTTCTTAGGGTGGTAAGAGGTGTAAAAGAAATTGATTTTGTACTTTTTCTTTATTTTCTAGAATAATGGTTCCTGAAACTTGAAATTTAGAATGTTGGATTCTTCGGTGCAAAAAAAAACATTAAGGAAGATATACTTTTTGGAAATTTCAATTCTAAGGGGGCTCAAAGGGGGAAAAAGAAGACTTTTGGTACTTTTTTATATATCTTGAAATAATGGTTTTAGAAATTTGGAATATGGAATCATTCAATGAAAAAAACATTCTGAAAAAGTGCTTTTCGAAAATTCCGTTTCTTAGGGAGAAAAGGGAGGAAAAAGTGTACTCTTGGTACTTTTAATATATCAGTGGGTATTTGTAATAAATGTATGTTCCTTCGGTCAAAAAACACATTCGAAAAAACAATCCTTTTTGGAAATTCCGTTTCATAGCTGAATTAAAAAGTGTACTTTCGGTAATTTTAATATTTCCAGAAATAATAATTCTAGATACTTAAAATTTGAAATGTATGATTCTTCGGTGAAAAAACCATTCTGGAATAGGTACTTTTTGGAAATTCCGTTTCATAGCGTGGTTAAAACTATACTTTTGGTACTTTTAATATTTCCTGAAATATTGATCCTAGATACTTCTGGTACTTTTATTATTTCCTGAAATAGTCATCATACACAACAGAAATTTGGAATGTAGATTCTTGGTGAAAACAGTTCTGGAAAAAGTACTTTTTGGAAATTCCGTTTTTTTAGCGGGGTTTAAAATAGTACTTTTAATATTTCCTGAAATAATGATCCTAGATACCTGAAATTGTGAATGAAGTTGGAAAAAAAATATTCTGGAAAGAGTACCTTTTCGAAATTCTATTTTTTAGCTGGTTTAAAATTTGTAATTTTGGTGTTTTGAATAGTTCCTGAAAAAAAATGGTTCCAGAAATTTGAAATTTGTATTGTAGGATCCTTCGGTGAAAAAAACAATTCTGGAAAAAACAATTTTTGAAAATTCTGTTTCTAAAGGGGCAATAAAGTGTACTATTGGTACTTTTTTAGTTTCTGAAATACACAATGGTTCTAAAAGCTTGAAATTTCGAATTTTTATATTTCCTGGCATAATTGTTCGAGAAACTTGAAGAAACTGAAATAACGAAATAGCGATTCTGATGATACTAAAGCTATATATTTGCGTTCCCTGTTCTAGTTCTTATTGAATTTCAGCCAAATCGGTCCAGTGGTTCAAAAGTTTTGGCAAAACTGAAAATTTCAGATTGGTTTCACCTTAAATTCACATGTTGAAAAATCCGAGCTTTAAAAAAGAAGCTTTTAAAACATTTGTAAGTCACAAAAATTCTTTACAAAGTATTATTGTCACTCAAAAATATTTTTACACTAAAAAAAAATTATACTCGAAAAAAATTATACACTCAAAAAAAAAAATTAGTAATTTTTATTTTTTTTTACTAAAATTACAAAAGAAAAATTTTTTACTCAAGATAAAATTTTTAATTTTTTTTCGGCTCGAATATTTACTATCCTTTAAAAACGGCATTGTGGAGGGTATTCAAAGATTCGGCCAAGTCGAATTTACCTTTTCTACTTCTTATAACTATTGAACTAGCCATCAATTAATAACTGAAACCATTAAAACACGAAAATATCGATGGCTTGGTCATACCCTTCGCAAACCAATGACCAACATTACAAGAAAGGCGTTGGAATTCAACCCTCAAGGCAGCAGAAGAAGAGGTCGACCAAATAACACCTGGAGACGTAACACAGAAAAGGAAATCCGTGATGCTGGGTATTCCTGGAGCCAGATCAAACGCCTTGCCGAAGATAAGGTTGAATGGAAAAAATTTGTTGTGGCCCTATCTTCCTCTTAGGAATTCTCAAGGATTATATATAACTATTGAACTAAAAACTCCAGAATCGCAAAAGTTTTATCTAGTAGAAATATTACACTGTGAAACAATTGAAGGGACATTTCTTTGGGCCTCAACCAAACCAAGATAGTTTGAAAGTACTTGTGTGTAGTAGAAAGACACCTAATTTTTTTTATAGTCCACTGAATTTTTAATTTTTTTTTAAAGGCGTTTGAAAAAAGTCGAAAAAATAATGTAAATGTTCTTTTGAGCTTAAAATAGTGTTTGGACGTCTTCAGTAGAATTTGATGGCGATTTTTTTTCTATTACATATTAACCCTCTATCTTCCGTACTTATTGGTCATTTCAGAACTTTTCTTAAGGAATGGCTCAAAAGTCTGCTAAGACTTGCGTTTAAAGGGTTAACATGTTCTACGAATATATTCTGTATCGAATTTCACTATGAATTACTGAAGGCTGAAAGTTCTACTGGTATAAAAAAATGCAGAAAAAAGATAAATTGTGAAGTATCATAAATTTTTTTATACTTACGCCAGAAACCGTGTACAATTGTAACTAACAAATATGGGAAAAAATATAAAAAATTAATGATAATTTACAATTAACCTTTTTTATGCATATTTCTTAAACCGGTCGAACTTTCAGCCATCGGTAACCCGAGTGAAATTTGATGCTAAAAATAATCGTGGATCATTTTACGCCTTTAAACATTTTGAGCCATTTATTAAAAAAAGATCTTAAATGACCCATTAACACGGGAGATAGAGGTTAATCGTACTCTAGAAAAAATTTCCCATAAAATTCTATTGAAGACACCCTAACCCCATTTTAAGCTCAAAAGAACAATAACATTAGTTTTTTCGACTTTTTTCCAACGCCTTAAGAAAAAACTGAAAAATTCAGGGGGCTATAAAAAAAATTTGAGACGTTACAGCGCTTAACTCTTTGAGGTTTTTACTACTACACAAAAGTGCTTACAAACTGTCTTGGTTTGTTTGATTCCCTAAATTGCCTGTTGCACTGTGCTTTCCAAATGAAGTAAAGAACATATTTTGAGATTTAAAATTTTAAGTGGTACGTTTTATGTCTAACAGGTGAAGACTTCAGAATTATTTTTATTTATTAACGCATATTATATGGAAAGGAATGTAACTTACATGGAACGAATGGAGATAGAACTAGAAACGAAATGGAATGAAACAGGGAACGAAATGAAATGAAACTGGGAACGTTATGGAATGATACTTTTTGTGGTAGTTAAAAATATATTAATTAGTTTAATTGCTTTCATATAAATTTACAGTAACTCAAAGTATCTAGTTGTAAAATACTCTGCACATAAGTTAATCAAAAAAGCATTTCCAAAAATTTCCTAGTGGCATTTTTAAAATTCAATAGCGAGAAACCAAAAAGTTCAGTTGGAAAACTACCCAATTACAAATTACAAAAAAAAAAAAAAAAAAACAGCAAACAAACATAAAGCTAATTAAGTGTAAAACTTAAAGATTAGAAATTAAGACTTCCTATATTTGCACCCCTCTGCGCAAATTTCAAACAAATCACCCTTATAAAAGTATTTTTTATTTTATTTTATTTTTTTATTTTATACATAAGAAATAGTGCCAACTCATTATCTTAGATACCATAACAAGCTATAACAAAGATATAAAAACCCAAAGTCTTAGTAGATGTTTGTAATATAAAGTATTATGGCTTAAGGACGTTAAGATATTTAGAGATAGATATAAAAAACAGCAAATCATTTTTAAGGGTCTTCTTAGGAAAATAATATTTTATTTTTTTTTTTTCTTAGAAATAGGAAGAAAAAAAGTACATAGTAACCTTAGATAACAAATACTGATAATAACAAAAACACATAAGTCTTATTCTTATGACGATGTTGCTGTTATTTTTCTAGTTGTTTGTTAAAATGGTCATAAATTTTATTGTCAGTTTGAAGTGGATTAGTAATGCAACCGACATCCCTGGAAAAGAGAAACAGAGACAACAAAAAAAAAAACAGAGAAAACTGTGTTTTATCTTAACGTCACATAGTTCAAGGAAATGATAATAAAAATATTAAATATTGTTTTTTTTTTTTATTTCAATACAAGGTTTAATTTAACTAACTGGTGAGATATAAATAAACGTCTCGAATTATTAGGTCAAACATTTTATTTTCATAAAACATTGGTGATAGATAATTTTTCTAGATAAGAGGGATGGTAAAGTTTTGTTGCATGGTAGTTGGCGAATTCACTCGGAGGCCACAAGGCGCATTGCACAGTGGGAGAAATGTTTTTTTTTTTGCAAATAATATGTACTGCACAGTGGTTTATTATCGATTTTTTTTTGAAATAATTTTGGCATTCAGTAAGTACTAGACCGATTGCAATGAAATTTATACCGGCTATAGCTATCGTTATTTTGAGCTAAAGTTTGGATGGAGGACCCCAGGGCCCCTAAAGTAGGACACCTTTTGCATACAAAGGTTTTAAGTGCTTGCCAATTTGTTGTTTATTATTCAATTTTAAAATTCAGTTTTTTTTTTAAAGCGCTGGTAAATATCTTAAAAAATGCTTTAAGTAGTCATTATTTCTTTTACTTTCCGATTTAAAGCCATTTGACTGGGGCAAATTTAAATTTTTTTCCGATTCTGGTCCTGGTTTTCGGGAATAAGTTGGTCACCTTACTTCGGATTTTTTCAAACCTAATTTTTTAATAAGCTATATAATTTTGTGATACTATAAAACCATAACGAATTAAATATCTTTTTTGTTAAAAAGTTACACTATTTTAAACTTAAAAAAAATCAAAAAAAAAAAAAAAAAAATTGGTTTTTTTGCCCAAAAAGTACCAACATTCTTTTGCTTCCAGCTTAAAAGTTTCTTTCAGAACATTTTTTCAATTGATCTAAAAGCCAGCCTCACGTGATGATTTAAAAAAAATAGCATGTCAAAATTTCTTATTTCCCCAGCCATATCGAAAATTGACCAAATTTTTAACACAAATTTCAACTTTGCCTCCTGGGAAAAAAGTGCACGCCTCCGTTATGCCTATCGAAGCAACCATAGATTTTCAGTATGTAAGTAGCAAAAAATGCAACATATTAGGGTTTTTAGAAATTGTTAACACACAAATTTGGAGGTGTGGGATTCCTTTCATTATATCTTTATATTTTGTTTTGTGTTTACATTTTCTATTGACCTACATAAATTTATACCCTAATTTGGTAAAATGCAACGCGAAGTGTTGTCAAAATTTCAATATAAATTATGGTTGTAACAAAAACGAATTACACAGAATTTTTTTTGCAGGGAACCTTAGGTCGGATTTGAATTATTAGTTAAGGGTTTAAGTGTTTTCGTCTTGTTTATTATGATTTTTTCCAAAAACACATTAAACAACATTATGTCTCTTCGTTTACCTTACTACAATCTACTAATTTTTACTACTTTTACTACAGCTGGAAATTTTTAATACAAAAATTAAAGAAATTTGAGCAAACAAACAGATTCCTATAACAAAAGGTTTTAGAACTTAAGAAAACGTTTGTTATTTTGAAAGATGTCTCCTCAAGAAATTCTCAGATTCTAAAGTATTTTTCTGACAGAAAAAGATCTCGATTCTAAAATAATTTTCCAATAGAAAATGTTTCAAACTTGTGACATGTTTATTCCTAAAAAGTTGCCTGATTTTAAAATTTTTCTGGGTCGGTTGCTTAAAAAGAAACTTTATGATTCTTAGACATTATCCCAATAGAAAAAAAGCTTTTAGATTTTGCTACACTTACATAAGTACATTTTCAGATACTAAGGCAATTTTCCACCAAAAAATTCCTACAGTTAAATACATTTTTCGTATAGAAAATTTTTCAGATTTAGTGATTTTTATTCCCTACAAAGCTTTTTAGGTTCCTAAATATTTTTTCTTGTTTAAGATACCAAAACGTTCTTTTTAGACCAAAATTTTCAGGTTTAAAAAAACTATTCTAAACTTTCTGAGACATTTTACTACAGAAAAAGAATAGCTTTCTGAGACACATTTCCTACTAAAAAATCTGAGAATCTAAGAAAATTTTCCTACAAACAAGTCTTAGATTCCCATTAATTTTTTCTATAGAAAAAGTCTCAGAATCTCAGTCTCAGAAATTTTTCTACAGAAAAATTCTTAGATTTTAAGACACTTTTCAAATAGAACAAAAATCTTAGATTCTAAGAAATTTTCTCAGATTCTGGGAAATTTTTCACAAAAGTCTAAGACTCTGAGGCATTTTTTCGATAGACCATTTTTTTTTGACCATTTTTTTGAGACCTTTTTGCTATCGAAAAAATCTGAGATTTTTTTCTAAGATTCTAAGAAATGTTTGCTATAGAAATGTTCTTAGCTTCTTTATTACAAAGTCTTAAATTCTGTGAGATATTTCAAATAGAAATAATCTCAAACTCTGAGACATTATCTCAGAATATCAGACATTTTTTATAAAGAAAAATCTTAGATTCTAAGAATTTTTAAAATAGAAAAAAAAAAAACTCATATTCTGAGATGTTTTTTATAGAAAAAGTCACAGATGCTATTTTTCCTATAGAAACAGTCTCCGATTTTAAAACATTTTTCCTATAAACAAATTCTAAGACTTTTTTTGTAAAAAGAATTCTCTGATTTTTCCTATAGAAAATAGTCAGATTTTTCCTATAGAAAATAGTCAGAATTTTCCTATAAATAATTGTCAGACTTTTGCTATAGAAAATTTCTCAGATTTTTCTACAGAAAAATTTTAAGAAAATTCTCAAATTTTCATATAAAAAAAGTTCCCAATATTTTCGTATGGAAAATTTTCTTATTTTTTCTAAAAAAAATATTAATATTCCAAAACTTTTTTCATATAGAAAAATTCTAAGATTTTTAGACGTTTTTCGTAGAAGAATTTCTATAAAAAAACTTCTCGTATAGAAATATTTTCAGATTTTTCTTTTACAAAGTCAGTTTTTTCTATAGAAAAATTTCGCAAAAAATAGCTATTTTAAAAATCTTAAAATTATTTTTAAAATTTTTTTTCTTCAATTTTGTTGCATGCGTTATTAAAATTAGGCAGGACACATCTTTTCTTCTAAAATATAAGTTTAACCCGTTAAGTACCTAAAATCGCGATATATCTGCGGTAAAAAAAGTTTCACAATACTTTATTTGTATTTAGGCAAAGTGGGTTGAAAATACTGAAAAAATTATGGAAAATCATATCATTGTAGTAAAAAAAAAAAAATTGGTGATACGTTTGTATACCAAGAAAATTTAATATGGTCCAAAAAAAAATTTAAAACCATCAACATTTTTTAACCCGCCTCTGTTTTTATGTTAACACATCAAGTGGGCTTTAATTAAAAAAAAAACATTCAACCGATTTCGTGCAAAGCCTTGGATGTGCCAGATCAAAATGAATTTAGACAAAAACATCGTGCATTCCGCTCACAATCACTTTAAATAAAAAGTCAGAACGCAAATTGGTTCTACTCGTTAAGCCACATGGTGTATTAAGTTTGAACATGATGCATTAATTTCTACTAAAAAGATAGAAAACAGATTAGCGAATTTCGCACAATTTTCAAAAATGCCGTAAAATTTTAGCAATTAATTTTTTTAAATCCGCCATTGATTTTGTAAACTCACAAAAAAATTGGTTTACGCAACAGTCCACCATATTTCGACGCAAATGTGCCTAGCGAAATTACCTTTTTTCCTCCCCTGTGGATCCGCGCCTGATAACGGCAAAATATGCAATTTTTCGCCTAGTCATAGAGTTAATTGTTGCTCTTAATTTAATAAATGAATGAATTTTTTAATTTGTTCTTTATATAACAAAAGTTTAGGATTAAAAAAAGAGAGGGTGTTACATTCGAATGTGCCGAATTATTTATACCGGCCAAAATGTAAAAAAACAATATAAAAAAAATTCAGGTGCGTTTTTTTTGTGGGGGGGGTTGGTAGACGTTAGGGGGCACCATCCCCTTGCGATTTTGAACTTCTTTTGAGAAAAGAATATTGTATTTGCTTAGCAAAAGTACAAAAAACCCTGCAAAAAATTCGGTTTTTCTTAGGTTGGTTTAGTTTTCCAAGGGGGAACTTTTTTTCACTTGTTCCGATTTTGCCCATTTCCGAACTTAGCCTGCCTAAGACGATAAGACATATTCGTGCCAAACTTAGGAAGTCTAGCTCTTTTATTTTGGACTGTATCATGTCCTCTACAGACGAACAGACGGACGGACGGACGGACGGTCATGGCTAGAATGTCTTAGAATCGATCACTGATCAATACAATATATACTTTATGGGGTCCTAGACCGATGGGGTAGTTAGAGCGGTGAGACCAAATTTTTAAAAATGAAAAAGGAACTACTCGGAGAAATGTATGTTTATTTTCCTTGTTTTTTGATATTTTGAGTTAGTTTTGAATTCAAATGGTTACAGAATTGTGATTTGGAGTAAAATGTCTCTCTAATAATGTACTTAAAACTATAATCGGTTGAAAATCAGCTATTAAAACATCCCCAGGCATCTAACGATGATTAAGAAATACCAGCCCCATTTTTAGAACATATTGAAATTATCTAATATAATGCCTTTTTTATTTCTGTTCAAACCCTAAGCGAAATAAAAATTAAAAATTGATCCGTCCTAGTATGTTTGTACAATTCCGAATTAAATTAGAGCTGCCAAAGTGTATAAAAATGTTGCATACTTTTAGGCCACCATATCTTGATTCTTTGAATAACTACGCATATGAGTGATATAGTCTATATATTTAATATTAATATTTGAAAAAAATCGTTATTTTAACAATAAAATCCAAATAATTTTTAAAATATACTTTTTTTAACTAACAAATTATAACGAAGACGATTGAGCTTATACGTTGCTGGCCGCAGGCTATCCGACCTACCGTTACGAATATGAAAATGCTAACGATAACGAGATCAGAATGCCCTATTTCAACTCTCTTAAGTTAAAAATCATCTTCTTGGTTTCTCAAAGATGTATCTTTTAAAATCCTAAGTTTATATTTTTTTTTATTTTACTTTCGGCTAGATAACTTAATAAACTTTTACATATTTCTCTTGTTATAAATAAAGTGTTTTCTGTTTTTTTTTTCCTACGTTTTCCCTCATTTATTTTTCCAACTTCATCCATTTTTGCATAAACAAACAAACTCATTTATACATTTAAAAAGATTTATGTTTGTTAAGAAAAACTTATGATTTTTATTGAACAATAAAAACTTTTTGTGTTTTTTTAGACCTCTATTCATTTTCTTGTCCTCCTCCAGTTTTTGCAGGATTTTTTTTTTTTTATATTATTATTTTTTTAAGCCATTATATTTTGAAAATTTTTTAGATTTACTACAATTTCTTTTTTGTGTTTTGTGCTTTTGTACTGTTGTGTTGTAATTTTTTTTGTATATTCTTTGTTGACTACTTTTCATTAATATTGACATTAAGTGCTCATCTTTTATACTATACATTTTTTTTGTTTTATTTTTTTGTAACTTTTTTATATAATAATATTTTTCTTGTTACTGAACACCTGAGCCTTTATTGACAAAAAAATCACACAGTGTATGAGTCATACCAACCAAAAAACTTAAAAAGTCTGTCATGGAGATCTTTTTCTGTTTTTGGATTTTTCCAATTTGTATTTTTACCCGTTACTTACAAGAAAAATGTTTCCTGTAATGAAATAAATGGAAATTAATGAAATATATGGAATTTTTTACATTTTAATGAACAAACCTTATGAAAGTTTTCATTTTCATATATTGCGCATTTAATGATATTTGCCCTGAAGAACATTTTATTTCATAAAAACCGCTGGGGCCTATCAAAAAATCTTCTTTGTAAGTACAGCCCATAAAAATATCCTTGCAAATCAAATAACAGATGTACTTGTTTTTCGTTACATTTTTCTTTCATTGTTTAAGCGGAAATTTATTTTGACATTGAAGACGCATAAATAATGATTTATGGGCCAAATTAAAGAAATCATCTTCATTTCTATAGTATCCATAAACAAGATAAACAACCGAAACAAAAAAAAGAAATTTTCTTAAATCTATTTTTCTGTAACAAAAAAAAAAAAGGTTAACAATTCATTTTTGTTGTTGTTGCAGTTGTTTCTGTTATCCTTGTACTATGTAACAGCAAAAACATTAAAACAATGATACATGTTTGGTTATTTAGGATACTAAGTGTCAATTTATTACTATTATAAAGGTTTGGTTAGATATTTATTTTCTTTTGCTCAAAATTAATGTCTTCTTTGGTTGGTTTTTGGGATAAAAAAACAATTTGGATATCAAAATAAATGAAGACAATACAAAAGGAAATGAAGTACCTACGTAACATTTACTTAAAGAGGAGAAATGGAAATGAAATTTTTAAAAAAGTATTGGATTTTGAATAACAAAGAAGAATAACAAACACGGTGAGCCTCAGCGATGTTGAGATTGAACTTTAGTGTCGACGAAAAGTGTAAACGCAGTTCAATTTCTACATGATTAAATGTCACACAATTGTTAATAGCGAAATCGTAGCTGTTCGTATTCGCGAGATATCGTGAAATTAGTGTTTTTGTATTTTCTAAAATTTTGACATTGAAGTTTTTTAAATATTTTCAAAAGCTGAGCATATAGTTTTAATTGTACTTATTAAAAGGTCACAAAATAGTAAACATCAAAATCCTATCTTCTTTAGTTCGCGAGAAATCGCGAAATTACTTTTTTTCTGACTTTGTATTTGTTTTGTTTTATTTATATTTTAAAACCGGTTCTTTTGATATGATAAAAAAGAGTAGTATGCAGTTTGATTTGAACATATTGGATGAAATTAAAACTGCCCACAAAAAAGTTCTAGCTGCTCACTTTTGCGAGAAATAGCGAAAAACAGCTTTTTTTGTATTGATTAATAAGAGAAGTTTCTTAAAAATTGTTGAAAAACAAGAAATGCAGTTTGACTTGCTATTGATCAAAAGTCATAAGACTGTTAACATTGAAATTTTAGCTGCACAATTCTTCTATATATCGCTAAAAAAAACTCGCTTTACTACTATTTATTCATTACTTTGTGTTATTTTTGGTTCCTTAACCCATTTTGGACCAAGATTCAATTTTATTTTTTCTTTTTTTTTAAAAAAGGTAATTTTTTAGGATAATTATTACCCGCTGACCTAAAAAACCTTGTCAAAAAAATTTTTCAATGTGCCGTTTTCCCAGAAAAGCCTGCATTTCAACTTCTTATGCAATTTTAATATTTGGATTTATTTGCTATTTTTTTAATGTATTTCATTATTTTCAAAATAAATAGTTTCAAAATAATTCAAAAAAGTGAAATTTTATAATAAATTAAATGTAAAAAAATTTTAAATTAATCAAAAAAAAAATTAAAAGCCGAAAATCAAAAAATGCAAAATTTTCGTTTTTGATTGAAACAATTTCTGTGCTGATTTTCATTGCATTTCATGGACATATAAATGGCGGTTGTCAAGTGGGGATATTTTTTTTTTTAATTGCAGAAAGATGAGACTTAACATTCGTAACCATACCCAGCAAAAAAGAGCTTACCATTCACTACAAAATTCACCACAACTTATGAACCAGATGTACTTCTTCTTCAACTGAAACATTGATGAATTTAATATGGGCGTGACACACAAAGTATGTTCTTTTTATCGCCACTTTTCAGTGGCGAAAGATTGACACTTAAGTATAACATATATCACTAGTGTTTTTATCACAACTTCTGAAGTAGTGATCCGGATGTTAATATAACTTGACCTTTTGGAAGCACTTTTTTCATCACTTCTTTAGAAGTACATATTTCTTGGCATTTTGGGTGTGATTATGTCCTTTTTATTTAGTGATTTAGAACTTCTAAATTAGAAGTTCTTTTTTCACTTATTTTTGTAAGATTGATTGAAAGAGTATTTTTTTGTAATATTTACACTAAAAACACTGTTCGACAGCAAAAACCTCCCAGTGAAATTTCTAACTGGTCCTTATAGATTTTGGTCTCCTGCTTCCAAATCTAATTTTTCTAGCACGTACCGTTTTTGAGATATTCGCTGTTAAAAATTAAAAAAGCACTTTTAGGGGTCCCCTGTAATGTATTCTAACGTTGCTTCCGCGAAATAGGACTTGATTTCATATAAAATGGACCTCCTGATTCCAAAATTGCAATCCACAATTTTCAAGCATGTTCTGTTTTTGAGATATTCGCGTTTGAAAATTTTAGTGTGATTTATAAAGAATATAAGTGCATAACAGTAGAATTTGAGTTTTTCAAACGCCAATATTTCAAAAACAGTACGCGATAGAAAAATTTGGATTCCAGATTTGGAATAAAGATGCCTTATTTTTACTAAATCGAGTTCTATTGTGTTTGAGCAACTTAAGAATACGTTACAGAGGAGACCGAAATATTTCAATATTAAAACGCGAATATCGTAAAAACCTTACGTAATAGAAAAATTAATTTCATTGATAATCTATCACATATATTTCTAATTAAAAAAGGAGTAATTATAGAGATCACGAAACTATAAAAATTCACGGCGAATTGATTCAAAAGTTTGTTTTGACCACAAGCCTATACCTCAATTTCCTAAAAAAGCTTAAACAATCTTTAATAATGTGATGCAGCAACATCCGCTTTAGTTCGTAAATGTATTTATTTAATTTAGGACCAACTTTTTTTGATATAAGATATGAAATTTGAAAAATTTATCAATAATCGATTTTCGTCTTTGCGATTTTTTAAGCTCTAAATAAAGAGAAATTAAATGCCATTACCAAATTTTGTCACTATTTTTGCAAAACCTAAATCTATTTGAAGCTGGACGTAGAAAAAATTGCATACTTCGTGTATCACCCTTATTCTAATTGTTTCAGTTGAAAAAGAAGTTCATATGTTGTTCTGATTTGATTCCTAAGAACATATGAAACAGGTTCTTCAAAATCATTAAGCAAAGAACTGGTAAAAGATGTTTTTATTGTTATTTTGTAGCATTTTTGGAAGTGATTTTAAAAGTACTTCCTACGGAATATGAAGTTCGGCAGCTATCGCTACTTTGTATGTAGTGAAACTACTAATTCTTTTTCAACCACTTCGTTTATTTTTTGCTGGGTATTTACCCGAAATTCCACATCTTTCATACATAAATATTTTTTTGAAAAAGGCGTTATCTACTTTCGAAAAATCGAACAAAGGATCGAAATGGGTTAAAAACATGTGCTTCAATTAACGACAAAAATGTTGTATGCAGTTTGAATTCAAAGTTATTAAAGGTGACAAAACTACAAGCATAAAAATTATAGATGATCAATTTCCCGGGAAATTGCAAAATTACTGTTCAAGGTTTTAAATTAATTAATTAATTTATTTTTTTTGTGTCTAAAATAAAGTGAAAAAAATCAAGAACCGACAAATATATGGTTTGCGGTTTAAATTTTACGTGGTTAAAGGTGACAAAACTGCTCAAATCAATATCTTGACTGCTAATTTACGCGAAACATAATTTTTTTACCAATTTTTTATTTTTTTTCCGAATTTTGCAATTTTTCGCGAAATTTCGACGATACGATTTCCATATTAACTGTTTTGTAACCTGCAAATAAATTCAATTAATACTGTGTACTCAATTTTTTAAGATATTTAAAAAACTTCATCGCCAAAATTTTAGAAAATACAAAAACACTAATTACGCTATATTTCGCGAATGCGAGCAGCTACGATTTCGCTGTTAACAATTTTGTGACATTTAATTATCACTAAAGTTTAACCTAAACATCGCTGAGGCTCACCGTGCATAATACTAAATATCATAAGTAAAAAACTAAAAAATCACTGAGACTCTTACAACTATTTTTAAAAATGATTCTATTTCTCAATCTCTGAGACATTTTTCGTGTAGATTTATCACATAAAAAAATTCTCAGACTCAGAGACATTTTTCGTATAAAAAAATTCTCAGACTCTGAAAAGTTTTTCGTATAGAAAAATTCTCAGACTCTGAGACATTTTTGGTAAAGAAAAATAGATTCTGAGACATTTTTCGTACAGAAAAGTTCTCAGATTCTGCGACATATTTCGTTTAGAAAAATGTTTAGATTCTGAGAAATTTTTCGTAAAGAAAAATTCTCAGATTCTGAGGCATTTTTGTTTGAAAGTTTGTATCAGAGTTTTTCTATAGGAAAAGTGTCTCAGAATATAAGAATATTTCTCAGATTTCTATAGAAAAATTCTCAGATTTTGAGACATTTTTTCTATAGAAGAAGTTTTAGATTCTAAGACATTTAAACAGTTCATGCTAAGTAATAAGAATGAATAGACCATTTGAATAATTTTACATATGACGATAAAAACGCAGTAAACGGTTAAAAACTAATATTTTTTCTACATTTTTGCATAATGCATTAATCCATTATTGCAAAAAAGTTCACAAAAAAATTAATTTTTAACCGTTTCCTTTTTTTATCGTCATTTGTAAAAGTATACAAATGGTCTATTCGTCCTTATTCGCATGAAATGTTAATTTTTTCTATAGAAAAAGTCTCATATTCTGAGACATTTTTCCTATAGACAAAGTCTCAGGTTATGAAACATTTTTCTTTTAGAAAAATTCTTAGATTCTTACAACAAGACATTTTTCGTATATAAAAATTCTCATATTCTGATACATTTTTCGTACAGAAAAATTCTTGGATTCTGAGATATTTTTAATATAGAAAAGTTCTCTGATTCTAAAACATTTTCGTATAGAAAATTTCTCGGATTCTGAGACATTTTTGGATTTCAGATTCTAAGAAATTTTTCGTCTAAAAAAATTTATAGATATTAAGACCGGCGTTTTATTGTATGGCAAAAAAGTTTTTCTTCCGATTCTGAACGTAGGGCAAAATTTTTGTACTTCTTGGACTAAAACTTATGTGGCACAAATTTGAGGCCAATCAGATTAAACTAACCCGTGGTTATCGTCAATCAAAATTTTGAAAAATTAAAAAAAAAAAAGTTAGAATGTTAAATTTGGCTGTGTAGAATCCTTTATACCCTCCAATATGAAAAAAAAATTAAAAAAATCTACAGGGGCATTTTTAGTTAAGTGTTGGGGGCGCGGGTGTTTTAAGTTGGGAGACTCCTTTCTCCTCGACATATGTTAACAAATTCATATTATTCTGCTACCCAATTAGAAATGTCGTTAAGACATCTCAAAGACTTCCTTATGACAATGTCAGTGTACCTGCTGAAAATCTCTGACCATACAAAAAACCTCATGACACCTCCTGACTTTTTCAAGTATTTTGTCAAAATTCCTCGCCGACAAGTATGCAAGCAGTCAATAGTGCTGACTACATTATGACATGTACATAATATCTCTGAGATCGTTAAAAATTAATTAATCACGTCTTTTAATTTACACTACTTACTATTTTTATCTGTCCATTTCTTAAATTTAATTTTTTAGAGCTTACAATTTTTATCTGCCTCACTTGGTCCGCGAACTTAGAACCTTCTGTTCACTGGTCTAGCACCTTACCCCTTTAGCCAAACTTTGTTAATAAATGTGTTTATTTAAAAACAAATTTAAATTAATTTATTATTTGAATTGTCCTGTTATATATATTTCGTCACCTGAATTGAAAAATGCTGAAACATAAATTTTTCTTCATCAAATATAATTTTTTTTTTAATATTAATTGGAATTTGGCTTCATCCTATTTAACAAGATTTTGCTAGAGTTATTTAAGCGTATCTTAGTTGTTTTTAATATTATTAATACAAAACACAAAAAATTATTTACAAAAAAATTATTGCAGGTACCCTTTACAATTAAGGTGGCGATATATTCAATTTATTTTGTTTTTGATAAATTTGAAAATATTATGATTTCAAAATATATTTTATTACAAAAAATTTTAAGTTGAGGTTGGCCTAGTTGTCTAGCAGGTTCGACAGCTTACGTGTTGTAGATTTTTGCCTTGGTTCAATCCCCGGTCGCGGATTTTTTTTTTTTTTATTTTTTTTTTATTGTTTTAAGACCAATTCAATTTTATTTTTTTAATTACAAAGAAAATTAAAAGAGTTTTAAAGGATTAAACAAAATTACATCGATTTTACATCGGAAAAAAAAAATTAGTGATGGGTCGGATTTCCTATATAATTGGCAGCATTAAATACGTGATTTTTCTAAATTGATAAGACAACTTATATGACAAGTCAGTACATTTATAGAACTTTGGGATCTCCGACAAAAACTATGACATTTCATTAAGTTGTCTTTAGTAAAATGTATTCACTTGCTGACTTCTACCTGATGAATCATTACTGACATTGTCTTAAAGACAAAATTTCTAATTGGGTATGTGCACTAAAGTATTATAATTTTATCATAATTGAAAATATTTGTTAATATTCATAATTGTTACTAATTTTTTCTCACATGTACTTATCAAAAAGCGTTGTACTGATTTTTTGAATAGCGTTCTGATTGTACTGTTTTTGAACATTTCAACATTAAAAATAATTTAATTCGCATATTCCAAACAAATAATGGAATTTTCATAAACTAAGTAATAAAATATATGAGCTCGAGGCCTTTTTCAATGTTTTTGTTTAATAATTTTTCCAACAAAACAAAAGCAAAACATTAAAAAAGGCATCGAGCTCAAATATTTTATTTTCTTAATTTAAAAATAAAAAGGTCGAATAAAATAATAAATTAAATTAAAACTAAGTTGTTTTTAAAACTTAACTCTGACAATGAGATAATGAAAAATTAATTAATTATAAGGAGATTAGAGATCGTGAATCAAGAGATACTTTATACATGCTGAATTTCAGGAGCCCGTAAAATATTTCAAAAGTTATAGTGTTTTTAACAGACAGACGGGTGGACTGACATTACTAGATCATCTTAAAATCGATCGAGGATCAGACTATAATAATTTTTTGTTGGTCACATGATCAATTATTTTTATTTATTCTTTTCCATTTATTTAAAACACAGTTTTATTAAATTCAACCTAACCGAGAACTGGTAACAATGACCGCCTTCTCGTTGTAGCGAAAAAACCAAGGGTTCTGGTGGGAATCGAACCCACGACCCCCACATTCAAAAGCTAACATGCCACCAACTAGCCTACGGGGCCCCTGGAACATGTCTTTATAGAAACCAATATTTCGAGGTGTTACAAACGAAATGACAAACTTATGTATACCCTCTATCACTAGAGTGGAGGGTATAAAAACCTTGAGGGGTTTGTTATGAAAAATGTCAATTTTCATTTGCTTTTTTTTAGTTTTATCACATTCCGATTTTGGTTGTTGCGCTGTGTTATTTTAACCTGTGGCTCCCTTCGCTCAAAGTTTTAGATTTTTTTAAATTTCAATACAATACTGAACTAATATTACGTTATGTTTTCAGCAAAAAAATTGAAAAAAATAACATTTATTTTTTTTACAAACAAAAAAATTTCTGTTTATCATAAAAATGATTTTTCAGAGATGCCTTGTATTATCTACTATTTTCAGCACAAATTAAATATTCTTTTTCACTTTGTTCGGAACTTTCCGATTTTAAAGTCCAAAAAGGAACACAAAGACATTGCCCGACAGGGGCAAAGTGGTCTAAAATGATTAATTTTTGCCACTCAAAAAAAAAAAAAATTATTTCTCAAAATTGTACTGAATATTTCTAAATTGTTTTTCTTAATTTTGCGGATTTTTCTGAATTTTCTAATATTTTAATTAATTTTGAACTTCTTTTGAATTTTAAAAATTTTTCTCGAATTTTTGTAATTTTTAATTTTTTTTTTTTTTTGTGTTTTTTTATCAAATCCTTTAAATCTTTTGTTTTGTTCAAATTTGATATTAAATTTAGCTTTTTAACTTCAATCACTTATTTTGCAATAAACTCACTTAACTTTCCGTTATGGCTTAAATATAGCAAAATCATACATATGAAAATTATGTCAATTTTAATATACAATATTTTTGAATTTAACATGAACACACACAAATCTGTATGTATGGTTTGTGTAAATATATACAAAAAAAACCTTTATGTTGAACACATTAAACCATATGTCTGTAAGTTAAATAATCTCTTGTTTTATTGACATATTTTATGTCATCGATTGTGCATTCAAATGAAAAACATAATATAACTGCAATAGGATGATAATAAAGACAACAACAGAGGAAACAGAAATACATAAAGCAAAAAAAATGAAAATACATAGAAAATGCATTACATACAAATAGAATGTATATGTGTATGGGTGATAACTATACTCATAAATGTACACTGAAATATAGGATATGAGTATATTCAGTGAGGGATACGTGTTTTTATTTTAAGAGGACTTACAATTAGACAATTTTTGTAAAATTCAAGATTTGGTGGAAATGTTACTTAAGAAAAAATGTAATAAATATAGACAAATTTCCACAAAAATATTTTCTGATTCTTAAAAACTTCCGAGTGGAAAAAAAATCACCCCTGATATACACCAAAAAAAAAAGTGGGTATTTAATATAAAAAATTTAACAAAATTTTAGTCCAAAAGGACCTAGTGCAGAAATTGGTAACCAATACTAAAATTGTTTTCTAAAATTATTGAAAACCAGTAAAAATTACCAATTTTAGTACTTTGAAGATACTAAAATTAGTAAATCATTAGTAGATTTTGGTACAAAATAATTTACTAAATCTTTTACTGTAGAATTATTTTAAATGTACTGCTGACCCTCCCTTTAAAAAATTGCTGACATCTTCATACAATTTTTCAAAATATCCCCAATGACATGTCAGCAGTTGGTCAGCGGTTGTTTAAACGAATTGTTGGTGGAAACCGATGCTGGTGGACACTGCTGACATGTCATTGGGGACATTTTGAAAAATTGTATGAAGATGTCAGCGATTTTATAAAGGAAGAGTCAGCAGTACGTCAGGCGTGATTTTATTTTACCAACTGGGTTTAGTTTTCCTTAAAAAATATTTGATTTTCCAAATTTTTTTTCTGATGAAAAAGTTTCAGATTCTAAAATATTTCAAGATTTTAAAAAGTTCCTAGGCTATATAACATTTTTTTAAGAGAAATTCCTAAATGAGAGGAGTATTTTAAGACCCCCACTTCGATGGCTTGGTTTCGCTCCTGGTCATATTTATTTTTAAAGTAAACAAGACAAGGTGACTAGTAAAAAAAACAAAACCATTACTGTTGTTTTTGTATAGCTACACCCACTGATACATAAAAAACTTTTTTATGTTTTAATGCATGTATGCATTTACTTATATGAGGCATTCCACACCAAATGTCCAGCGAAAAAAAACACGTGTACCATAAACTTCTGAATAGCTTGTATGGATAGCCCTATATGGAACTTAGAAAATTGCGTTTTCGGTTTTTCAATTTTTCAAAAACTGTTCTAAGGAGGCGTGGTCAAATCTTGGAAAAATGGTAAAATTTGTGGCGAGTTGCCTTGATTAAATATTTATCACATTAAAACGGAATGCACCACAATCTCAAAAATTTACATTCTTATATAGTTTCGTATGGGCTATCGAATAAATTTTTTTTCCTTGAAAATTTTTCAGAAACCGTTCTAAAATTTTCCATTTTTTAAAAAAGTCAATTTATCAAAAATCCGGCCACAATTTTTTTTCTTTTTTTTTATTTTTTTTTTTAAGTTTAGAGGTTTGTCCATCCACACAAAAAAAATCAGAAATGTATTTTTCGTTTTTTTTCGAGAAAATCGCATTTGAGTTTTAAATTTCATAACAATTTTGTAATTTGCTTGTATTTTCTTGTTTTAAAGTAGCGAATGAGTAATATTAATTGCATGAATATTACTCATTCGACACGTTAAAACAAGAAAATACAAGCAAATTACAAAATTGTTATGAAATTTAAAATTCAAATGCGATTTTCTCGAAAAAAACGAAAAATACATTTCTGATTTTTTTTGTGTGGATGGACAAACATCTAAACTTTACAAAAAAAATTAAAAAAAAAGAAAAAGATGTGGCCGGATTTTTGATAAATTGACTTTTTTAACAAATGGAAAATTTCAGAACGGGTTCTGAAAATTTTCTAAAGAAAAAATTTTTTTCGATAACCCATACAAAACTATATAAGAATGTAAATTTTTAAGATTGTGGTGCATTCCGTTTTAATGTGATAAATATTTAATCAAGGCAACTCGCCACAAATTTTACCATTTTTCCAATATTTGACCATGCCTTCTAAGCCCAGTTTTTGAAAATTAGAAAAACCAAAAACGAAATTTTCTTAGTTCCATATAGGGCTATCCAAACAACCTATTCAGAAATTTACGGGACATATGTTTTTCTGTAGCGGGACATTTGGTGTGGAATGCCTCATATGTGTTGTTGTGTGTGTGTTAGCAGAAAAATTACAAATGATAGGAAGGAAATTATAGTTGAATACTACTACAGGTAAACATATGATCATGCACATATGTATGGAGTAATGTTAACATTATTTTGCAACTTATACATACAGTGGTCGCCAAAAGTCTTCACACGACAACATGATAGATGTAATGCGTTAACGACAAAGTAAACAATAATAAACTGAATTATTATCAAACAAACATTTTCATAAACAATGCTGTGTAGGTAGTTTGTTAAGCTTTAATTTAAGCTTAACCCTGCTGTTAGGTTAAGCCCATTTGGTCCAATTTTTGGATTGTTTCCTTTGTAACTTTTGAACGGTGATATATACTGGCTTAGATTTTTTGCTCATGGGGTCTTTTTATAAAACAATGTTATTTTCAAAAAATCTAGGTTCTGACTTAAACCAGGACTGAGAAAAATAAAAAGTTACGTATCTTAGGTTAAGGGACCATTTGGTCCATAGTATATTTTCTCCAGCGATTTCGATAGCCGGAGCCCATGAAACGTCGATTCTAGAAAATATGATGCACGCATTCAAAGCGGGTATTCCGGCAAAACTTTTAAAATGGTGACGGCCATGTAATGCCTTACCAAGTAATGCATATAAAAAAAAACAAAAATATGAATTTTTTCCCTATCGCTTACTATAGGCATAACTTTTTTGTATTTTTCACGCATTATGTAAAACTCATGCGCTACTTTGAGTATTATCCCAAACAAAAATCATTAATCCTATCCCTATACTTGATTGATTCTTTTTGTTTGGGATGTCACTCAAAGTAAAGCATGAGTTTTACATAATGCATGAAAAATAAATATAGTGAATGCCTATGGTAAGCGGTAGGCGAAAATTAATGCACATTTTTTAATTTTTATTGGGCTATGCATTACATGGTAATGCATTACATAACCGTTACCATGTTTAAGGTTTTGCTGGGATATCAAGTATGTTTGCAAATACAACGTTAGGCCATCGATTTCTTGCGCGTTTCGTGCTGTAGGAACCAACCATTTGATCAGCAATATCCACGCCACCCAAATGAGATGAATCATTAGAAATTATAGGAAAAAACAAAACTAACATATGTACCTTTTGTTAAATTGTAATACAAAACAATCTCTAAAGTAAAGAATATGAAAAAAGGGAATCCCTCAACAAATGTTTACATTAGCTGTGTTGAGTAGAGATGGGTGCTGGGCACGTGATTTGCGTGGTTCTCGTGAATAACGCGTGACTCACGCTCGAGCGAAAGTCTAGTTAATTACGAGAATCATGCTTGAGTGAGTATGATTCCAAAACTTTTATTGGTGAGTGTTTAGAAATCGAGCCTAATTTTTGCGTGAGTGCTATTTTTCTTGCGTGATTCAATATTATTTTTTGTATTGTTTTCAGTTTTATTAATAGTTTTAATTATTTTTGTTTAGCAATCAGTTAAATTTCAAATTAACGGTCTGCTAATATATGATTTTTTTTTTTTTAATTTCCTTAAAATTGTGTATTTGTAAGTGAATGTTGCGTGAATTGGGGTGAGCGTAATTATGAATCACGTGAGTCACGCATAGGGTTGCCAGATACTAGAAGTCAAATAACTGGATAATGGAAAATTTTCAGCTGGATTTTGTTAAAGTAACTGGACCCATAAATAATTTTTTTTTAATAATTTGAAATTTCATATGTGAGATACATATTTTTATTTTGGACTAAATGGCGGTCTCTATTTGCTACGGCAAAATGTGCCTTTTTTAAGCATTTCTACACTCATAGAAATCCTACAGTATTCCTTACTAAAAAGTTGGTAGTTATTACTAATTGTTAGTATTAAAGGGCCCTACAACGCGTTAGTCAATTTTTACTAACGCAGTTATAAAAAAACGGTAAAAAAAATTAAAAAGCGAAAACCTATCCAAAATCGATTTTGACAAATTTTTTAATAAAAAAAATTGTTTCAAAAAATATATAATTATTGAGCTTGATGGCTGGCGATGATCTATTTCGGAAATTTAAAAAAAAAATACATTTATTTTTTTTTTCAACGAAAATTTGCTATGTGCGTTTGAAAAAAAAAATATTAAAAAATGTAGATTTTACCATATTAGGTGTCAAAAATAATTTTCCAAATTTTTTAAAATTACTAACAAAAATTATTAAAAAATCGGTAAAAAATCAGTATTCAGTAAAGTTCAAAGTATTCCAATTTCAAAAAAATAACTAAATTTATACTGTAAAGCTAAATTTATACTGTAAATTACTAAAAAAGTAGTAAAGTTAAAGTTATAACACTTTTACTGTATTTTTTACTGTAGGATTATTTTGAGTGTACTATGTGCTATGCACTTGTTTTTATGGAAAAAACTTCTTAAAAAGCAAAAAATAACGTCGGGTTTAAACAATAAAATTTAAAACTTTATGTAAGCAATATTTTTTTAGAAATTAAGACAATCTATTTAAAAAATAATAAAAAATGCCTGCGAATTTTGTACTCTTGCCCAAAACATTAAATCATGATAATGTTTTGCGGAAGATTTGGGTGTGCCAACACACAAAAAATTATTGGCTAAAAATTTTCAATTAAATCTGTTGATCAACAAAATTTAAATGAGTCAATTAATGTTTTGATTGAAATTTTTGTTATTTTCTTTATCTGTCGTGCTACAAATTTTTATCATACCATATTTTTTTCGCTTTAATTTATTTGAATAGATTTATTCAAAAATATACAAAATAATCGGGTTTTACTTTTTTTTTTATTGTTTGCAACATATTGGAAAGCAAAAAGTATGAATTTTTTGACAATTTTGTCATAAGCTTGCACTTCATTTGTTAAATCAATCATTGTTTTGATTGACTTTAAATAAAAAATTGATCAAATTTTTGATCAAAATCGAAAAAATTTTTGATTGAAAAAATTTTCAATCAGTCACCTACAATTTGATGATTGGTATAAAAATTTTCTTAATTGGAGGAATTTAAATCAAAAAATTTATTGAATCCACGTTTTGTTGATTGAAATTCGTTTCAATTTTTTTCTGTGAAAGCAAAGTTTTTTTTGAAAAAATAATGTTACAGTACTATGCTATTCCATGCAAAACGAATTGAAATATCAGTCGAGGACCATTTAAAAAACCAAAAGAGCTGTACATTTCGTAAGTGAGTGCAAAAATAAGTGCAAAAAAGTGTTTTTACATAATGGAGAGTAAAAAAGATTCAGCACCAAAGAATATAACACTCTCACTTGTTTTATGTACATTTGATAAACAAATGGAAAATTTATATGCGAAAAGCGTAGACTTGGTGAAAAAGTGGTTTTGGTAAAAAAATTATTTATTCACGAAAAAAAAAATTATGTTAAAAAAAATTTAATGAACCCAAAATTTTTGATGAAAAAAAATTTTGATGAAAAAAAGTTTTTGGTGAATTTTTTCGATGAAAAGAAAAATTTTAAAAAAAAAAAAAAAATGATGAAAAAAATTGATAATAAAAAATTTGATGAAAAAAATTGATAATAAAAAATTTGATGAACATAATTGATGAACAAAAATATGATAAACAAAAAAATTTATAAAAAAAAAAAAAATTTGATGAAAAAAAAAATTTGATAAAAAAAAATTAATGAAAAAAAAAAAAAAATTCATGAAAAAAAATTTGATAAAAAAAAAAAAATTTGATTAAAAAAAAATTTCATAAAAAAAAAAAATTATGAAAAAAAAGTTTGATGAAAAAAAAAATTGAAAAAAAAATTGATTAAAAAAAAAAATTGATAAGAAAAAAAAATTTTTTTTTTTGAAAAATAATTATGTTACTTTTTATTCACCAGCTGGTGAAAAACGGTTTTATTCACAACGAGGTGAATTATTATCCAAGTTACAAACCCAAGTTATAAAAATGTTGGGTTTTAAGATTTCTTTTTCGTTAATTGTTAGCTTATATAGTCAAACTGAGGTAGCGACCTGGAACTTTTTTAAAATTTGACACCAGCCTTAAAACATTATCATGTTAAAAATAATTCTTATTTCAATATAAATTTTTAAAATTTAAAATTGTTTTTGAAACAAATAAATTTCAATTTGTGTTTTTGCTAACTTTTGCCAAAACATGCACTTAAAAGTTCGAGATATGCATAAAATAAGCTTTTAAAACCAAATTATGCAAAAATAAGCATTTTCAATAAAATTTGCAAAAATAAAAAAAAATATTGTAACGCAAATTTCCTGATTCGAAAAGATAATTGGTCTACATCGCTTTTAGACTATCGACAATCAACATATATTTGCATGAAAATCACATCCCTATCCTTAAGTTAAGCTCAATGGGCTTTGCTAGATAAAATCTTAATGTGCCTTTAGAGTGCAAAATTTTCACTAAAAATATTTGAATTAAGATCAAATTTTATACTTTTTATTCCCTCTTAAATAAATTTGCGCCACTTAAAAATACTTTTTTACAATTATCACTTAACTCTCGATAGTAACTATAAATATGTAGATTATGATTTTCTCAAACTTGTTGAAAGCTAACATTGGCAAAAAACTTAATTATTAAGAATATTTTCCCCCATAATGCATATAAAAATTGCATAATAAAAAAAAACAGTGATAAGCCATTTGCAAAATATTTCCAACAATTGCTTTAAAACAAAATTGTTATACAATAAATCCTTTTTTCTTATTAAAGCAATTAAGAATACCAGGTTTTACAACTTAATACTTATTATAAAATCATAAAATTCAATTACGTTTGTTTTAAAAAATTAATTTTAAGGTTTTTACGAAAATTTTTTTTTTTTTTTATTAAGAATTACCATATAATTACAAATCATATACTAATTTTACCTAACCGAGAACTGGTAACAATGACCTTCGTCTCGTTGTAGCGAAACAGACCAAGGCCTCTGGTGGGAATCGAACCCACGACCCCCAGACTCATAGGCTAGCACGCTACCAACTAGCCTACTGGGGCGCCTTTTACGAAAATTAATATCTGGTTGTGCAAAATTTACAAAAAAAAAAAAAATGACTTTAATTCTTTGAAAAGGAATTTTTAATTTGTTTTGCAATAACTTTTTGTATTTAACCCATTAATGTCAACTTACAATTAGTTTTTTTTTGGCACTATTTCTAGTTAATTTAATTTTTTTTATATCTGTTAAAATGATCAAAAATGTTTGTATCAGAAAAGTTCAATTCTGTACTTACAAGGAAGGTCTTTCACAGGGCACCCACCGATTGTCCTGAAACTTGCATATGGGAAAGACGGGAGAAAAAGTCAGACAACTATTTCGGTTCCAAAACTGATCTTGAAAATAATTTTGAGGTTGGATTGTGAAGAAGTATTTTCCCGGTCTAACAAGTATTTGGGTTCCAATATTGACCTCGACAATAATGTGCGCTTTTTACATAATGACAGAATAAAATATTTTTAAAATACTAAAAATTTTGGATTTTATGGTATTTTTTTCCATGCCTGATTAATAAATCGATTTTTCTGAATTTAAATAAAAAAAATCTTAAACCTTTACTAATTTTAGGTTACGTGGTTTTACAAGTTTTCAAAATCATTAAAAATTTAAAACCAACCCAGACTAATTCGAAATACCATGTATTTTAAATTTCATAAAAATACCTCCATCTCCTTTTGTGAAATTTTCCAAGTTCTTTTTTAATCCCTCTTAATTAAACCATTATAAAATTTGACCTTTAATTTTGTAACTTATTCTTTATAATTTTATTACATTCTTTAATCTTTTGATTATTAGTTTTTACTTTTTTCCCACTCTCTTACCTTTTGTCTATTCTATTTGACTTAGGTAACAAAAAAACAAAAACTTTGTAAATTGTAGAATTTTTTTTTCAACAATTTTATTTGGTATATGGCAGAAAATACATTTGCAATTTCCTATGAGAGTGATTGAAATTAAATTACAAAAGTTTTTTTATTGACATTAGTCATCAGCAAATTTTTATACTTTTTGTATTTTTTTATTAGCTTTTTATTTATCTGAAGCAAAGTATGGGCAATCATTACAAAAAGGTAATTTTAAAAATTAAATTCTTTGGAAGCTGACCAAATGACGAAAGTAATTATGTAATGAGTTTTCAAAGAAATTTGATATTTAAAAAGAATTTTAAACGTTGAAATTTATAACAGAAAAAAGGAATTATGACTTAATTACTAAGTATTCATTTTACGTTTTTTTTGTAAAGGATGGAATTAAGGGAGTGATAAACAAAGAGTAAAAAAGTTATAAATGAAGTTTTTTTTACAAAAAAATAAAATAAATCCTTAATGGCAGCTTTTCACATTAACTTTGATAATAATAAAAAAAAATACATATTTTCCTTTAACCAATTACCTGCGTTAAGTACTATTTATAAAAGAAAAAAAGAATATTAAAATTCAGAAAAGGTAGTAAAATTCGCAGGAAATTATTTTGGATTTGATTGTAAGACAACCTCTTCAAGAGCATGATATTAATATGTGTACAAACCAGAGACCAAATATAACAGTTATATGTGTCTTTTTGTTTTAAAAAAATCATGAAACGGATGTTGTCCAAACTTAGTATTTTATATATGAAAAGACTTCTAAAGATGTCCCGTGTTAAAATTTGCAATAACATTTATTTTTTTGATTTTTTCAATAACAGTAAAAAATAACAGTTATTAAAAACTTTTTGTTCAAACAATCTAAAATAACGTTTATTTTGTATTTATTTGAGTAAATAACTGTTTTAACAGTTATTTTTAAAAAAATCAATCAAATTTTATATCCCCGAGTAAAAATAAACATATATAACAATATATAACTTGATGCAAACATAATAAATCATATATGATTATACATCGCGTAAGATATTTTCTAAATTTTTTAACTGCAGTCATATGTAGCTATATATAATTTAATCATGATTCGGATTAAATGGTGTATGGTTGATATAATTATATAAAATTATATGAGCGTCAATACAAAATTTTATTTTCTGTAAAATTTAACATAAAATTATATATAGCTTATTCTATTCCATATAAAATTATATAAGGAGTGAGATCATAAAAATGTTAACACACATAAAGTTAAATAAAAAACAGACTACTGAATTTTAAGACTTCAAACCAAATTTTTATTAAATAAAATTTAATACAAAATCATAACAAAAAAACCGCATGGAACTCTAACCACTACGAACAAAGTTATCCACTTTTTCCGGAAACCCTCCCATTAAGGCTTTTATGGTAGTTTCTGTCACCTTTTTAGAGCAGGTGGTCCATCTACGTTTGAAATCTTGCATGTCCTGGGAGACCTTTTTTGTGCCCTTTAATTCTTTTTTAACAAGAGCCCAATATCTCTCCACTGGCCTGAGCTCCGGGCAGTTTGGTGGATTTGCCTCTCTTGGTACAAAAACCACATTATTATCATTATACCACTCCAGCGCTTTCTTGCTGTAGTGACAAGATGCTAAATCGGGCCAAAAGTAAGTGGATACATTGTGCTGACTCAAGAACGGAAGAAGTCTCTTCTGCAAACACTCCTTGATATAAATTTCGCTGTTTATAGAGCCAGATGTCACAAATGACTGGCTTCTTTGGCCGCAGCTACATATGGCTTGCCATACTAGGAATTTTTTGGGGAATTTCGTTTGCTTTTTTGACCGAAATTTTTCCGCAACATTTCCTCGAATATAAAATTCTTGACCAGGGAGCTGCGCAAAATCAGCCAGGACATAAGTTTCGTCGTCCATTACACAACAGTTGTATTTTTTTATAAAATTTGATTTCAATTTTCTAGCTCTGGTTTTGGCCTCCAAATTTTTAAAAGCGTTTCTATCGGGAACTTTTTGGACTTTGTAGGACTTTAGTCCCGCCTTACGTTTCACTTTACGTACAAAAAAGTCTGAGCATTGGGCTAACCGAGCTGTTTTTCTGCCAGATGTGTTAGGAGCTCTCTTAAGGATGCTTTTAACTTTATATGCCTTACCAATGTTACGATAACCAGTCGTTGTTCCTGTTCCCGGCTTCCTTTCAATTGTTAGGTGTTCCAGATACCTTTTTACCACTTTTGAAACTGTTTGGCGGCATACATTAGTTTCTTTGGCAATTTTTTTGTATGTCCATGTTTGGTTTTGTTGAAAATATTTAATTATTTTTGAACGCACTTTTCTTTCATCGTCCATTGTGTAAAAAATTGCAAATTAAAACTCATGATGTAAATTAATTTATTAACTGACATATTTTTAAAATGTAAACTGCCGAAAAAAAAAAAATTTGGAAGCTTTACACCAAAGTTGTAGGCAAAAATGTGTGTTAACATTTTTATGATCTCACTCCTTATGTTTCCAATTAACCAAAAAATTAGAAAAAAATAGAAACATTTTAAAAAGTATAAGAAACTTTTTAAAATGTTTCTAAACATTTCCTTGTTAGGGTTATGTATATCTCCTATCTGGGTTGAAGCGTACCCAAACAATTTTTGTTTTAGAAAATTATATGTTTGGTGAATGTATCGTTGACCTATGGTGTATCTCAATCCAATCCAAAAAACACCAGGATTTTATATGTTTTTATGCAATAAGATCTAATAAGATCCACCAATATATAGAAATGTCTGGTCAAAACTCGGATGAAATCAAATCATATTTTATACAAGTTGATCTTTTTTAATGCAAAAACATCCACCATTATTCGGATCAAATTGCGTATAAATATATATTGTGTTACATATCATTATATGTTGCATCATATTAAAATTTTTACTCGGGTCTTTAAATCAATGATTGAAGTATTAGATATCAATAGGATTCTTCTGCATGCGTTTATTGTTGTTTTGTTTTAATAATTCGAGTTTTTTAAGGCTCAAAGAGTTTTTAATAACAGTTATAAAAAATAGAAGTTTTTTATTTCTGTTATTTTGAACAGATATTTATATAAATCATTTCAAACGGTTATTTTTAATTTTTATTTGAAAAAATATTTTTGAACAGTTAAATTTGATTTTTTTTCAATAAATCTCATAACTGTTATCGTCTCTGGTACAAACAAGTAAAAAGCTCAAAATTCAAAAGACTAAAACTTCTTTTAAAGGTTATACCAAAACTACGTATTTAAACCAAGAGAATCGTAGAAACTAAAATTTTAGAAAATATCAAAAAAGTTTATAAATTTTTTTTTTTGATGCCCAGCAAAACTTAGATTACCAAAAAAGGTATAAAATAGGGTATAGTATCTCTTATTTTATACATTGCAGCATTGATGATTTTAACAGGCGATGAGACTCAAAGTAATGCATCCACATTATCACAAAGAATACCAGTAAGGTATAAAATAAGTCATAAATTTATAACAAAGAATACGAGTAAGGTGTAAAATATATGATATTTTATAGGTTACGAGAAATGAAATAATATCGCATACCAGAAGATAATATATAAGGTGTTACGAGTAGTGAAAAAGTAATTTTGTATTAAATTTACTCACGTGATTGTAAGTGAGTGTAAGTAGATAAAATATGCTCGTGAGAGTGTGTCGTTAGAAATTTCCTGTCGTGAGCCCATATCTAGTTTAAACTTGTGCATTTTTTTATAAAATAATTATTTTTTATGTTATTGTAATGCATTCTGCATCCAATTATAAAAAATACATTATTTCAAACTTTCAAATAATACATAATGTAACCAAATATAAGTCATCCATGATTTAATGTTTAGAAATAACAAATATGAAATACATTTTTTCCAATAATAATGCATTACGTAGCAAATTATTAGTAATGCATTATTTTTCACTTGAAAATAATACGTTGTGGAACAAATGTTTGGTAAGACATCACAAAATAATGCCACAAATAAGTTATATACATTACCTGGTAATGTGTTATATAATCACTACCCATTACCAAAGTTTTGCTGGGTTATCTTCTGTCTCCACTTGAGCCTCAAAATTGGGGTTTTTGCAAAAAAGGACTTAAAAAAAAAAAAATAGTTTTTTTATTAAAAAAATTAAAAAAAATTTTTTGTATAATATTTGATCGTAAATACTTAAATTTAAATATTTTACGGTATCATTAACCCGTTCAAACTTGATACCAAAAAAAGGGCATAATTTTGGGGGCGTTCTCAAAACACCATTTTTCAAAATTTGAAAATTTTATTAATAAAAAAAAATTTTAAATATAACATTTTTTTCTTTCTGAATTCATTAAGAACACCTTGGAGAAGAAAAATGTGAAATATTGCGGATATCCGTCGAGCCACTTTTTGGGAATCGCGGGGGGAAGTTAGCGGATTTCAAGGAAATGTTGGTTTTATCAATAATTTGGATTAATAAAATCTTATAAATTTAATTTTTGGGCAAATTAACTTTTTTTTGGTGTCGTGGCATTCTATTAGATAACTTTTTTCTGTCATGAAATCTTACCGATCTAGGACGTCTTCAACCCACATTGGCTGGGGGTCAAAAATGACCCCCGCAGGAAATTTGAGGTTTAGAGCTTAAATTTTGTGCTATAATCAAGTATAAAACGGCTTTTGTGTTTTTTACCCCAACTATTATTTTGTATTAATATATTATCTTTAAAAAAATCGTTAACCCTTCTTGGTACGGGGTCAAAAATGACCCATTCAATAAAAAATATAAGTTTTGTTGATATCAAAAAATTCAAGCTGGGGTCATTTTTGACCCCTGGCCAATGTGGGTTAAAGATATCTTAAATAGGTGAAATTTTAGGGCTGATTTAAAGTTATCTAATAGACTGCCACAAATTAATTTTCTATAAAAAATATATATTTTTATTGAATGGGTCATTTTTGACTTCCTACCAAGAAGGGTTAACGATTTTTTAAAGATAATATATTAATACGAAATAATAGTTAGGGCAAAGAACACAAAAGCCCTAACTATTAAAACTTCAAATTTCCTGCGCGGGTCATTTTTGACCCCCATCCAATGTGGGTTAAAGACGTCCTAGATCGGTATGATTTCATGACAGACTTAAAGTTATCTAATAGAATGCCACGACTCCAAAAAAAAGTTAATTTGCCCAAAAATTAAATTTATCAGATTTTATTAATCCAAATTATTGATAAAAGCAACGTTTCCTTGAAATCCGCTAACTTCCCCCCGCGATTCCCAAAAAGTGGCTCGACGGATATCCGCCATATTTCATATTTTTCTTCTCCAAGGTGTTCTTAATGAATTCAGAAAGAAAAAATGTTATATTTAAAATTTTTTTTTAATAAAATTTTCAAATTTTGAAAAAAGGTGTTTTGAGAACGCCCCCAAAATCATGCCATTGTTTTGGTATCAAGTTTGAACGGGTTAATAATACCGTAAAATCTTTAAATTTGATATTTAAGTATTAACGATCAAATATTATACAAAAATTTTTTTTAATTATTTTAATAAAAAAAACTTAAATTTTTATTTTTTTTAAAGTCCTTTTTTTGCAAAAACCCCAATTTTTAGGCTCAAAGTGGAGACAGAAGATAAATTCCAATCGGATTTAATGTGTGGCAAGCATGTTTATCAAACTAACGAAAGTTTGGAATTTTTTGGTTTATATTATAATTTTGATCAAATTTATTTATATTTTTAATGATTTCTTCTCAAAACGTAGTTTATTTACGAAAAAACATAAAATAAAACAATATTGGATCTATTTTTTTGGTAATAAAACTAGGTTGATAAAAAATATATTCCTCTTATAGCGAACTTCGCTTATAACGAACTATTTTTACTGGTCCCTCGGAGTTTGAAATAACCGGGTTCGACTGTAATTGGATATAATTTTATATCATTGGATTAGACCAAAACTCGTATCAAAGTCGATATAAAGTTATATAAACTGATATTTTGCATATGAGTTACCCTTAGGAGACCTACAGTTTTGGCGGGTATTAGAATTTGATCAGAGAGAAAATCCCAAAAACGAGCCACTCTAGTGATCATCAGATTTTTCAAATATTGCTACATCTAATTTAGTTAAGGTTTAAGTTGCAATTTTTGTTTTCCTTGAAAAAGTTCATACAAAAATAGATTTTTAAAAATGATCACCAGATTTAGTTATATTAGCCATATTTCCTTTAGAAAATGTTTAAGGTTTAAACAATTGAGGTTTACAAAAATAGATTTTAGTTGCTGATTATTAGTTTTGGATAATTCCCTTTCTTCCAAAAGTTTTTTTTTTGATCATGTGTACTGGTTACCAGAATTATCCATTTTTGCTAAGTCTCTTTTGTTAATGTTTAAATGGCAGTTAAAGTTATATATCTCCTTTGGTAAATGTTTTAAATGCAATAACAGATTTTTTTCGAATATTTTATGCAACAATTGATTTTTGGTGATATTTACTAGATTTGGCTCTTTTCGCAATAACAGATTTTTTCGAACATTTTGTTCAACAATTGATTTTTGATGATGATCACCAGGTTTGGCTATTTTCGCTATATCTCCTTACGTTAAGGTTTAAACTGCAATTAAAATTTTATTTTGAAAACGGGATTAGGTTATTTGCGCTCAACCTGCTCTTCTAAAGTTTAAATTGCAAATAACGGATTTAGTGCAAAATTTCAAAAATAAATTCTGATGCTAATAAAATTTTTTGGTGGTGATCATAGTGATTTAGCAATGTTTGCTCTATATATATTTTTAAATTGTAATAATATATTTTTAAATTGTAATAACTGATCACATGACATGGCTATTAATGCCCAATCTACTTTAGTTGAATTTGAATTAAAATTTTTTATCAAAAATTTAATACAAAATATATTTTAAATTAATTTTCATTCTGAACAACATATCCAAATTTCATGAAGATCGGAGGAAGATTTTCTTGATGTTGATTCCCAAATTTGGCTATTTGCGATTATAAGTTTTTATGAAAACTTTGTAACAAAAAAACATTTTTGATGTTGATCACCATATTTGGCTATTTTCGTCTAATCTACTTAATTTAAATTGCAATTTAAGTTTTATGTAAAAAATTGCATACACTCAAAAAAAAAAGTTTGTAAAATGACATAAAATCCCCGTGATTTTACGGGGCAGGTTTTGTAAAATATGTACTAGCAAGAATCCCCGTAAAGTTACGGGGATAATTTGTAAATTGATTTAACAAAAGAAAATGTAAATTTACAATTTTTTTTGTAAAATATCATCTTCGAGGTGAACATTTTTTTTTGTAAATTTGCAAAAAAATTGGTAAATTTACAAAGCAAAGTTGTAAACTTACAGAAAAAGGTTGTTATTTTACAAGGAAAAATAGAAAACGAAAAAAATAAATTGTAGATTAACAAATTATTTGGTTAAACTACTGTTTTTTATGCAAAAAACTTGTATATTTACAATAAAAATTGGTAAATTTACAATTTTTATTGTATATGTACCATTTTTCCTTATTTTTTTGCCGTAAAAACCGTAGTTTAACCATAAAATTTGTAAATTTACAATATTGTTTTTGTATTTTCTATTTCATTTTTGTAAAATTACAAGTATTTTCTGTAAGTATACAATTTTGTTTTTTAAATTTTCATATTTGTTTTGTAAATTTACAAAAAATTGGTTTATTTATATTTACATATTGGTTTTGTAAATTTAAAGGTTTTTTCCATTGGTGCATCTTATTTTTCCTTCTTCGGCAGCTGGGTTAGCACTTCAACAACCTGAAAAGATTTTTTTTCACTTGAGCACTTTTAACAAACTTTTTAATGTATAACACTGCACTTTTTTATTTTTTTTTCGACATTTCGTTTTTCTTAAGTAGAACATATGAGAATTGCGAAGGAGGCTACACAAGAAATTTCTTATATTTTCAGGAAAAATTAGTCAAAAAATAACAATTTTTTTTTGAATTTTTTATTATTTTCACAAGTATTTTTAAAAAATCGGAAAAAAAATTTTGGATATTGTAGATTGGATGTTTAAGTACCAGTTAAAATAAGAAAAATTTGATTTTTCATAATTGGCAGCTTTCTATTGACATTTTAGGTACCAAATTTAAAAAAAAATTACCAAAAAAATATGGTAAAATCACCAAAAAAAATGGTAAAAATAAAAAAAAAAAAAAACTAGAACAATTATATAGTAGAAACACATAAAAATTGTGGTATTTTACTTAACGCAAATTACCAAAAAAACGGTGTAAAAATTATTTATAAAAAATTATTTTTAACTAAATTTTTTACTCCAAAAAAATCTGAACTTAGAAAATTTTTGCGTGTCCTATTGTTGAATAATTATTTTTTTTTTGTAAAACAACATTAATTCTAGTAATAAAAAAAGGTTTGTAAAATTATATTGGAATTTTGTACTTTTCAATACATACATTTCAAACTGAAAACCTTGTAAACGATCTTAAAAAACAAATGTTTGTAATAAAACATTTTTTTGGTAAAAAGACTAAATAACATCAAGTAAAATTATGTTGTACAATTACAGTTTTCTTGTGTAAAAAAACTAAACACCTTGTAATATTTTTTTAATTTGTAAAATAATTCACTTTTTTGTAAATTTACCTAAAAAATTTGTAAAATAAATTTACCAACATATAATAGTAAAATTACAAAGCAAACTGTAGTTTTCGTTTTATTAAATATACAACAATTTTTGTAAGAAGACAAAAATATTAGTAAAATAGAATTACAAGACCTTTTACTTGTAAATTTACAAACTTTTTTTTTTGAGTGTACGAAAATAGATTTTAGATGTAATCACCATATTTTGGTATTTTTTACATATCTCTTTTAGTAAAGATTCTATTTTTATATGAAAGTTTTGCTCTTTTCGTTATATCTTTCTTAGTTAAGTTTTAAAATGCAATGAAAGTTTTTGTTTAAGAAATTTAATACAAAAACTGAATTTGAGGGTGATTACTTGATTTTGAAATTTTTACTTCATCCTTGTTAGTTATGGTTTAAAAGGCTATTACATTTTTATACCCTACACCACACTGTGGTACAGGGTATAATGAGTTTGCGCTGATGTTTGTATCTACCCGAAATATTGGTCCTAGACCCACTTTTAAGTATACCGATCTACTTAGAATAACTTTTTGAGTCGATTTAGCGATGTCCGTCCGTCTGTCCGTCCGTCCGTCCGTCTGTCTATGTAAACGGTGTGAAGACGATACAGATCGCAATTTTTAATCAATTGACTTGAAGTTTGAAACTTAAGCCTCTTTTGGCCCAAGGACGAAGCCTATTAAAATTGGAAAAAATCGGTTTATATTTAGACCTAGCCCCCATACAAAGGTACTCTTTAGTTTTGGCGCAAATGACTCTAATTACCGCATTTTAATAGGAAGGTAATCATGTTTCATCCACACAAATCACCATTCCGAATTTTAAAGAAATCAGACCAGTTGTTCTTGTAGCCCCCATACAAACCACCTTCCCGATTTTCACATAAATCTCTCAAATTTCATGAAAATAGAAAATATTTAATTAAAATTCTGTTTGTGTATGTTAAACGCATACTTTAATTACGTTATCAAATCTGATTATCATCGGACCATTTTTGGTCCCATCTGAAAATTTCGCCCGATATTCAGTTGAAGCGGTTTATTGTCAACAGAAGGAAGCCTATTCCACTTAAATTTTATTTGTGAGTGCTTTTTACACTTATTAAAGATTTGACAAAATATAGATCTAATCAGTCAATGTTTGAACTTGGGACCCATTTTCCGGGAAACTCTGGTGTAGGGTATTATATGGTCGGTCTTGACCGACTACTTGTTTTTTTTTTAATTTTATACAAAAATAGAGTTTTGACACTGATCAACAGATTTTTGCTCCGAATTTTTGCATTTACGAACTTACAAGGGAAGTCTCCCTGGAGTCACCCTCCGATCTTCATGAAATTTAGATATGTTGTTAAGAACGAAAATTAATTGGACACCTATTTTTTTTATAGCGGCCCAAACTCATTTTTAGGGGGGTCGATTTGTATGGGGAAAATTTACCTTTATCAGTTTTTTACGATTTACGCCTATTTAAACAAAATTTATATAGGCATGTGTGGTATCAGATTAAAGGTATTAAAAATACCTATCTCGTGGTGCTAACAACGGGCCGATTAAGTTAATATTTTTCGACTTATTAACAAAAATGTCCTAAAATTTTGGTATTTTACTCAATATGACGAAAAAGTTGTGCATGTAAGGACACGTTCTTAGCACACGTAGATAGGTTTTCCAAAGACCTTTCATTTGGTATGTAATATAGGCATAATATAGGAGATAAACGAAAAAATTTGAAAAATGGCCTTGTCTCCCCCCCTACTTTTTACTCCCTAAATATGAATTTGGGCCGCTAAAAAAAATACGTGTCCCTTTATTTTTTCTGTTCTACAAAATAAAACCAATTCCATAAAGATCCGCGTTTGACACTAGGGAGACTTCCCTTGTTAGCCAATGTGATATTTTTTAAATTTCCTTTTAATTTCAAATATTTAATTTTTAATTATATTTATTACAAAATAATTTAATTTAAACAATTTTATACATCATTAACAATCAATATTTTTTTTTTCTTAGAACATAATTTCCCTTTCAATAAGATACCATAAAATAACATTATTGTTGATGAAATTTATTCAATTTGTCGTAGGGATTTTGTGGTTATTTCAAATACCTTACATTTTAACCTTGCCACAAAAAAATTTAAAATATTATACATATACCATGTGACAAAGGCAGTGAGTGCCACATACTACATGTTGCTGGTATTAAAATTTAACAATATAATATGGCGTTCAAGCGTAAAACTGCTTAAGTAAATTGAAAAATTTTCTATTAAAAAGAACATGGCAACTAAAAAAGGAAAAAGTAAGTAAAAACAGGTAAATGGCGAAGCAATTAACTCCCTTCTTGAAGTAGAATAGTAAAAAAAAATGAGTGAACATGTTTTTGTGGCAGTAAAAATCTTTTTTTAATGACAACGTACTTTTTAATTCCATAATTTCCTGGTGAAACTTTTAAAATCTTGAAAAAATGTGATAAAATATTTAGATTATCCTAGCATTGCTAGATTTTCCTAACATTGCATCGCTGAAATTCAAAACTTGTATTTCGTTCTTAAAAAAAATGTTGACTGTTGTCACATTTTCAATCTATTCTTTGTCATATTAACAAAAAATTTAATTGAATTGACAAATTGTGTTGTTGAATAAATAATCAATTATTTCCTTTGTTAATACAATAGAAACGAGTCAACAATACAATTTTTTTTAGCGGATGCGTGTTCCCAAAAGGCGTATAAATATTTTCTACACTCAAAAAATACCTTGTAAAGCGACGACAAGAAAATTTTGTAACTTTTTTTTTTCTACCTCCTTTTTGACAACAATTCCTTGTAATTTTACAAGCTTTTTACCAATAATTTTGTAACTTTACAAGCTTTTTACCAATAAAAACGCAAATTAACAAATTTTTTGACGCGATAAAACTTACAAGGACGTTTCGTGTTTTTATTAGATTTTTTGCTACCTCCTATTTTCGAGAATTCTAAGTAAAAATTACGAGCTTTTTCGTAATTTTACAATATTTTTACTAATAAAATTGTAAATTTACAACTTTTTTAGCGCAATAAAACTTACAAGAAAATCTCGTTAATTTACTATATTTTTTTGTAAAAAAATTAAAATTTGTAAAATTACAAAAAAAATTGTAAACTTACAAAAAAAAAAAAAATGTAAATTTCGATCGATTTTTTTTTTGTTAAAAAACAAGGAAAATTATAAAATATTGATAAAATGGGATTACGAGACTTTTTCTAGTATGTAATTTGGCAAGTTTTTTTTTGTGTGTATATCGCCAAAGCCTAATATATCAAGGTGTTACAAACGGAACCTCAAACTTACATATTCCTTCTTCAAATAAGTGCCGGGTACAGAAAACTGAAAAAGAGATATTAGCAAGTAAGAAACCTGTATATTACCTTATTTTCCTCGTAATATATGTTTTGCTACACTATACACACACGATACATGACAAGCCAAAGAAGACCTTAAACCTTTAAACATTTTGTATTTTTTTGTTAGAAAAAAAGATATATTCAATTTTAAGATGAGTACATAAGTGAAAAATTGTAAAAGGAAAATGTTGTTCGTCGTGTTTAAAAGAAAATAAGTTAAAGTAAAAAAGTAGTAGCGGAAGAAAATGAAAAAGTTAATATGTTTAAGATGTTTAAGATGCAAAGGTTTTAAAGTAACTTAAAAGGGATGGCCAATTTTAAAGGGATTCGTTTATAATATTTTTTTTTTATCAAGAAATACATATTAGACTTACTTAAAAATTCTGGGGGACACATTAACAAATTCATTTATTATGATTTTTGCACTTAAATAATACATAAAAAAAAAAATTTGCCAATGAACTGTAAGTCGTTCATTGGCAAATTATTTTTTATGAACAAATTAATAAAAATTTATTAACTTTTTTATAATACTTATAAACTTTTTCATAGTATTTACAAATAAATCATAATATGTGGAATTTAAGAAATATTAATATTTTTTCAAAAATACTATGAAAAAGTTCAAAGATTTAATGAAAAAGTTTATAATATTTTACGTATTTGTTCATAAATACTATGAATTTTGTGCATTGGCAAATATTTTTTTTTTCTGTGTACTACTAGAATTTTATGATTATTTAAACATTTTTTGTAATAAATAAATGCCATCTTCTTATACCGCGTGTCTAAATGCAGGACTCTGAATTTTTCATATCATTCAAATGATTCAATTCAAGAAAACATGTATAAAATAGGGTTTTTCAGAGTTTATTTTTTCAAGGAGGAACTTTTTTACCCCTGGTTATATTTTACCCATTTACGAACATAACCTCCTTAGTAACATAGGACATCTTCGTCCAGGAGACTAGCTCTTTTATTCTGAACTGCATCGTGGTTTACACAGACAGATGTACATAGGGTGGCACAAATAATAACTTTTTTCGAATTTCGTCAATCGCTTGGCTAATTATGGTTCGTTTTGGTCTAAAAACTCTATGTTTAAATTTTTAGTCAAATCGGACAAAATTACCCCTTTAAATTACCTTTGGGGGGTTGAAGTTAAAAATTAGGGTCGTACTCTACAAATTTTTTAATTTATTTTCCTTTTAATTTTGACTTGAAAGGATTTATGCTGAGATGTTGTTTTTAATGATACATATCCACATTGAGTTTTTAGACCAAAACGAATCCTAATTTGTCCGGCAATTGACAAAATTCGTCAAAAGTCAATTATTGTGTCATTAAATGTAAAAAAAGGATAAAAAGTGCATTATTTCTGTATTTTGTATTTAATTAAGTACACGATAAAAATGTCACACTTTGTCCGATTTGGATAAAAATTTAAAAAACGAAGTTTTTAGACCAAAACGAACCATTGGTTGCCCGGCGATCCACGAAATTTGAAAAAAGTCATTATTCGTGCCACCCTAATGGACACCCATAGAATGCCTTAGAATGTCCCCGCCGAAATTTCGATGTGCTCGCATACTGGGGTTAAGTGTATAGAAAGTCGGGAAAATTAAAAATCAAGAAAGTTGAATTAAAAAAAAAAACAAGTGAGAGTGTTAAGTTCGTCTGTGCAGATTTGTATACCCTCCAACCACAGTATGGGGGTATACTCACTTTGTCATTCCGTATGTAACGCATCGAAATATCGGACTAGGACCCCATAAAGTATATATTTTATTGATCAGTGATCGATTCTAAGACATTCTAGCGATGTCCGTCTGTCAGTCTGTAGAGGACACGATACAGTCCAAAATAAAAGAGCTACACCCAAAAAAAAACGTGGGTTTTCAATACTAAAAATTTAACTAATTTTAGTCCAAAAGGACCTAGTGCAGAAATTGGTAACCAATACTAAAATTTTTAACTAAAATTAGTCAAAACCAGTAGAAATTACTAATGTTAGTACTTTGAAGATACTAAAATTAGTAACCAATTAGTAGATTTTGGTACAATATCACTTACTAAACCTTTTACTGTAGAATTATTTTGAGTGTAGACTTCCGAAGTTTGGCACGAATATGTCTTATATTCCTAGGCAGGTTAAGCTCGGAAATGGGTAAAATCGGATCAAGGTGAAAAAAGTTCCCCCTTGGAGAACTTAACCAACCTAAGAAAAACAACAGGGATTTTTTTACTTTTTCTAAGCAAATGCAACATTCTTATCTCAGAAGAAGTTCAAAATCGCAAGGGGAAGGTGCCCATTACAGTCTTCGTTCATTTCAGATAAAGCACCTTATTCGTTCTTCTAGTTCAATCGGTCATTTATTGTTATCGTTGACCAGTTTGTGATTCACAAACTGGTGAACGAATCATTTGTGAACGAATCATTTTGATTATGTCTGTTGTTTGATCTCGTTCAACAGTTCATGAACGAATCATTTTGTTTTCGTTCAATAGTTCATGTACGAATCATTTCGATCATGTCTATTTTTTTTGCTTTCGTTTAAATAAAAACATTAGGATCACTACATAAAAAATAGAAAACATTTTAAAAAAATAAGGAATTATTATTAAAAAGTAAAAAAAATATATATATATAATTCTTTTTAAAGAAATATAAATGCTGAGAAAGCGTGGGAGAAAAAATGAGAGGAATCTAACGACCAATGACAAAATTAACAAAAAAAAAATTGAACGACCGAAGTAAAAGATCAAAATGAACTCAAAGATCTAAACGAAAAGTCCTAAAAGAGCTGTAATGAACGATCTATATAAACCGCTTAGTTAAGTGAATAGTTCAACTGAACTAGTTCTTTCGAGTTTTTCTTTTCCCTGACGTTTTCATTTCCCGGGAAATCGGGATTCATTTTCAAATTTCCCGGGATCGCGGAAGTTCCCGCAAAAATTAAAAACCCAAATTTTAGTCAAAAAACACATATAAAAACTGTTATAATAATATTTAAGAGACTAATTCTTTTGAAATCCAAAAATTTCTCAATTTTTGAAAATAAATGTTATTTAGAAAAACAAAATTCTGAAAAAATGTTCTCCAAAAAATCATCAAAACTTAATAAAAATTGATGAAAATTTTAAAAAATCTAATCCCTTAATATAACAATGTGGACCTTCGAGAAAATTTCGATAACTCCCGAACTAACAGAAATATTGTCTAGAGGAAAAAAAAAATTGTCGCCTTTAATAAAGATTATATCGTACTCATATAGATATCGTAGATCTAAGTCTGCACAAAAAAAACCCAAAATTAACACGTTTGCATGAAAAAAATATTTAACAAAAAAAAAATAAACAAGACATTTTTATATACACACTACGAATGCAAAATGCGCGTAACAGTTCTAAACATTTTTTCTTAAAAATCTGAAAAAGTTAAACAAAGCTTTTTGCACCAAATTACATAAAATAAAGCGGTGAAATCTCAAAAAAAAAAAACTCTAATACATACATATACGAAAAACCATAAACTAAATGAGAATTAAAAACCCCAAGAGAATAAAAAAATAAAAAATAAATATTAAATTTGTATTATATTATTTACTCAATTTTTTTTTTTAGTTTTTGAGAACATTTTTAATTGTGTCATTTAAAAAATTACTAAAAAAAATTATCTATCAAAAATTTAAATTTTAATCGCAAAATTGATCTTAGACATCGAGAATACATATTCATAAAATACGTTTCTAGCAGGGTTGGCAACCGAAACGAATAACGGTATCGGTAACGGTATTGGTATTACATATTTTTTATATCGGTAACGGTAAAGGTAACGGTATTTTCGATTATTTCGGTAACATCAATACCGGTACGTACCGGTATTATAAATAAAATGTTAACAAGTCACAAATTTGTTAAAAGCGTAAAAAATAAAAAATTTGTTTAAAAAAATTAAAAAAACTGTTAAATTCTGTACATTTTCTATACATATTTATATTTGTACTAGTATTAAATACTATGAATTAACTCAGAAATAAATTAAAATATTCACGCAATATTGTAATTCAACACATACGAACTTATGTTCTTATAGACACCTTTGTCCAATAGGCAAAAAAGTCTGCATTTTGAGCCATAAGACAAATCTGCATTTTAAGCCATTTGAAAAATCTGCTGATTATAGCTGACGCGGTTTGCTAAATTTATGTCTGTATAATCCAGGTGGAATCTGCTGAAAAAACCGTCAAGACAGCAGAAAAATCTGCTGATTTTAATAGAGAAATCTGCTGATTTTAGTAGAGAAATCTGCTGATTTTAATAGAGAAATCTGCTGATTTCAAATAAAAAGCCTGAACTGTTTATTTGAAATCAGCAGATTTCTCTGTTAAAATGATCAAAATTGTTTGTCCTGTTTTTAAAAAAAATCGGCAGGGATAAAAAAACTTCGCAAGGATTTTTCAGGGGTTGTTTTTTTAAGGGGGCGGGCGGTATCGGATGTTAAGAAATTAATTTTATTTATAGTTTTATTCTAGTTCGAGGCCCAAAAATATTTCTATTTATGATATTGTCATAATAGAGTATTTTTAATTTATTGCTTTAAAAAAGTTACTATCTCATAGTATGTCTGTACTGATCAGTTTCATCCCCACTAAAGGAATCTTCAGCAGACTTTAGAGAATCATCGTTGGTCAATCAAACATCAAACCAGACATAATATTTGATATATTTCCCAAGTTATATGAGAAGTACTATTATGAAGGTCCGAAATCTGTTTTCCAACAAAAATAACTCTTTTAAAGCAAAAATTGTATATATTAAATCACCGTCGGTAACTATTAATATATGTGTTGCTGTTATTTTACAATAACAACAGTGCCTAACCAAACAATAGAGTTATTTTTGTTGGAAAACAGATTTCGGACCTTCATAATAGTACTTCTCATATAACTTGGGAAATATATCAAATATTATGTCAGGTTTGATGTTTGATTGACCAACGATGATTCTCTAAAGTCTGCTGAAGATTCCTTTAGTGGGGATGAAACTGATCAGTACAGACATACTATGAGATAGTAACTTTTTTAAAGCAATAAATTAAAAATACTCTATTATGACAATATCATAAATAGAAATATTTTTGGGCCTCGAACTAGAATAAAACTCTAATCGAATATATATACATATATAAAGGCCGAATAAATACATTTTATTTTTATGTACCTTTTGGTACTAAAAATAAAAAAACAACATTTAATTTTATTAATATTATTTGCTATAGCCAAGCCCCCAAAAGGTTTGGAAAGAAAAAAATCGATTTTTTTTTCGAACGGTACCATCATCTTGGTCAACGAACTTCACACGGCATAAAAATGTTTCATTTTCTAAACAAATAGGCAAAAAAATTAAATAAAGTATGTTTTTCTGGGGTTTTCTAATTTTTTCAGGGGGGAACTTTTTTTCATCTGGTCCGATTTTACCATTTCGGAACTTAACCAGCCTATGACCATAAGACGTATTCGTACCAGCAGAGTAGCACGTTTATTTTGTATCGTATTGTGTCTTCTACAGACGGAAAGACGAACATCGCTTAAAATCAATCACTGATCAAAATAATATAAAATCTTAATTGAGGTCCAAGACCGATATTCGAGTTTAGTTAATTGCGAATAAGATCATTGGTTGGATTGGCAATGAACAAACAAATTTTTTTTTATTTTAAATATATAAAAAATATTTTAATATGTTTTAAAACCACAAAAAAATAAAACATGTAATATTAATGCAACCGAAACAAAACCGATATAAAACCGGTAAAAATCCGAATAAAGGTAACGGTTTTTTTTATCGGTAACGGTATTGAAAATTTTTTATTTCGGTATTGGTAACGGTAACGGTGGTCAATATTAAAGGGTTTTTAATCGGTAACGGTATTGAAAGGGTAACGGCAGCCAACACTGGTTTCTAGTGATTGGACTTTAGCTTGTTCCCAGAAATTGTTCAATACAATCGGCAATTTAATTTTTTTTAAGCATTTAAATTTTTGTCACACCCTGTATGTGTATATTAGAAAATTTAAAGGATGGAGAATATCAAGAAAAAAATATTTTTTGGTACGTTTAATAGCGTGGACCAAAAAAAAAAAATATTTTTTTCTCTGAAGAAAAAAAAAATATTTCAATTTTTTTGGACCACGCTAATGTTTTTACATACTTATAAAATATCTCATAGAATAGGTTTGCAAACCATACATTTTGTATAGTTTATATGAAAAAAAGGATAAGTAGACATAAAAGTACCTACCTAGAACATACATAAATAAATAGTTGTTAAAAGTTACCGTCTACCGGAACATATTAATGCAACAAATTTAGTGGAAGTAAAGTAGTTGAAAAATATAGCAATATAGCAAAACTAAACGGAAGTCTTGTAAGAAGTTTTATAAGAAGGAAACTTACAAAAAATTTACATAAGTATCCTTAAGCATAAAAGATTTTGTATAATTTGTTTTATAAAAAAATGTATGGAACATTTTTAAATGGAAACAGTTTTAAAAATAGATAAATAATTTTAAATCATGCATTATTGTTGGGGTTTTATTTTAAGGCAATAATTTCAGGTTAACCATTTTATATACAAAATAATGTGATTTAAACGATCGAGCAAGTTTATTTTTTGTGATTTTTAAAAATATAGTCGTCCTTTAGAATATAAAAACGATTTATTGGTTTAAAACTTAATAGGGGATTCTGAGGTTTATACTAATGCAAGTAAGATTTTAAGTTAATTATTTATAAATTCCATTAACAATTGCTGTGTTTTTCAAAAAGTGGATTTATTTTCAGATTAGTCTTATTTTGTTTAAAAAAAATATTTTAACATACCAAAACAAATTTGGAATATTTTTTCCCGTAATCTACGACAAATTATCAATTATAATCCGAAAAAATAATAAAAAAATTTAGAAAATGAAAAAAGTTATAAATAATTAAAAATTAATCCAAAGTGGACTTATTAAATCCAAAAATTTTATTGGATTAATTTTGATTTTTTTATAACTTTTTTCATTTTCAAAATTTTTTTTATTATTTTTTCGGATTATTAATGCTAATTTATCGTAGATTACGAAAAAAAATATTCCAAATTTCTTTTGTTCTGTTAAAATATTTATTTTAAACAAAATAAGATTAACTTATTGAAAAACACAGCAAATATGTATATAAAAATAAGATTTATCTGCACTTAATAAATTATATAAATCTTTTAAGAACGAAAATGCCATCATAAATGTGCACTGATTGTGAGTTTTAACTTTCATACGTGAAGGTACTTAATAGGAGTTTCAATTGGTTAACCATTAATCGGGTAAACGATCAATAAAATAATAAAATAAAAACATAAAATCATGATAATGTTTTGTTGAAGATTCGGGTGTACTTGAAAAAGCAAAGATTTTTTTAGAAAAAATAATTTTATTTGCCATTCCATGCAAAACTAATTGAAATATCGGTCGAGGACCCCATAAAGTTTTTATATTATTGATCCATTTCTAAGACTAGCTATTGCTATATATGGGTGAAATCAAAAAATGTCAGTGTTTTTGAGCCAAAATTGTACAAACAAAAAATTTTAATTTTTGGTGAATTTTTTTATTAAAATCGATCGATTACATCACTAATAATATAACTACAAAAAATCTCTTCTACAAATTGTTTCAAACAAATTTTATCGACAATTTTATGATTTTTTTGGTGACGGAGTTTACATTAACCGTAGAAAAATACATTACATTTTTTGATTTTTTTTAAACATTTTATTGTTATTTAAAAAACTTATTTATGTAATTACTAACATTTTTTGTAATTAAGTTGTTTTCTTGTTTTTGTTATTAAAGATTTTACAATTATTTTTTTTTAACAGGATTTTTCTAAGGAAATATAAAATAAATTTGTTATTATATCTGCTAAAATTAGTTTTTTTATTTTTTGAATGACTAGTGTTAATATTTGCATCGGCTTTAACAATTACATAAAGTTTTTATTGCTATCTACAAAAAAAAACAAAGATGACGGAGTTTGCAGAAACGGAGTTTATATTTCGTCACTTTTTGCCCTTTTTTCAAAAACTATTTGTTGGAAATTGGTTTCCGAAAAAAAATCATTAGATGTCAACTAGATACGTCAAAATATGACGATATTTCAGATACACGCTAAGTAGTTTTGTTGTAAACGTGGAGACGGAGTTTACAGCATTTTTCGATTTTTTATTTATGATTTAGCTTTTCATACCGGGAAATTAATACGCAATGAAAAACTTGGAACCAATGATGCACAATGATACTTTATAGCCTCGCGTTTAATAAATGGGGCCCTTTCATATTATTTTTCTAAACATAATACGTCAAAAACAACAAAATTGTCGGGTTCCACAATGTCTAAAAAAAGTGTCGAAAAATACAATTGAATCCGTTCTGACGAAGGAAGGGTGGCTTCTTCCGAAAGCTGTCGACATCTCCACTTAGCCTGTGTTGTCAATTAATTTTTTCAGATTTTCTCATTGTACAACATAAATAATTACACCGCTCTACAAATCTGAGGTTTGTCGCTGCGTTTTGGATGAAACCAAAAAAGTTTGATAGGGTTTGGTGCCCCAATTCCAAAACGGTCACTCAAATTTTTCTATCACGTCACAATTTTAAGAAAATTGCGGTTAAAGTGTCAAAAAATGCCCATTTTGACCGTTTTTGAACGCCTATAAAATAAGATCCTGACATGCAAATGACTTGGTATTAAGCTCATTCGAAAGTGTGTAATTTTCTCTTTCAGACAAGATCAAATCTTCTTGGAATTTAATTTTCTAAAATGGTAAAAAAATCATTAGCCACAAGTGCTTTAAATCTAAAATTTACGTATGAATTTGTATGGAAATATTTTAAAAAACACTCAGCCTTACCATAGAAGAATAAAATATATTTAAAATCAGCTTTTAATTTTATTTCCATACAAATTGTTTTTGTTTTTAAAATCGACTTTCAAAAAATGTATGGAAAATTTTAAATTTAAAATAAAACTTTTGTTAAAATAGACTTTTTGTTTTCTTGTGGTAAGGGCCACTGTGTAAATAAACTAAATATTAAAAAATGGAAGGTTTTTTGCTAATGATTTTTTTGACATTTTATAAAATTAAATTTTTTGAAAATTATATCTTATCTTTAAAAGAAAATTACAGGCTTTCGAATGAGCTTGATACCAAGTCATTTGCATGTCAGGATCTTATTTTACAAGCTTTTAAAAAGTGTCAAAAATGCCCTTTTTCGACACTTTAACCGCGAATTTCTCAAAATCCTGACATGATAGACAAATTTGAACTCCGGATTTGTTATTTCTCAGAAATAATTAATATGGACTCAAAACCGAAATAAATAAAAACTTCAGTTATAAGAAAATAATATATTTATTTTATTTGATGGAATAGAACTCTTGTGTTTGGTCCCTATCGGTCGCCGGACTTTTTTAAACATATTGACCAATATCCATAGTACTTATTTCAACGGCTAACTTTTGCGACCGTCTGCGATGCCAACTACAGTGGGGCGATATGTAAACCTTATTTTTACATATTTTTTTAAACATATTTAAAAAATGTGGTCGTGGCATTTGTATGACCACTCACTTTTTTGTGATATTATTTCTACAGTCCTTGAGAGTATATGGGGCATTCCATGTGAAATCGGACACTTTAAAAAACTTTTTTTTTTTTGATTTTCCCAATTTGTTCACAGTTTTAAGTACCCTTCGAAAACTCCTTCGTGGTAAATTTTCAGATTTTTTTGATGACCCGTTCAAAAGATATCGAATTTTTAAAAATTGGTAGTTTGTTCCTTTACTCAAACTTCTTTTAATCATAACTTCTTCAATAATGGTCCAAATTTCAATTTTTTTTTTAAAAATTTTTGATTTTTTACGTACTTTCTAAACAAAAATCCCAAAAAATTCTTAAAAGCGCTCTAGTATGCGATTTTTAAGTTTTAAAATTTAAATCTCATTTTTGAAAATGTTTGTACTCTTTGATTTTTTTGAAATTTTTTTGTGTAAAACTTCTATCAATTCTACAAATTTTTTGCCCAGGAAGATCGTGGGATAACGATTATTACTATTTTTTAAAATTTTTTGAAAAAATTTTATTGTAATTTTCCAATCTTAAAATCATTTCTACTGCTCCAATGGTGCGTCATAGAGGGGTCCTTTATAAGACCGACCCCCATTAATTTTTACGTCTTAACATTTCTTTGGAACAAACTAATACCCTATCTTCAATTTCTAAGGGGGCTCCCACACAAAACGGCATTTTTTAAAATTTGTTTTAACCGCTCTAACTGCCCTAATAGTGCCCTTAGAGCAACAAAATGTATAACCGACCCACAATATTTTTTTAGTCTTAACATTTTCTCTGAACACATCTACCCTCTATCTTTAACTGTTAAGGCGGTCCCCATACAATTTTTTTTATTTTTTGTAAACTTGTTTTATTTAATCAGCTTCTACCGGTCGAATGATGCGTCCGAGAGGGGTCATTAGTGAGACCGACCCCCATTTATTTTTACCCTACAACATTTTTTCAAAACACACCTACGCCCTATCTCCACTCCCTAAGTAGGCTCCCATACAAATAACAGTTGGAGCAAATTTTATAAAAATGTAATTTTTTATGGGAGCCTACTTAGAGAGATGAGATAGGGCGTAGGTATGTTTTGAAAAAATGTTGTAGGGTAAAAATAAATGGGGGTCGGTCTCACTAATGACCCCTCTCTGACGCACCATTGGACCGGTAGAAGCTGATTAAATAAAACAAATTTACAAAAAATAAAAAAAATTGTATGGGGACCGCCTTAACAGTTAAAGATAGAGGGTAGGTGTGTTCAGAGAAAATGTTTGGACTAAAAAAATATTGTGGGTCGGTCATACATCTTGTTGCTCTAAGGGCACTATTAGGGCAGTTAGAGCGGTTGAAACAAATTTAAAAAAATGTCGTTTTGTGTGGGAGCCCCCTTAGAAATTGGAGATAGGGTATTAGTTTGTTCCAAAGAAATGTTAAGACGTAAAAATTAATGGGGGTCGGTCCTATAAAGGACCCCTCTATGACGCACCATTGGAGCAGTAGAAATGATTTTAAGATTGAAAAATTACAATAAAATTTTTTCAAAAAATTTTAAAAAATAGTAATAATCGTTATCCCCCGATCTTCCTGGGCAAAAAATTTGTAGAATTGATAGAAGTTTTACACAAAAAAATTTCAAAAAAATCGAAGAGTACGAACATTTTCAAAAATGAGATTTAAATTTTAAAACTTGAAAATCGCATACTAGAGCGCTTTTAAGAATTTTTTGGGATTTTTTTTTAGAAATTACTTAAAAAAACAAAAATTTTGAAAAAAAAAATTTGAAATTTGGACCATTATTGAAGAAGTTATGAATAAAAGAAGATTGAGTAAAGGAACAAACTACCAATTTTTAAAAATTCGATATCTTTTGAACGGGTCATCAAAAAAATCTGAAAATTTACCACGAAGGAGTTTTCGAAGGGTACTAATAACTGTAAACAAATTGGGAAAATCTAAAAAAAAAGTTTTTCAAAGTGTCCGATTTCACATGGAATGCCCCATATATACCAAGTTTAAAGAAATAACAACCAAAATTAATTTTTTTTTATAAAGTGGGCGTGGCTGTTAACCGGCCTCCTATATTTTTTATAATTTTTTTTTTGAAGTCAAAACGAACATGTATACCGAATTTCCAGTCAATATAAATAAAATTGGATTTTTTTCGTCCTAGATTGGCCAAATGTGGCACTGTGCGGTGGTTCAAAAGTTATTAGCAAAACCGTGAATTTCAGATTAGCTTCACCATAAATTCACGTGTTGAAAACCCGTTAAACCTGTTTTAAAAACATTGGTAATTTTTGGTATTGGTATTTTTGCCACTCAAAAATATTTTTACACAAAAAAAAATACACTCGAAAAAAATACACTCGAAAAAAATTTTACACTCAAAAAAAATTTTACAGTCAAAAAAAAAATAAGTAAATTTTTTTTTTTCAAAATTAATTAAAACAAGTAAGAGTGTTAAATTCGGCTGTGCGAAATCTTTTATACCCTCCAACATGCAAATAAAAAAATTTCAGGCGCGTCTTTTTTTTTTGGGTGGGGGGTCGGTAGTGTTAATTGGGGGCACATTTACCCTCGAATATGTGCTAAATAAAATAATTCTTATGCTTTTTGCTCTAAAGAAATACAAATTTGTCATTATTTAAAAAAAAAATATTTTTTTCCACGCCCATAAAAGGGCGGCAGACCGAAAAACGATATTTTCTAATTCTGTGGGTCCAGATGCAGGACTTTGAACTTCTTGTAGCATAAAAATGTTGGATTTGTTAAACAAAAACACAAAAAATCATGTTAAAATCTGGTATTTTTTAGAGGTTGGTTTAGTTCTTCAAGGGGGAACTTTTTTCGCTCTGGTCCGATTTTGCTCATTTACGAACTTGACCTGCCTAGGAACATAAGACATATTCATGCCAAATGTCGGGAATCTATCTCTTTTATTTTGGACTGCATCGTGTTAACTACAGACAGACGGACGGACGGACAGACGGACGGACAGACGTACGGACGGACAGACGGACGGACAGACGTACGGAAAGAGGGACGGACAGACGGACGGACATCGCTAGAATGTCTTAGAATCGATCACTGATGATAAATAATTTATGGGGTCCTAAACCGATATTTTGATGCGTTACACGCGGAATGACAAAGTGAGTATACTGTAGTTGGAGGGTATAAAAAAAGCTTTTTACACAAAATAAAATATTTCTAATCAAAAATTTTATTTTTTGCATGTTAGAAAATTTACTGTCACTTAAAAAGGGCATTGTGGAGGGTACACTCAAAATAACCACTCTGTTAAATTACAGAGATACTCTGCTGAGCCAGCAGAAAATACCATAGATTTCCAACCAGCAAGATTTTTTGTTATTTTACGAAGAAAACTCTGTAAAATGATTTTGATAAAAAAAATTTTAATTTATAGAATTATCTTATAAATATTGATAAAACCGAAAAGAATTTTACAAAAAAACTCTTTAAATTTACAGTTTTAGTTACATGCATTTTATGAGTTCAAAATTTTACAAAAAAAACTCTGTAAATTTACAAAGTTTTAGTTAAACCCATTTTATGAGTAGAACTTCTCTGCTTCAAAAACATGAATTAAAATTAAAAAAAAATTATTTATAAAAATTAAAATTTTGTTAAATTTGCCCGCTTTAATGCTTTCAAATTGTAAATTTACTTATATTTTTGTGAAAATTACGAGTATTTAACGAGTAACCCCAATTTTACAAATGTTTTTTTTTGGTCACAAGAAAATACAAAGTATTTTTTAAAATCTGTATTTCGACAGATAACTTTGTCAAGTATCTGTCGAATTCAGATTACAGTCGTTTTACAGAGTATTTAACAGATTAATTATTTTGAGTGTATTCATAGATTCGTCCAAGTCGAATTTAACTGTTCTACTTGTTTAATATAAAATTTTTTTTTTTATTCAAATTGGTCTCTAAAGAGGGAAAATGTTAAGTGTGTTATCTAAAAAATATTAAAAAAAAAATTAAAAACGAGATTTTAGTCCAAAAATGCTGATCTGCGTTTTTTGTCCACAGATGCTGATTAGCATTTTCGGACAAAAATCATTTTTTATAGTTTTTTAATATTTTTTATATAACAAAAGTTGAAAAATGTTAGGTGTGTTATCTAAAAAAAATATCGTGTTCTTATATATTTTTTAAATTTTGTAGATAACACAGTTAACATTTTCCAACTTTTCAGACAAATATTGCACTCAAAATAATCACTCTGTTAAATTACAGAGATACTCTGCTGAGCCAGCAGAAAATACCATAGATTTCCAACCAGCAAGATTTTTTGTTATTTTACGAAGAAAATTCTGTAAAATGATTTCGATAAAAAAAACTGTAAATTTACAGAATTATCTGTAAAATATTGATAAAACCGAAAAAAATTTTACAAAAAAAAAACTCTGTAAATTTCAAAGTTGTAGTTAAATGCATATTACGAGTTCAAAATTTTACAAACAAAAGGCTCTGTAAATTTACAAAGTTTTAGTTAAATCCATTTTATGAGTAAAACTTCTCTGCTTCAAAAAAATTAATTAAAATTAAAAAAAATTTAATTTATTAAAATTTTGTTAAATTGCCCGCTTTAATGCTTCCAAATTGTAAATTTTTTAGTTAAATCCATTTTATGAGTAAAACTTCTCTGCTTCAAAAACATTAATTAAAATTTAAAAAATTTAATTTATTAAAATTAAAATTTTGTTAAATTTGCCCGCTTTAATGCTTCCAAATTGTAAATTTACTTTTTTATTTTTGTGAAAATTACCAGTTTTTAACGAGTAACTCCAATTTTACAAAATTTTGGTTTTCGGTCACAAGAAAATACAAAGTATTTTTTTTTTAAATCTGTATTTCGACAGATAACTTTGTCAAATATCTCTCAAATTGAGATTACAGTCATTTTACAGAGTATATAACAGATTAATTATTTTGAGTGTGGATAAAAAATAGATTTTATGTTAAAAAAAATCAGCATCCGTGCACCAAAATCGCGGTTTTGGAATTTTTTAATATTTTTCCAATAAAGTGCGGCAAATTTCTGAATTTTTGAGCCGGATTTAGTCAAAAATTTCGGACTCGAATTTCGGTCGAAAAACTTAATTTTTTTCAACTTTGACCGCTGGTGGCCGACTGAAGATGACCTTGCAAAATTTTTTCATAAATTTTCCCACAATCAACTCTAAAGTGGCCATCGTTTGGCAGGTATTACGACATGAAATTCGAAAATATAAATTTGAAGGAACGCCCGAATGGGTGGTATGCTCACTTTGTTTTTCCGTGTGTAATGCTTCGAAATATTGAAAGTTCTCTGGGAGAACCACTAATAATAGATATTATTGATCCATGATCGATTCAAGCACATTAGCAATGCCTATCCGACTTTAGAAACTACGATGCAGTGCCAACCAAAATTGCACGAATGCGTTATATCAAGTTCGTAAATGCGCAAAATCGGAACAAGAGGACAAATTTCTCCCTTTGAGAACTAAACAAAAATTATTTATTCGGCACATTTGAATTTAACACTCTCACTTGTTTGTTTTGTAAATTATGTTTGCATTTGACTACAATCACCTTAGTATATGGGTGCGTATAATTAATGTGTAACACACATGATACAATTAATAATACGCACCGTAATCTAAAGTGTGGAATTTTTCTCTTGTGCGCTATTATTGAAATACCAAAAATAATCTAAAATCTTAAAACTTTTTAAGAATTTCTTATTTAATCGATAAATATTTAATTAATCGATTAAGCTATAACTCTAATTCAGAACTTGTTCGACTAACAGATTACAACTAAATCCTAAACTAATTGAATGCCCTTATACTTAACCACCCCTGACGTATGAGTGATAAATATTTTAAACATTTTTATGTACAACCTTTTGGAAATTTTAAGTGTTTTTTATTACTTGAAAATCCTTAGAGTCTAAAATTATTTTTATATTTTATTCCAGTAATTTACATAATGCCAAAAGATTTCCTTTGTATTGCTAACCGAAATCAAAGGTCATTTCTCTTATTGTGTCTTAAAAATGTGTATAAAATTCTTTATGCGTGCCCATAATAATGCGTTTGTATTGTCAATTATTTATTATTTGTGGCAACATTTTGTGGCCTTTAAATGTCGCAATGGAAAATTTACAAACACTAAGAGTTGGCAAAAAAATAACTCAAATACACGTGATATTTATTTAAACACGTATCCCTAAAGTAGTCTGTTTTCTTTGGTATATGATTTTAATAAATTGGGAAACTAATTGAAAACATGGAAAAGTAAAGCTGATAGAAAAAGTTGTTCTGTTTTATGGGGTTTTTATAAAATTTGTCTTGTTAACAAAACTGTTCCGTATTTTGAGGGACAGTTGTATTTTAGGGCAATTGTAACACATTTTGTATAACAAAAAAATTCAAAAATATAATAATGATAATATTTAATAACACCAGAGTAAGTGTTTGTCTGTTAAGAACTAAGGAAAGTAAATGTGTAAAATCTAAATTCAACTGGATAAAGGCCTAAGAAAATAAAACAGTAAACTTTACAACATCTGCATGTAAAATTATAAAAGAATATTGTTGTGCTGTCAAAGAATTGTTGATAATATATTTTTTCTGAATTTTGGGCAATTATGTTTCTGTCATTATTACTTGTGCGAAATTTTTTTTCTCAAAGCAGGTGTTAGAATTAAAATAAAACTTGGAAAAACAAAAGTGACAATATACAGTATCTTTAATGATAATATGAAAAAATTTTCATGTTTGTGTCAATTCACGTAGGGCGTGGATGAATATTAAATATGGTTAAATATTTGATATGTAATTTTTTTTTAAATTAAAATTCAAAAGTTTTTTTTTATTTATTTTTGTAAAAAAAAAAAATTGACAAAAAATTTTATTTGAGTGTAATTTTTTTTGAATATGAAATTTTTTCGAGTGTATTTTATTAGAAATGATTAATTTTAAGTAAAAAAAAAATGTTTTTGGACATTTCTGCAAAAAAAAGAAAAATAGACTAATTTAAGTTTTTTTTTAGTGTAAAAATATTTTTGGGTGACAAAAATACTTTGTAAAATATTTTTGTGGATTACCAATAGAGTTGTCAATTATTCGCCTTTTAACTTTGTTCGAATAATTCAAATAATTGTTTTTGTTCGTTCGATCAAACGAATAAATCTTAAAAATTATTCGATTAATCGATGAGAATAACGAATAAATAAATGTATTGAAAAGTATTTTTATTAACAAAAAAATAAAAAATTCATTGAAAAAACTTAAAAATAAAATAACTAATATTTTATTAACCAAAAATAAGTAAAAAACTTATAAATTGAATAACTTAATTTACTTTTTTATGTAAAAAATGCATAAAAAACTTAAAATTTGAATAATTTTAAGTTTAAAGTAGACGTAAGTCGGTGGGGGGGGGGGGGGGGGCGTTGGAGGAAACCTTTTCCCTCTTCATAAATATTAACAAATTCATTTTTACGTTATTTACGCCTAAAAAAATACTTTTTCTAATATTTTTTATTATTTTCTGTAACCACGCCCTTTAAAGGGGGCGGGCGAAAAAATTGCATTTCCTAATGCATATAATATGTTTATGACATAAAAATATTTTATTTGTTAAAAAAATATACAAAAAAAAAACTTGTAAAAAAATTTTGTTTTTCTGGAACTTAACCAGCCTATGACAATAAGCCAAACTTCAGGAGTATAGATATAGGCTCTTTGATTTTACCCTAAACAGACTAGAATGTCTTAGAATGGATCACTGATCAATAATGGTAATATGACCGATATTGTTATGGTGTCCAAGACCGATATTTCGGTATTTCATAATTTTTTTGTTTTTCATCAATTTTTTGTTTTCATAAAAATTTTTTTTTTTCATCAAATTTTTTTTTTTCATCAATTTTTTTTCCATCAAATTTTTTTTCCATCAAATTTTTTTTTCATAAATTTTTTTTTTCATATTTTTTTTTTTTTTTTCATCAAATTTGTTTTTTTTTCAACAATTTTTTTTTTTTTTCATAAAACTTTTTTTTTTGCAGTAAACCTTTTTTTTTCATATTTTTTTTTTTCATCAAAATTTTTTTTTTCATAATTTTTTTTTTTTGTTTTTTCATAAAATTTTTTTTTTCATAAATTTTTTTTTCATTAATTTTTTTTTCACTAAATTTTTTTTTCATAAAATTTTTTTTTCCATAATTTTTTTTCATCATATTTTTTTTCATCAATTTTTTTTCATAAAGTTTTTTTATCAAATTTTTTATTATCAATTTTTTTCTCAGCAAAAAATTTTTTTATTATCAATTTTTTTCTCACCAAAAAAAATTTTTTTTTTCATCAAAAAATTTTTCTTTTCATCAAAAAAATTCATCAAAAACTTTTTTTCATCAAAATTTTTTTTCACCAAAATTTTTGGGTTCATATAATTTTGTTTTTCGTGAAAAAAAATCATTTTTTTTTTACCAAAACTACTTTTTCACCAAGTCTAAGCTTTTCGTTTAATAATTTTCCATTTGTTTATCAAATGTACATAAAACAAGTGGGAGTTGTATATTGTTTGGTGCCGAATCTTTTATACTCTCCAAAATGTAAAAACACGTTTTTGCACTTATTTTTGCACTCACTTACGAAATGTAGAGCTCTTTTGGGTTTTTAATGGACTGATATTTCAATTCGTTTAACATTATTTTTTTTTTTTAAACTTTGCTATGGCTAGTACACCCAAATCTTTCGCAAAACATTATCATGATTTAATGGTTTGGGCAAGAGTACAAAATTCGCAGACATTTTTAATCTGATTCTGAAATAAGTTCAAATTAATATGAACTAGAAAATTTCCAAAATTTAGGCAACTTTTCTTTCTTATTATTGTATATAAAAATAAAAAAATGTATGTATTTTTTATATAAAAATGATCAGATTCTGAAAAAATTTTACTATTGAAAGTTTTTAATTCTGAGAAGTTTTTTCCAGATTCTTAGACATTTTCGTAAAAAAAGGTCCATGATTCTGAAATATATTTTGTATAGAAAAATTCTCATATTCTAAAAGAAAAGAAAAATTTGTTGGATTTTCAGACATTTTACGTATGCTCAGATTCCGAAACATTTTTGCATAAAAATATTGTCAAATTCTTACACATTTTTCGTATAGAAAAACTCTTTCTGAAACATTTTTCTTATAGAAAAATCAAAAATTCGTAAAGCAAAATTTTGAGATTCTCACACATTTTTCATATAGAAAGTTCTCAGATTCTGATATATTTTTCTTACCAAAAAAAAATTTCAGATTCTGAGACATTTTTGATTGGAAAAAATCTAAAGTTCTGATATTTATGGTATAGAAAACTTCTGAAACTCTTGAAAATTTTTCGCATTAAAAAATTCTCAGGTTCTGAGCCATTTTTCGTATAAAAAATTCTTAGATTCTGAGGCATTTTTTTTTTAGAAAAATTCTCAAAACCTATGACATTTTTCATAATGAAAATTTCTCAGATTCTAGAGCATTTTTCGAATTAAAAAATTCTCAGATTCTGAGACATTTTTCGTAAAGAAAAATTCTGAGATTTTTGGATATTTTACGTAAAAAAATTATGAGATTCTGGTATGTTTTTTTGTACAGAATTTTTTTCAAATTCTGAGATATTTTTCGTATAAAAATATCTGATACATTTTTCGTAAAAATTAATTCTTAGATTTTGAAAAAAATTTCGTTTAGAAAAATTCTCAGATTTTGATACATTTTTCGTATAAAAAAATTCTTCAATTCTGAAACATTTCGTATAGAAATATTCCCAAAATCTAGAAAATTTTTCGTGTGAAATATTCTTAGATTCTGACACATTTTTGTTATAGAAGAATTCAGAGACAGTATCTGATACATTTTCTGAAATTCTGAGGTATTTTTAGTATAGAAAAATTCTGAAATTCTAAGGCATTTTTCGTTTAGAAAATTTTTTAGAACCTATTATATATTTCGTATATAAAAATTATCAGGTTCCCAGCAAAATTTTCGGTTGCAAAGATTGTGGAACAACTTATACTTCCCTAGAACCTGTTCTAATTCTTGTGCAACACCGATTCTTTTTACAAAGGGATTGTCCCAAAAGCAACAGGTGTTTTTAAGCAAAATTAGAACATATTTTTGTTCTTCGGAATCGGTTCTAGAAGTAAAATTTGGAACTGAAATGAGAATTAAAGAAATATTTTGAATTGTGTTAATTTATTAAACAAAGATAAATACAATCATATCTGACATGAAGTATTCACAGTTCTTAACACACATATATCCTTTTGCGCCTCCAAAATTGCATTTTGGGCCTTACAATACTGACATACCAGAACATGGATTTTCTGCAAACTGAAATAAAAAACATAAAATTATTAGTATTTGACCCGACTCATATAATGAAAATTTTACTTACTCACTTTTTTATTAGTAATTTTCACGATTATATCTTGATATTTTAAGAGAATTTCGTGTTTTTTCTTGGTTAACAAAAAAAGAAATGATTTAATTTTTTAATTTTTTTGACACATATTGTTTTTCAATTCCTGAGAACCAAAATGTAATGAAACTTTGATTGCAGAGAACATGTTTCACAACGATTTTCACTTAACTTGTTCCGAATAATTAAAGTGTAATAGTGTATGATTACCGAAGAACCTGTTCTAGAACAAGTGTTGTCAGAATCGGTTCTGAAAAATTTTCCTGGGTTCTTTGACATTTTTTTTATTCTGAGAATTAAAATGAGACATTTTTCGTAAAAAAAATCCATGGTTCTGAAACATGTTTTGAGTAGAAATTCTTATATTCTGAAACATTTTTCGTACACAAATTCTCACATTCTAACACATTTTTGGAATTTTTTGTCAGATTCTGACACATTTTTATCAGACTCATGATATTTTTCGTATAGAATTTTTTTTTTTAATTCTGAGAAATTTTTCGTAAATAGAGATTCTTAGATTTTAGGACAGTTTTCGTATGAAAAAAATTTTGTTCATCGTATAGAAAAATACTTCATTTCTGAGACATTTTCCGAATTGAAAAATTGTTTGATTCCAAGATATTATTCAGATTAAAAAGTTTCCGTATTCTGAGACATTTTGCATATAGAAAAAATTCTAAATTATAAAATATTTTTTAATAGAAAACTTCCCAGATTTAAGACATTTTTCATATATTAGAAAAGTTTTTAGACTAGGAGACATCTTTCGTTTAAAAAATTTTCAAATTCTGAGACGATTTCCGTACAGAAAAGTTCTATAATTCTGTACAATTTTTCATATCAAAAATTCATAGATTTTAAGAAATGTTGCATATATTCGTTGCTGAAAAGCATTTACATCGAATTATATGTAAAACACATAATATTGGTTGATCTAATGAAAATTATGAATCAGCATTAAGAAAATAATTTCAATAAAAAACCTTTAGACAAAAAAAGCAATTCCCCTAAAAAATTTTAAAATTAAAATTTCAGAAATTTTTTTAAACGAGTGTTCTTTAATAGTTTAAAAAAGAACGAGCTTTCAAATTTTTGTTTTTGTGTAAAGACAGTTGAGCTCAGGCTCTTATTATAATTATGTATGTGTTATAATTTTTTAATCATATTATATATGGTTTGAATTGAGAAAGGTGTGAAAGAAAAATTTATTTTTCTAAAAATTTTAAGACATCCTGGTTTGTTTTTTACTAGCTTAGAGCTTTCTTTTATAGTTATATATAGTTTATTGCTTTCAGTTATTCGATTTAAACTTCGAATGAAAGCGTGAACAACAGAACACCGAATTAGATTTTTTGTGTTTCGGAAACTTTTATGTGAAATGAAAAAAGGGAAAGACGGAACAGAGGACCCAAGATTTTAAGACACTTAAAAGTTTCCTTAAACCTTAGACTTTTAATATAGAAAAATTTCTATATATCGTCGAACTATATTCAATAAATGCCAACTCGAAAAAGCATACTTTTCAGGAGAGCTAAAAAACTAGTTATTTCGCATATTATTGTAAAAATTAACAATGTACCTTCCATAAGATGGTTTAAATATTCTAAATAATTTTTACCTATGCCAAAAATTTCATATTTTGCACTGGTTTGCGTATTTTTTTGAGATGGCATTTATTACTATATCAAAAAACAAATATTTTTTTAGAGTTGGCATATTTCGTCGGAAACTAAAAATAAATTTTTTTTTGAAAAATATTTATAAATTTTTTTTTTTTTTTGATTTTGTTTTCCTTAGTGCGGTAATTGCAAAAACTAAAAAAAAATAAAAATCTTTGCATATTTTTAAAAGTTACTAGCTCCGAAAGCCTTTTAATCTCAGGGTGGTCAACTTTGGCACTCTGTAACTCACGCTGTATTGTATTAGGGTCACTCCAAACTAGCTATTTTGAATGCTTATATCATTGACTTTATTTGCCCCACACATAATGTTTCAATCTGATAAATAGTTTGAAAGTTACATAAATATAAGCAATTTTTTTTTTTGCAAACACTATTTACCGATATTTTAAAAATGGCAATATCTCGAAAACTAGGCATTAGATATCAAAATCTTTACCAGATTCGTGTTCAGAAAGGCAAATGCAATAAAATATGTAGCCTAATTTTTTTTAAAAAAAATTTTGAAAAATTTTCGGAAATTTACAATGGGAGTTGGCATTTATTTTCACCAAAAAAATATGTACTTTGAGTTAGCAGAATAACAAAAATGGATGTAAAACGACAAAAAATTATTTTTTTACTCTGAAATTTTTACCACAGATGGGTATTGCATAGGGGATCTATTTTTCATCGGAAACTCAATTCGGTCAAATTTGAGTTGGCATATTTTGAATATAGGTTCACGATATGTTAAAAGTCTAAGGTATTATTTTTATAGAATACCAGAAGGTTTGCGCCCGGCGTTGCCCGGGTTGAAAAAATGTTATTTAACTAATGAGTTTTTATTACTCAGTTTATCTACCGCTTAATGGCTCTTCATAAACCTATTCGATTTCGCTTAGCGTCGGGTTTGGAACAGTTAGGGTAACAACAAAATATTCGACTTCTGGGTTCCTGTTGTGACTTGAAAATAGGGAAGCTTCGAACAATGTGAAAAATAATGTATTTTTTACTCAAAATATTATAATATTAAGAGATTACTGAAAATCGTTTTATGGTAAACGAAAACTTTGTTGGGCTGTAAAAAATTTTAAACTTTATTTTTTTCAACAAAATATTTTTAATTAATTTTTGCTAAAAAAATCACGTGTCAGTTTACACCCCCTTTTTCGGTCGCCCGTTGATAAAGACTATAGTTCCCGCCTCGGTTATTACTTTCTTTGGTGATAATTTTATGAAAATTGGTTCAGCTGTTTTCCCTTGATTGCGGAACAGGCATGTGTCTGTGGTGAAAGTTTTATTAAAATCAGTTTAGTCAATTAAGCATGATTACGGAACATGCAGAAAAAATGTCAGTATAGTACAAAGGAGCGTGTCAATATAGGCTTCTTTGTCCAAACGCGATCTCAAAGTTTTCGCCTCGGTTAATACCATCTGTGCTGATAATGAGTTCAGCCGTTTAAGCGTGATTGGAGAAGGCAGAAATAACGTTCATTAAAACAAGGGGCGGAAAATGCCACGCCCCTTTGTCCAAAAGCGCTCTATTGTGGCTCATAGTTTCTGCCTCGATCAGCACTATCTGTGGTAAATGTTTCATTAAAATCGGTTCAGACGTTCATGCGTTATTACGGAAAGGGCAAAACAACGTTTCATAAAATTGAAAGGGGCGTGGTATTTTCCGCCCCTTTGTCCGATCGATCTATCTTATGGCCTATAGAATCAAAATCGGTTCAGCCGTTTTCCCCTGATTGCGTAACAGACAGGCAGACAGACAAACCAAAATAAGGATTCTCAAATCCTAAAGGTTTTCTATAGAAAAATTTTCAGATTCTAATTCACATTTTCATCAGAAAAATATTTACATTTTGTATTTTTTTATTAAAAGGTTGTTAAGTTCTGAAACATTTTCTCTATAGTATATAAAATCTTAATATATAAACTCCGCCAAAAATCTGTAAAACAACATTCAGTTTGAATTAGCAAACTTTTAAGAGATCTTTCTGCTGAAATGGATATTTTAACTGATTTTAAGTTCTCTGTCATTTAGTTTTAGAATATAACAGAAATCAGCAGATTACTTTGCTAATTTTGTAGAAATATTTAGTTTTCTTATTTTACAGAATTTTTTTTCCAAGATTTAATTTTTTGACAAAAAAAAACTTTAAAATTTTAAAAAAAGCATAGCTCAAAAAATAAACACTGTGAAAAATAATAAGCTCTAGTCTAACAAATTTAAATTTTTAACGAAAATACCATCAGTACTACTGATCTTAAATTTTATCACCTAAGTTTGACGTACTTATTTAGTAATAACTTACACTTCAAAAAACTTTGTACAGAAAGTACCTCCCTAAGAAAAATATACTTAACAAAATGTACCTACATAATATACATTATTTTTATATTTTTATTGTTTGGCCTTATAATTTATACATTTGTTATGTACCTTCAGCAGTTTTTCTTATTTTGTTATGTGTTTCTGTTATAATGGGGCGAAAATAGCAACGTGCTGTCAAACAAATAAGGTTAGTTTGAAGTTAAAGGTTAGTAATAATAAAGGTGAAAATTATTGCTTTTTTTGGATTTTTTGGTTACAGTTGTTAAATTTTTTTTTATGATCATTGGTTAACAAAAATGAAGGCTACATAAAAAATTAACAAAGACTTGTGTATGAGTGTTTTTTTACAAATGAAAGCAATAAAATTTTCTTGTAATACGAATTAATTTTTAGGAATAAAACAAGGTAAACAGAATAAGCCATTTTCTTGTTTTTTTTTTTGGCGGGAGTTTGGAACTCTTTAATTTATGACATTTTAAGTGAGTAATCAAAAACACCTGAAAGTTCAGGTAATTGTTTTAACATATGTGTGTTCAATTTAAATGAAGAAACAATTGTGTAAAGAATGTGTTTGTGTTTGAAGTTTCGAGGTCGAAGAGCGCTGATCACTTAATTTATTAACAACAATTAGGGTTTTCTCAGAAAATATATAGACTCTAACCGAACTAAATAAAAATTCCGTTATTAATTAAATTTCTTAATTCAAAATATTTTTCTTCCCAAGTATTTTTAAAGTAATTTAAAGAAGATATTATTAACAACTATTACAAATACATTGATAATTGTAATAATATACATACATTTATTAAAAACTTTTACAAAATATTCCTAGAATACAAAAAAAAACTGACACAAAAAACTAATAAGAACTTGTAAACTATTTACAAGTTTTATGTTGTTGACATCATTTCACACAGATTGAAGTTTACAACGAACATGAGGAACAAGAAGTATCATAATCATATTAAATAAAAGATCATAATGATAGTTGAATTTCTTTTGCTACCATCTTGTTTCATTGTAAATATGTGCAAAACGATTTTTTTCTTATTCGACGAAATATCAACAATAACTACTAAAACAAAAGATTCTAAGAAGGGGGAAAAAAAGTTCAAAACATTTAGTTTTTGTTAGTGTTTGTGTCACAATATGTATTTAACAAAAAATGCGGAAGATGAATAAAAAAGTGAAACACACGAACAGATAAAGCGTTTCCAAATTTAATTTGAAAGAAAATATATCCCACATTCCAAATACTAAGTTTCTATATCCGTTATTTTAGGAGATAGATAAAGTACCAAATAAAAATTTGAATCCTTGTCCCCAACAAACATCGAAATTTCTTAAATCTATTTTATTCAGAACGTTCTCCGCTGTAGGATTCTAAGTTTCAAGTTCGTAGGAACATTACTTCAGGAGAACAAAAAAGTACCAAAGTAAAATTTTTTTCTATCCATCCTGGAATATAAATTTCCAATAATTCTTTTTTTATGAATGTTTTGTACTCCAGTGGTTTCGCATTCTAAATTTTATGATATTAAGATATTTTTTTTGATGATCGAATAAGTACCAAAATATAATGATTACCGCTTTTACCCTCTTCAGTTTGACATTTCCAGAAAGTAATTGACTCAGAATGTTTTTGCCAGCTGGAGGATTCTAAATCCCAATTATTAAGTTTTTATGACCATTATTTCAGAAAATCGAAAAAGTACCAAAGTATACTTTTTAAACTCCCTGAACAGGAAATTTGTAAAAAGTAAATTTAAAGTAATTCTGGATATTTAAAACGTTTAAACCAAAGTATTAATTATTAATATTAATAAAAATAAGAACTTTCAAAAGTTACTTAAATTGAAATGCTTTTATTTACTGATTACAAATTGAGAGTTTTTAGGACCATTTTTTCAGAAGAAAAGAAAAAGTACCAATGTAAACTTTTGACCACTCAGATTCAGCATTTACAAAAAGCACTTTTTTCGTAATATTTTTTTTTCATTACATTCCAAATTTACCAAAGTTCTTTTTTTACCTTCCTAGAATCGAAACTTTCTTAAAAGTACTGTTGTCAGAATGTTTTTTTTTTTTTTTTTTTGATAATCCTACATTCCAAATTAAATTAAAGAAACATTTTTTCTTAACATGTAAAAAGTACCAAAGAACAACTGTTTACCTTTTAAACTCAAAGTCGGATTTTCTAAAATTTTTTAAATTTCAAATTCCCTTTCACCCTTTTTTGTTCCTTAACATTGAAATTTCCAAAAAAAAACACCTCAGGAATGTTTTTTGAGCTACATAAAATATAAATTTTTAATAGCATTTTTTTCAGTGGATTGAAAAAGTACCATTATGAACTTTTTAACCTTCCTAGTACTAGTACTACTTCAAGTATTTAGTTTCATTATCTGAGTAGATAGAAAAGTAACTAACTTCACTCTTGTTACTTTTTAAGACCCATTAAAAACGAAATTTTCATAAGGATATTTTTTAATAACTTTTTTTCTGCAGGCGATTTTTATACCCTCCAACTTCAGTATGGGGGTATTCTCACTTTGTCATTCCGTGTCTAACGCATCGAAATATCGGTAGGGAACCCCATAAAGTATATATATTATTGATCAGTGAACGATTTTAAGACATTCTAGCGATGTCTGTCCGTCCGTCCGTCCATCTGTAGTAAACACGATACAGTCCAAACTAAAAGAGCTAGACCCCCGAAAATTGGCACGAATATGTCTTATGTTCCAAGGCAAGTTAAGTTCGTAAATGAGCAAAATCGGACCAGGGGGAAAAAGTTCCCCTTGAAGAATTAAATCAACCTCTAAAAAATACAATTTTTTTAACATGATTTTTTGTGGATTTGCTTAACAAATGCAACATTTTTATGCTAAAAGAAGTTCAAAGTCCTGCATTTGGACCCTGGAAATTATAAAATGTCTTTTTTTCGGTACGACCCCCTTTTATTGGCGTAGAATAAAAAAAATGTTTAAATTATTATAAACCTGCATTTCTTTAGTGCAAAGAGCATAAGAATGAATTTTTAAACACATATGCGAGAGGAAATAAATAAATAAAATATATAAACAGTAACGAGGTATGCTATCTCACCTTTTTCCCGCCTTAAAATCGTAGTTTCCGAGTTTTATTTTTAGAGGAAATAACAGTTCGATAGAAAATTAGTTGTCGATGTAGGAATAACAAACTTTTTTATAGAATAGCAGTTATTAATAACAAACGTTTCCAAAGAAAATAAATTATCGATAATAAACTTATCTAAAGAAAATTAGTTATCGATAACAACATTTTTTACAGAAAATTAATTATCGATAACAAATTATTTTACAGAAAATTGGTTATCGATAACAAAATTTTCTAAAGAAAATTAGTTATCGATAACTTTTGTAAAGAAAATAAGTTATCGGTAAAAAAACTTTAAAAACAAGCTTGTTATATAGGTATCGATAACAAGTTGTTCTACAGAAAACTAGCTATCGATAACAAACTTTTCCAACGAAAATTAGTTATTCATTTCAAAGTTTTCTAAAAAAAATAAGTTATCGATGTATCGAGCTAAAATTTTCAATTCAAAATTAGTTATCGATTTTTCGATAACATTTTTTTAAAAGAAAATTTGAAATCAATGTATCTTAGTTATCGACAGCAAATTTTTCTTGAGGAATTAAGTTATATATGACAAAAAATTCCTTACACTCAAAAAAATACGTTAGTAGATTTACTAATTTTGTTTTGCTAATGCTAGTTAGCTAACTTTTCGCAAATTTTTAGTTGAGATTAGCATGTTAGCAAAAAATTCTTGTAAACTTCATTTAGCACATTAGCAATTTTAAACAAACGTTGAACTAATTTCTTTTGCTTAGATTTGAAATTGAGTTTACAAGGTTTTTTGCTAACATTAGCAAAAATAAATGGTATTTTTTTTTTTATTTTCAGAAAACTTAAAATGGCTCTATCTCGGAAACTAAGCCAGATAGAGCAAAATGGAGGGCATTTTTGGTTCTTAGAATCTCCATACTTTCGCGGGTCCTCTTCACATGTGTGGACCCTAATGGGCCCTAACTTTGGATCCAAAAAAGTTAGCATTCCCGAAAATTTTAAAATGCTCATATCTCCGTAAATATTGCCGACACAACAAAAAGTCCAAAAGCAGTTTTGTAGCCCTCAATACGTAGAACAAGACCGCAAAATAGTCAAAAGCTCTCCGAGTAATATTTTTGAAGTTATCGAGTTTTTTAATTCTCAAGACCCCAGTGGTCCCCTGTAATCACGTATCTCAAAAACTAAGCAAGGTAGAGCGAAACGGACACAAATTTTGGATCAAAAACTATGACGATTTTTAAGGAACCCAACTAGGTCTAGGCCCATCGGGGTCTGGACCTATCGGGTCCGAACCCAATGGGGTCCTCATATGTGTCAAAAAAAAAATTTGTTAACTAATTATTGGCAAAACATTTTTGCTAACTTTAGCAAAAAAATTGTGGGTTCAAAATCAGCAAATTTTCTTGTAGGTTTACAAGCTGTTTTTGCTAACTTTACAGTTTTTTTTTTTTTGAGTGTAGAAAATTAGTTATCAATGTATCGATGATAAAATTTACTGAAGAAAATAAATTACCGGTATATCGACGACCAAATTTCTATAGAAATTAGCTATCGATATATTAACAATAAAATTTTCTATATAGAAAATTAATTATCGATGCATCGACAAAATTGATGCGTCGACAAAATTGATACAAAATTAGTTTTCTATTTATTGAGAACAAGGTTTTTTATGGAATGTTACTTATCGATGAATCAAAAACAAACTTTTCTATAAAAAGTAGTTATCGATGTGTCGATAGCAAAGTTAGCTATAGATGGATCAATAACCAAATTTTTTATAAAAAAATTGTTATCGGTGTATTGATAACAAACTTTTCTTTAGAAACTTAGTTATCGATAACAGACATTATAGACAATTCGTTATCGATGTATTGACAACAAACTTTTTGTCAGAAAATTTTATATCGACATCAAACTTTTTAATAAAAATGTATTTATCGATAATAAAATGTTTTAAAAAAGATTTGTTATAGACGTATTGATAAAAGACTTTTTGAAAGAAGGTTCTAACTATTCTAAAAAAAATTACATATCGATAGCAAACTTTTCTAAAGGAAATTAGTTATCGATGTATCGATAACAACTTTTCAATAAAAAATTAGTTATAAAATAATAATTTTTCTGATAACAAAGTTTTCTTTAGAAATATAATTATCTATGTATCGATTAATACTTTTCTATAGAAAATTAGTTATTGGAGTATCGATAACAGTTTTTCAAATTTTATATATAATTAGTAGTCGAATAAAAGCATTTCTAGAAAAAATTATTTATCGATAGCAAAATTTTCTTTAGAAATTAAAATATCGATGTATCGATAAAATCTTTTCTATAGGAAATAAGCAGGGTTGGCAACCGATACCCACCTAGAATAACGGTATTTAGCTATTGTACCCCAACCAATAAAGATATGGACATTTTCAAAAGCGATTATGAAAGCTGATGAAATTTCTAGTATTTTAAATGTGTCACTTCGTGTTTCTTCCGGTTCGTTTTAGTTATATAGGCCAATACCGATATAATACCGTTTCAAACGGTATTATAAAGGTATTGACCTATATAACTAAAACGAACCGGAAGAAACACGAAGTGACACATTTAAAATACTAGAAATTTCATCAGCTTTCATAATCACTTCTGCAAATGTCCATATCTTTATTGGTTGCGGTACAATAGCCAAATACCGTTATTCTAGGTGGGTATCGGTTGCCAACCCTGGAAATAAGTTATCGAAATATCGATAATAATTTTCTTAAAAATATTAAGTTATCGCTGCATTAATTTTCCTTTTAAAATATCATTTTATGATTGAAAATTTATTTTTCAATTTGAAAACAGTGTTATTCCTTCAGCACTTCAATGAAAAAGTTAAATAAAAGATAAAACACAAACATGAAAGTTTTTTTTTGTATTTAGAACAATAAGGGTTTTGAAGGAGTGAGTTAAAATTCCTAACAAGATTTTTAGCAAAAAAAATGTGATAACTAGAAATAGAGTATACACTTGAGGAGGTGTCATATAAGGGGGTGGGGGTGGCATATCAAAAAAATATATCAAGACAAGTAGCAAATGCTGTAACATGTTTAAACATATAAAGATGACAAAAGTTGAAAGTTTTTAAATGGTGTTTGCATGTTACTTTTCTGTGGCAAAAATTTCTTGTTGTTTTTACTTTACTCAATATTTTTATTGCATAGATTTTTGTTGTCTACTTATTTCCTCAAGAATTTGTACCCTTTTTTTAGGGGGCAAAAGTAAAGGAAAGGATTTTAGTAAAAGGCACAGATTTGAAAAAAGATTTGTTAAAACAATTTTTGTGGTTTAATAATGTTACAAAATTGTAAAAGTATTTTTTGTAAAAAAAAAAATTTTGAAAAGAATTTGTGGGATTCTGTTATGTTTTTTGTTTGAAAACTAACAATATTACAATAAAACCTTTTAAGTGTATTGGAAATAGAAAAAAAGGTGATTCTAAATATTTACATTTTCAAATGTAATTTTCTTGGTTTATTAAATTTAAATGCATAAAAACAAAGAATTGGATTGGGAAGTATAAATTTAAAGTAAAAGTTTAACAAAGTTATAAACTTGGGTATGCAATCGGTTACCGGAATATCGGTTAATTGATTAATTTTAAGCAAATTAGTTTACAAATTAAAAAAAAAAATGCGATCAACAACATATTGCATTTAATTTTCATCTTACGCTGAATCCGAAAATCTACTCTAAAATCTACTTTTAAAAGAAGAACAGTTTTCGAGATATTGCCAATTTTGCAAATTTAAAAAAGTACTTTTACTTAACTTAAAATATTTCCCACATAAATTAATAGATTACGGTGCGTATGATTAATTGTATCATGAATAGAATACATTAATAATACGCACCCATGCACTTAAGTGATTATAATAAAATTAAAAATCATAATAAATGAATTCTTTATAACACTTGTTTACACAGACTTTGATCCACGACATGATTTTCCATGTAAAATTTACGCTGAATCCGAAAATCCACTCTTAAGTTTCAACAATAGAACAGTTTTCGAGATATTGACAACTTATTTTTCTTTAAAAAAATTGGTTTAGTTAAACTAAAATATCTCCGGAACAAATTGAAGGATTTCATTGTTTTTGGTTTTAAATTAAAGGTAATTTTATGATCTATCCGTGCATTCAACTTCTTTCAATTTGATTATCGTCTTAGAAGCTATTTATCGATATATCGACAATTTTGCTTTAATTTTGCCGAAATTCGGTAAAAAAAAAGTAAAAAGTCAATTGAAACGTTCAGAAAGAAAAAAATTTAAATATATCATTTTCTTTACGGGTCGAGGCTGATCTATTACATCGTTTGAAAGCTAATATTAAACTTGAACCGGATGATGCATTTAGAGCAATGGCTCCCAACCTTTTTTGGGCCATGCCCCACTTTTAAGTTAAAAAAACTAAAGTGTCCCCCCTACACTCAAGAAAAATGTGTAAATTTTTCAAATTTGCTGTAAAATTCAAAATTTACTTGTAGTTAAGCTTTTTGACGTTTTAAAAAAAAGCTGGTTGTTTGATTTAATTATATTCATTTTTTTTTTATTATGTATTTTTTTATTTTCAAGTGGCAAAACAATAATTTTCATTCAAAATTTTAAAATTTTTTAATGTTTATTTTTCATAATTCCTAGATCGTTCCCAAATTCTTTCCAAAAAGAGATTGCCATCTGTTGATAACGACTTCGTTATTACTGACACTACTATCACAGACTAATACAGACTCGACATAAGTGACAGGTGTCAAAAAAGTATTCTTTAACCATATGGTTAATATTTTCGAATTATTCTACGAATTAGGTTAGAAAGAGAAACCTGATATAACGCGCCATAAGAAAAATGGATGCCAGATCGGTTTTTGTTGTTTCACTCACACCTAAGTCGTAGAAAGTGTTGCCATGTTATCGTAAAACGGACTATAAACCGCTGTTTTTTCTCCTAAAATCGCATAGTTTTTCCCCATTTTTTTCTTATAAAACTTCACTGTTGAGTCTGTATATAGTCTGTGCTACTATTTATGAGTTACCCCTGGTTAAGCAAACTTTTTGTTAAAATCATATTTTAAACAAAGTTTTTAGCAAAAGTTTTCAACAACCTTAATTAAAATAATATTTTTTAGTTTTTTAACAAAAAAAAATCTTAAAAATTTGCTCGTTGCCCCCCTGAAACATTAAAATTGCCCCCACACTCAAAAAAAAAGTGAACTAAAATCTGGGAAAATTAACTCAATTTTGAGAAAAAGAGGGAATGATTTGGCTCCAAAGATTTTTTTTCTTGGTTTTAGTTCATAATTTTCCCAAAAATAAGGAAAACAAAGTTATTTAATTTTAAGCCAATTTTAACTAGAAAATGGGAAAAATTATACTTCACATTTTAGAAATAGATTGGGCCTAGACCCTGGACCCATGGGTTCGGACCCCATTTAACTCGAGACCCCGTTGGGTCCCTTAAGGGTCCCCATAGATTTTGAACCAAAACTTGTGTCAGTTTCGCTCTTACTTGCTTAGTTTTTGAGATACGGTAATAAGGGGCCTGATAGGGTCTTGAGAATCTTAAAAACCGGATAACTCAAAAACTATTAATCGGAGGGCTTTCGGGTATTTTGCTGAAGTGTTCTACGAGTCAATAGCTACAAAAATGACGTTGGACCTTTTCTCGTGTTGGCAGTATTTACCGAGATATGTGCATATATAAAATCTCGGGAATTTCAAATTTTAGATCTAAAATTAGGGTCTTGAGACCCCGACAGATATGCAGAGCTAGGCTATTCCATATTTTTCTTTGTAGTCTTTCTTTTGAAAATTTCATCCGTTTCGCTCTATCTCGCTTAGTTTTCGAGATATCACCATTTTGAATTTTTAACTAAATTCTAAGAAGTTATTTACTAAATTCTCAGAAGTCATTAACTAAATTCTAAGAAGTATACTTTCTCAATTCAAAGAAGAGAAATACGATGATGTTTTTTTTTAGTAAATTTTAACTAAACTTGAACTAAATTGTTTTTTAAGAAATATGTCTTAAAAATAAAGATACGATTCTTAGATTTGTGGAAAATTTCTTTGGCAGTAAGATTTTTTTCCTAGTATTAAAAAAATCCATTTAAAGAAAACTATGAACTAATTATAAGTAAATGAACTAAAATTTTTTCCTCATAGTTAAGAAAATTTCTCATTTTTAAGTTAAATTTAACTAAATTTTAGGAAAATTTATGATAAATTTTCAAAGACATTTTTTCCTTAATTTTAGTAATGTCTTTTTTTTCAGTGCAGTGGGGCGAGAATCAAAGGTTGGGAACCATTGGTTTAGAGTGTTACATTTCGTGATCCTGTTTTCTATTAAGAGGACTTCAAAGATTTAAAGGATACATTTTGTGAAATATTTTTAAAATCTTTGTACTTGTCCTAGGATGATGCTGGAGATGACAAATGAAAGAGGAGGATCTGCCCTAATTTTTTCATTTTTTATTTTGCCATATCAGAGTAAAGGGATGTGAATAAAGTCATTCGAAAACTTTATCAACATATCTGTGGCAAAAAGGAATAAGTGCATAAGTGTTTTTATACTACTTTTCAGGAGAGCATTTTTAAGTTTTAATTTGAAATACCAAATCTGGGTTTAAAAATTTGAACATTTTGGGCGTGTAAATATCTCAAGCAATATTATCGACACAATCTTCGCTACTTTAAAAGTTGATATATATCAGGACAACGAAACTATAGGGTGAAACATATTGATGTTGTTATTGCGTTTTGCAAAATTACATTTTAATCCAAGCATATGTCGAGATATGCAGTTATGTATCCCTATAAAATAGATCTTAGCGTCTGCAACGATTGCTGATTTTAAAATAAAGAATAAAAACATAACTCAGATATGCTGTTAAGATTTTTATTTTTCCTTCAAAAAAAATGAGTTGTGGAGTTCTGACATCATTATCTCAAAAAGTAATGGTCCGATTTTCATAAAAATTTGATACAATATGAAAATGGACAAGGAGATTCCGAAAATGCAAAAACACGTTTTGGACATAACTCGACTTATGTTGTTATGGGTTTTTGCCACAGATATTTTATTGAAGATTTTGAATGAAAGGTTCAATTTTTGAAAGGATGTAGCTTAGCTCCTTTTTCCTGATATGTAAAAATAATAAAATATGAAAATCAGGTGAGATCCTCCTTTTTCATTTGCTGTCACAAGTGGCATCCAAAGACAAGTACAAATATCAAAAAAATATTTTATAAAATTTAATCCTCCTAAACTTTGAAGTCCTTTTTAAAGAAAACAGGTTCACGAAAAGAAATACTGCAAATGAAGTTTTACTACATGTAGTCTCTAATTTCAAACGACCCAGCAAAACTTAGATTACCAAATAAGGTATAAAATAAGGTATATGATCTCTTATTTTATACATTGCAGCATTGATGATTTTAACAGGCGATGAGACTCAAGGTAATGCATCCACATTATCACATAGAATACCAGTAAGGTATAAAATAAGTCATAAATTTATAACGAAGAATACCAGTAAGGTGTAAAATATATGATATTTCATAGATTACGAGTAAGGTATATAATATAGCATACCAGAACGTAATATATAAGGTGTTACGAGTAGTGAAAAAGTAATTTTGTATTAAATTTACTCACGTGATTGTAAGTGAGTGTAAGTAGATATAATATGCTAGTGAGTGTGTGTCGTTAGAAATTTCTTGTCGTGAGCCCATCTCTAGTTTAAACTTATGCATTTTTTTATAAAATAATTATTTTTTATGTTATTGTAATGCATTATGCATTTAATTCTAAATAATGCATAATTTCAAACTTTTAAATAATACATAATGTAACCAAATATAAATCATCCATGATATAATGTTTAGAAATAATAAATATGAAATACATTTTTCCAATAATCATGCATTACGTAGCAAATAATTAGTAATGCATTATTTTTCACTTTAAAATAATACGTTGTGGAACAAATGTTTGGTAAGACATCCTAAAATAATGCAACAAATAAGGTATATACATTACCTGGTAATGTGTTATATAATCACTACCCATTACCAAAGTTTTGCTGGGGTATATTATCCAGTTCGTTTTTAAGCACTTTTTTCATTTTTATCGGATGGTGTTTCGAAGAAAATAAGAGGTCTTTAAAAAAATCCGTTGAAAAATGTAAGTTGCGTGAATTTAAATAAAAATGCAAAATTCAGATTTTATACAAATACAGCTATATTTGCATGTTTTTACATTTGGCACACCCAAAATAAACAAATACAAATGGTTTTGTATAAAACAGAATTTGTGAAATTTTGTTCAAATGTAATTAACTTCTACAATTTTTGACGGATTTTGTTAAAAAAAGCTCTTAGTTTCTTCATAATAAATCAGACTTGATCCTTACGTTCAGCAATTAAATTTAAAAAGCTTTGAAATGCGTAAAATTTACAATAGAATTTACTTTTTTTCTAAATTTCGTTTAAATTGCAGTAAAGTTGTCGATATATTGATGAATAGATTCTAGGGCTATTATCGGATTGAAAAGTATTTTATACAGAATTGATAAAGTGTTTAATAAGCTTTAATTGAAATTTTAAAAAAATTCAAATTCACCAATTTTACCCGAAGATATTTTTATTTATGTCAAACCACTTTTTTTACTATGGAATTTGGCAATATCTTAAAAACTTTTCTAATGTTGAACTTTTTGACTTCATTTTCGGATTCAGCGTAAGATTTAACATGGAAAATTAATGTTAGACATCGTGAATCGAACAGTTTTTTAAAATTTGTAAACTGATGTTTCACTTAATAAACAAAAAAAATATACAAACTTAATTTCTGCATTTTTACTCAAATGCATATAACTTGGACAATTTTCAACGATTTTTTTTAAAAACCATCTTAATTTCTTTGTATAAGAGCATACTTGAAGTGCAAAAAGAAAAACGAATTTTAGAAATTGTTTACTTTGTGAAATTTACAATGTAATTTTAATTTTGTGCAAATTTCGGTAAAATTGAAGCAAAATTGTCGATATATCGATTAAAAGCTTCTCAGGCTATAACCAGATTGAAAATGTTGAATCTAGGGTAGATTAAAACCAAACACAATGAAATCCATTAATTTGTTTTGGAGTTAAATATCTCGTTTATGCAAAACCACTTTTTTTAAAAAGATGAAAATTTAAAAAATTGTTGATTCTCGAAACAGAATTTCCTTTTTTTGTTAAATTTCGTTTAAATGGAAGTAAAGTTGTCCATATATCGATGAAAAGATTCCAAGGCGATAATCAGATTGAAAAATATTTCACAGAGAGTTGATAAATTATTAAATTAGATTTAATTGAAAAGTTAAACAAACGGAATCATCCAATTTTGTCCGGAAATATTTTTATTTATGTCAAACCACTTTAAATATGGAATTTGGCAATATCTTAAAAACTTTTCTAATTTTTAACTTTTTGACTTCATTTTCGAATTTATTGCGCGATTTTACATGGAAAATGTATGTTAGATATCGTAAATGGAACAATTTTCCTAAACTTGTAAACTGGTGTTAAACTCAATAAACAAAAAATTAATAAAAACTGCATTTACGCATTTTTACTCAAATGCATATAACTTGTACAATTTTCAACGGATTTTTTTTAACCATCTTAATTTTTTGTATTATATCAGACTTGAACTGTTAAAAGGAAAACGAATTTTAGAAATTTTTTCATTGTGAAATTTACAATGTAATTTTAATTTTTTGCAAATTTCGGTAAAATTGAAGCAAAATTGTCGATATATCGATTAATAGCTTCTAAGGCTATAATCGGATTGAAAAATGTTGTATGAAGGATTTATATATCAATAAATTTACTTTAATTTAAAACCAAAAACAGTCAAATCCATCAATTTGTTTTGGAGATATTTTAATTTAAGTAAAACCACTTTTTTAAAAGGATTAAAATTTGAAAAGTGTTCAATATCTCGAAAACTGTTCTACTTTAAAACTTTGGAGTGGATTTTCGGATTCAGCGTAAGATTTTACATGGAAAATAAATGCAAAATTTCGTGGATCAAAATCTCTGCAAACTAGTGAAATCAATAAAGTGCATGGGTGCGTATTATTAGTGTAGTTTATATTCATGATACAATTAATCATACGCACCGTAAAATGAAGAAAAGATGATATTATAAATAAAATCTCTAAAATCGTTTTTTTTTTTAAGAAAATAAGCTGCCGATTTAAGCAATTAAAACAAAATAAATCTTTCTTCCTGGAACAATAACTTGTTCCCATACCCAACCAACCAGATTTAAACGCAAAGGACTTATTAACGGTTTATCCTCTTATGTAAACAACCCCTTTTTCGTGAAAAAAAAATAGTTCGATATATTTAAAACCAATGAAGCTAACACTCCATAAAGTGTCTATCAGAAAACCATGTATTCACATTGATTCAGTAAATTAGCGTTAGGTGTGAATAATATGTACCAACTCGTATGAATTCCCAGTGTCGTGCTATTACACACAAATGAAAAAAAAAGAAAATCCTCAGAACGCTTGGCTGCGTATTTAAAAGTAAAGAGAGAGATGATATGCTGTTATAGTGTCACCACATTAGATTGACATTGATATATAAGAGGAGCGTGAATTTAAAAGGCATTATTCAATACAATACACACACACATATACATTTACATACAAAAGGAACACGCACTCAAAATGATTGCTATATATACATAGATGAGCATAAAGTACATACAGCTATTTACAGAAAGTTATTGACTTATATACAATACAAACATTTTAACGCTTTGATAAACGATTTCGTCGATTTTTTTTTTTTTCATTTCCTCTAAGTTTTTGTTTATGTTGAGGGTTAGAGATGGTAATGTTGATATAAAAGTATTTTTTTTTTGGGGTAATTTGAAAATTTTCAGTGCTTTTAATTTTAAAAATTGGCAAAATCGGGCCAGAGGGAAAATTTTCAATCTTGAAGAACAAAACAAACCTCTGAAAACCCTTACAACGTCCGACAGCCAATAATAAACATGAACCGGATGATATACGTCTGAAAGTAGAGATCAAATGGAGTAAAACTGCATTTACAGTTTTTCATTTCGTGATCCTGTTTTCTTTTAAAAGGACTTCAAAATTTTAAAGGATACATATTGTAAAATATTTTTTAAATATTTGAACTTATCCTACGATGACACTGGTGATGGCAAAATGAAAGAGGAGGATCTCCCCTAATTTTTTTAATTTTTATACCCTCCACTCCACTAGTGATAGAGGGTATATATAAGTTTGTCATTCCGTTTGTAACACCTCGAAATATTGGTCTAGGACCCTATAAAGTATATATATTTATGATCCTCTATCGATTTTAAGTCGATCTAGCGATGTCCGTCCGTCCGTCCGTCTGACTGTCTGTGCGTCCGTAGAAAACACGCTAACTTTTGAAAGACTTTACAGAGGCTACTGAAGTTTGGCATATATGTTTGTCATTTACCTGGTCAGGTTGGTATTGCAATCCAGCCAAATCGGTCCAGTCGTTCAAAAGTTATGAGCAAAAGAGTAAATTTCGGCAAGGGTGTTTCGCGAATTTACGAGATAAAAAACACGATAACTTTCGAAAGACAATGATGAGACTACTGAAGCTTGGCATGTATCTTTGCCGTTCCCCGGGTCTGTTTGGTATTAAATTTCAGCTCAAGCGGTCCAGTGGTTTAAAAGTTATAAGCAAAACCCTGAATTTCAGATTAGTTTCATATAAAATGCCACTTGTTTTAACAAGTTTTAAAAGCATTGGTGGTAACTAAACAATGCTTTTCAAACTAGTTTAATTTTAAAGCAATGCTTTTTAAACTTGTTTAGTTTTAAAAGCATTGGTAACATAAAAATTACACTCGAAAAAAATTTTACACTCAAAAAAAAATTTTACACTCAAAAAAAATTTTACACTCAAAAAAAAAATTTACACAAGAAAAATTTATTTTTTTTTTTTTACAAAAATGACAATATTTTGAGTACATACGTACGTGCATTCACTCAGAAATATTTTTACAGTAACAAAAACATTACACTCGAAAAAAATTTTACACTCAAAAAAAAAAAATTAGTAATTTTTTTTTTTTTTTTTTTTTAAATGACAAAAAAAGAGTTTTTTACTCAAAATAAAATATTTCTAATCAAAATTATTAATTTTTTCACGTTAAAAAATGTACTACCCTTTAAAAAAAATGCATTGTGGAGGGTATTCATAGATTCGGCAAAGTCGAATTTAACTTTTCTACTTGTTTTATTTTGCCATATCAAAAAAGTCATTTAAAAACTTGATCAAAATATTTTGTTGAACATTTTTAATGATATTGAAGGATACATTTTTGAAAGGACTTACTTACATCATTTTTCCTGATATCTAAAAATAATAAAAAAAAGGAAAACTAGGGGAGATCTTCCTTTTTCATCTGCTATCACTTGTGGCATCCTGTGGCAAGTAAAAATACTAAAAAAAAATATTTTACAATATGTTTTCTTTAAAACTTTTATAAAATGTAATCCTCTAAAACTTTGACGTCCTTTTCAATGGCAACAGGATCACGAAAAGAAAAACTATAAATGCAGTTTTACTACATTAAGTCTCTAGTTTCAAACGTATATTAATTGACCGGTTCTTGTTTAACGACTTTTTTTAATTTTTATCGGACAGTGTTACATTTTTCGGATTTTATTATACTTTTGTTAGGAAAATTACACATCTTTATATCAGAAGCAGTTCAAAGTCCAGCAATTGGACTTGAGGATTAGTGAAATTATAATTCTTTCGACCCACCCTCATTTGTGGGAGTGGATAAAAAATACCACTGTGGAACAAATTCAGGTTAGCAAAAGTTAGGTCGATCCTGAGAGTGAGGGGTGAAAATAGAGGCAAATTTAGAAGACCCGTATCGCGGCGTTTGTTTATGTTAGTTAGATTTTTTTAATCGACCTTCGAACTTTGCAGTCAAATTCCGATTTTCAGTATATTGTTTCCTAAATCAATTTTTTTAAAAAATTTTAATTGTTTGACAGGTCTCTAGCAATAATTTTGCGTTAATTTTACCGAAATTTGGAGAAAAAAGTAAATTCTATTGTTAATTCCAGAAAAAAAATTATAAAAAAAGAAAGTTAAATTCTCAAATTCTGAGATATTTTTCGCGTAGAAAAATGTTTCAGAATATTTTGTAAAGAAAAATTTTTAGATTCTAAGACATTTTTCGTATGGAAAAATTCTCAGATTCGGAGACATTTTTCTAATAGAAAAATTCTTATATTCCGAGACATTTTTCGTGTAGAAAAATTCAAAAATCTGTGAATTTTTTTCCGCGAAAAATATCTTAGAATGTAAGAATTTTTCTACGCGAAAAATTTCTAAGGATTTGAGAATTTTTCTGTACGAAGAACGTCTCAGAATCTGAGAAATTTTCTATACGAAAAATGTCTCAGAATCTGAGAATTTTTCTATATGAAAAAAAATCAAAGATTCTGAGAAATTTTTCTATACGAAGTTTTCTATACGAAAAATGACTCAGAATCTGAGACTTTTTCTATAAGAAAAATGTCTCAGAATCTGAGACTTTTTCTATAAGAAAAATGTCTCAGAATCTGAGACTTTTTCTATAAGAAAAATGTCTCAGAATCTGAGACTTTTTCTATAAGAAAAATGTCTGAGAATCTGCAAATTTTTCTATATGAAATATATCTAAGATTCTGAGAAATTTTCTATATCAAAATGTCTCTGAATTTTAGACATTTTCTATACGAAAAATGTCTCCAAACCTGGGAACTTTTCAATACGAAAAATTTCTCAGAATTTTTCTATAAGAAAAATATCTTAGAATCTGAGAATTTTTTATACAAAAATGTCTTAACATTTTTAGAATGCGAGAAGTTTTCCATGCGAATCTGAGAATTTTTCTAAAAAAATGTCTCAGAATCTGAGAATTTTTCTTCACGAAAATTGTCTCGGAATTTAAAAATTTTTCTATACGAAAAATGTCTCAAAATTTGTAATTTTTTTCTATAAGATAAATGTTTTGGAATCTGAGAATTTTTCTATACGAAAAGTGTTTTAGAATCTAAGAATTTTTCTATATGGAAAAAGTTAAAAAATGTGCGAATTTTTCTAATCGAAAAATATCTTATAATCTAATTATTTTTCTCTACGAAAAATGTTTAGAATTTGCGAATTTTTCCATAGAAAAAATGTTTCAGAATCTTAGAAGTTTTCTATAAGAAAAATGTTTCAGAATATTGAAATTTTACTATACGAAAAATGTCTCAGGATATAAGATTATTTTTTAAAAGGAAAATGTTTTAAAATCTGAGAATTTTTCTTTATGAAAAATTTCTCAGAAACTGCGAATTTTTCTATTCGAAAAACGTCTAAGAAACTGAGACTTTTTCTGTACGAAAAATAAATTTTAATCTTAGAGTTTTTCTACGTTTATTGAAGGACCCAAATGAGCTGTCCAAAAGGCGGCTGCCTACCTACCTAACCTAACCAAGAATTTTTCTATACGAAAAATTTCTCAGAACCTAAGAATTTTTCTATACGAAAAATTAATCAAAATCTCAAAGTTTTTCTATACAAAAAATGTCTTATAATCTAAAAATTTGTTTTTGAGAAAAAATTCTCAGAACCTGGACCGATATTTCAATGTATTTGAAATAGAATGACACAGTGAATATACCCCCATACTGTAGTTGGTGGGTATAAAAACTTTAAAAAGTTAAATTTTTCAGAGGTTGGTTTTTTTCTCTCCAAAAAAAGTACTTTAGTACCAATTTGATCATCTCTTTTGCCCTTTTGTTAATGGGTTTTAATGTTTGTGAGTGTCTGTGTTTGTTTAAAAGTGTGATATAGTGGAAACAAACAATACGCTTAAGCAAATACAATTTTTCACAGTTTTTTTATAGAAGATTTCTTTCTACTTCTTTTAAGTTAAAATCAAACAATATTTTCTTTTTGAAATTCTTTTTCCTTGATTCTTATTTTTCTTTTAATTTTATAGCATTTTCTTTGCTTTCCATTTGTATTGTTGAAAATCAATAATTTCCATTTATTATTAGCTTAAATAAATTTTCTTTTGCCAAAAAGTTCATTTTCTATTTGAACATTATTGGAAAAATAATAAAAAAAAACCACATACATTTAGTCTTTCAATACCAAATAGTCAAAAAATATACTAGACAAAAAAAAATGAATGCAGGAAATTCTTTTGAGCACAATTTCACTTAATGTGAAGCCAAACATACTACATAACGATTGCATTGTCAATAAAACGCATTCATATACTTTCAACTGCCAATACACGAAGAGAATGGGATCAAGAAGTAGAATATTTTCTTGAAAAAATCGAAAGATGTACAATAGGGCGTCCCGTAAAATTTAAATTTTCGAATTTAATGTCGTAGTACCTGCCAAATGATGGCCACTAGGGTGTCCCAAAAAAAAAAAGTTGTCCGGGCTCAAGCATAATTTGAAAGCTTATATGGTAAAGTATTTTTGAGATTTTTTTCAGATTTTTCGGAAAAGGTTTTAAGGTCGCGCAAATCGATTTTTTGCTGAAAATCGGCTTTGCCGACCATTTTTTAAACTTTCTTTATCAAATCGTCAATAACCACGAGTTTCTTCACTCCTGAGGAAATGTTTTTAAAGAAAAATGTCCAAACTTTATTTTTGTGTGCATAAACTATAAGTTTTGGCAACTGTTTTGCTCATTTGGGTACCCTACATTAGATTTTTTCGTAAATTTTCCATAAATTTTGAAAATAACGCTTTGTAATTTTTAAAATTTCTATGAAAGTCAAAAAAAACAAATAATGCAGTTTGAAAAATAAATTAATTCTTTATAATTTAGCAACAATAATTTTTGAATTCGCTCTTACCGTTCCAAAGTAATACCATTTTAAAGCTATCAACCCATTGTATAAAACTAATAATAAAATAAAATATTAAATTTAAAAAAGGTATTGTCTTCCACTATTTAATATCTTAGGGTAAAAACTTGTAAATAGGCTATATATGATGGGTTTAAAAGCTGAATACCACGACTATGAGATGCATCTTTCAGAAATAACAAACAAGAGTGTTAAATTCAGTTGTGCAGAATATTTTATGCCCTGCAATATGTAAAAAAAATAAAAAAAAAATTATAAAAATGTTTTTTGACAAGGCAGTCTTGGTGGTCCCAAGCGGCGGCCGTAAGGGGAGACCTTCCCCCTCGCGATAAATATTACCAATACATTCATTGTGCTTTTTCCACTGAAGTATTCAAATTTTCATCATTGTTTGAATAAATCCGCGCCCACAAAATGGGGCGGGCCAAAAATAAGCATTTTCTTATTTCCTAGGCGCAGGTACATGACTTTATACATCTTCTTTTACAAAAAAGTTTTATTTTTTTTAACAAAAATACAAAATATAATGTAAAAAATACGTTATTTGTTGATTCTTCAAGGGGCAACTTTTTTCCCCTTGACCGATTTTTCCCATTTGTGAAGATATCCTTCCTATGACCATAAGATATATTCGTGCCTAACATCAGGAGTCTACTTATCTCTTTTAATTTTGACTCCATCGTGTCTTATACAGCCGGACGGACGGACATTTTGACCTACTGCCCTAAATTACCACCAAACGTGACTTGTTACGGAGTTGCTAAAAGCAGTTTTGTGTTCAGCATCAAAAAATCTTAAGGATCCACCTTCTCACATTTCTGTTACTGACCAAAACTCGAATTTTTCATGTCTTTATAAGAAGTTTATTATTTTACTATTAGTTTTGTACAATGGATAGAAATTTTCAAAATGGTATTACTCTGGAACGGAAAGAGCAAATTCAAAAATTATTGTTGCTAAATTATAAAGAACTAATTTATCTTTCAAACTGCATTATTACTTTTTTTGACTTTCATAGAAATTTTAAAAGTTACAAAGCGTTATTTTCAAAATTTATGGAAAATTTACGAAAAAATCTAATGTAGGGTACCCAAATGAGCAAAAGAGTTGCCAAAACTTATAGTTTATGCACACAAAAATAAAGTTTGGACATTTGTCTTTAAAAATGTTAACTCAATTGTAAAGAATATCGCGTTTATTGGCGAACTTATAAAGAAAGTTAAAAAAACGGTCGTCAAAGCCGATTTTAAGCACAAAATCGATTTGCGCGACCTTAAAAACTTTTCCGAAAAATCTGAAAAAAATCTCAAAAATATTTTACCTATAAGCTTTCAAATTATGCTTGAGCACCCAAGAAAATCATATAAAGGGGTTTTTTTTGGGACGCCCTAATGGCCACGTTAGAGCTGATTGTGGAACAATTTATGAAAAAATTTGGCAAGGTCATCTTCAGTCGGCAAACAGCGGTCAAAGTTGGAAAAAATTACGTATTTCGACCAAAATTCATGTGCGAATTTTTTGACTATATCCGGCACAAAAATTCGGAAATTTGGCGAACTTCATTGGAAAAATAATTAAAAAAATCCAAAACCGCGATTTTGGTTTACAGATGCTCATTTTTAAACATAATTTTTTTATCCAAATTGGTCTCAATAGTTGGAAAATGTTAAATGTGTTCTTAAAAATATTAAAAAAATATAAAAACACGATTTTGGTCCGAAAATGCTGATCAGCATCTGTGGACCAAAATCGCAGATCAGCAGTTTTGAACCAAAATCGCGTTTTAATATTTTTTGGATAACACACGTCACTTCTTCCAACTTTAATTTAAATTTGAAAGGGCGCCCTAATACCCACGTTTATTTATTGTCTTGAAAACTATTGAATCGCTCAATCTCTGAAATCGTCAATCGCTTTAAAATTAATTTTTACTTAAAATTTGGTAATTACTTGAGAATCTAAAATCCCTCCTAAATATTTGTACATTTCCAAATACTTTTTCTCAATACTAAACAAACACTTTCTACATTACAAAAACATTCATACATCGATTTTCTTAGTTGAAAAGATAAAAATAAAGAACATTTTTAGGTTTTTATTTTGCAACTTCTGTAGATAGAACAAAAATGAACACGTTCTTTATGCCTGCAAAGAAAACTATAAAAGAATTTTCGCTTTTAAGCAATGGAAAATTGGTCACGAATAAAAGAAACTATAAAAAAATTGTTGGTTCTTTGTGAAATTTCGGAAAAAAAAATAAAAATTACAGTTAAAAAGTTCTTTTGCAAAAAATAATACCAAATGAAGTTTCATTTTTATTGTGCAAATGTACACTCAAAAAAAAAAGTGAACTAAAATCTAGGAAAATTAACTCAATTTTGAGAAAAAGAGGGAATGATTTGGCTCCAAAGATTTTTTTTCTTGGTTTTAGTCCATAATTTTCCCAAAAATAAGGAAAACAAAGGTATTTAATTTTAAGCCAATTTTAACTAGAAAATGGGAAAAATTATACTTCACATTTTAAAAATAGATTGGGTCTAGACCCTGGACCCATGGGTTCGGACCCCATTTATCTCGAGACCCCGTTGGGTACTTTAAGGGTCCCCATAGATTTTGAACCAAAACTTGTGTCCGTTTCGCTCTAACTTGCTTAGTTTTTGAGATACGGTAATAAGGGGCCTGATAGGGCCTTGAGAATCTTAAAAACCGGATAACTCAAAAACTATTAATCGGAGGGCCGTTGGATGTTTTCTCGTGTTGGCAGTATTTACCGAGATATGTGTATATATAAAATCTCGGGAATTTCAAATTTTAGATCTAAAATTAGGGTCTTGATACCCCGACAGATATGTAGAGCAAGGCTATCCCATTTTTTTATCCCATATTTTTCTTTGTTGTCTTTCTTTTGAAAATTTCGTCCGTTTCGCTCTATCTCGCTTAGTTTTCGAGATATCGCGATTTTGATATTTTAACTAAATACTAAGAAGTTATTTACTAAATTCTCAGAAGTCATTAACTAAATTCTAAGAAGTACACTTCCCCAATTCAAATAAGAGAAATACGATGATGTTTTTTTAGTAAATTTTAACTAAACTTGAACTACATTGTTTTTTAAGAAATATGTCTTAAAAATAAAGATACGATTCTTAGATTTGTGGAAAATTTCTTTGGCAGTAAGAATTTTTTTCTTAATATTTAAAAAATCCATTGAAAGAAAACTATGACCTAATTATAAGTAAATGAACTAAAATTTTTTCCCCATAGTTAAGAAAATTTCTCATTTTTAAGTTAAATTTAACTAAATTTTAGGAAAATTCATGAAAAATTTTCAAAGACATTTTTTCCTTAAATTTAGTTATGTCTTTTTTTTCAGTGCAGAGAAATGAAATTGAATTCAGAAAATTGAAAAATACGAATATTTTTTTTTTGTTTTTGAAGAAACCAATATTACAAAGCATCTAGAAATGCATGTTTTTGATGGGTTAGAAATTGAGATGCTATCAAAAAATTCATTTTGGGGAGATTTTTTTTTTTTTATTTTACAACATGCAATGCAAATGTAAAATAAACTTCTGTAATATTTAGCTGAACTTCAATTTTGTTGTTTTGGTTGTTGTTGGTTTTGAATTGTTGTTTGAATTTTTTAATAAAAACATTTTTCCACATAACAGTTTTATGGCATGAGGAATTTAAAAAGTTTTCTAAAGCGTCTGAAGATTTTTTATAGGATAAATCTTTTGCAATTTTATAATTTATTAACAAGAATTAAAAAATGTTTTCCAAAAAAAATGTTTCCGAAGCTGATAATACTTTTTAGAAATTTAATAACCTCTTAGGAGAAATGATTATTGAAAATAGTAATGTACAGCACTATTTACAGATGTAATTATAAAATCATTAATTGTAATTTGAAGATTCTACTGGTAATTCGAAGACTCCATTTGTAGTTCTAAGATTCTACTTAATATTCGAATACTCAATTTTTAATTCAAAGAGTTTAACTGAAGTGTCTAAAAGATGAATTGTATTACATTAAAAAAAATAATTGCGATTCCTAGAAGATCAATTGTAATTTGTAAAAGATCAATTTTAATTCGAAAAAGGTCAACGGTAATTGAAAGATTCCAATTAATTTGTAAACATCGAAATTTATTTCGAAAAATATCAAATGTATTTATTAAGACAAATGACAATTGTTATTCAAAAGGGATTAAAAGATCAATTGTAATTTGAAAAAGCTCAATTGTAATTTGAAAATTTCAGTTGCAATTCTCAAAAGAACAGACGAATACTCAAATTGACAAAAGTTGAACATTTTAAATTTGCCTGACCTTTGACAACTGATTTATATGGAGTTTGGTGTACTGATTCCGAATCTGTTTTCCAATTTGTTCCACTAGCTATCGTTAGCGTAATCGCTGGAAAAGAGTAAAAAAACCCAGCAAAACTTAGATTACCAAATAAGGTATAAAATAAGGTATAGGATCTCTTATTTTATACATTGCAGCATTGATGATTTTAACAGGCGATGAGACTCAAAGTAATGCATCCACATTATCACAAAGAATACCAGTAAGGTATAAAATAGGTCATAAATTTATAACGAAGAATACAAGTTAGGTGTAAAATATATGATATTTTATAGGTTACGAGAAATGAAAGAATATATAAGGTGAAGATAATATATAAGGTGTTACGAGTAGTGAAAAAGTAATTTTGAATTAAATTTACTCACGTGATTGTAAGTGAGTGTTCAAAAAATAAAAAAAAAAAATAATGCATTATTTTAAACTTACAATTAATACATAAGTAACCAAATATTAGTCATGCATGATTTAATGTTTAGAAATAATAAATATGAAATACATTTTTTCCAATAATCATGCATTACGTGGCAAATTATTAGTAATGCATCATTTTTCACTTGAAAATAATACGTTGTGGAAGAAATGTTTGGTAAGACATCATAAAATAATGCTACAAATAAGTTATACAATCACTACCCATTACCAAAGTTTTGCTGGGAAGTGCTTTTTTCATTCTTATTTTTTTTTTTTTCAATAACATGATAAAAATATGTTATTTCTTTGTTTTATAACTCGAAAACTTTAATGTGCACGATAAAACGAATAGCATTTTTGGAATCTATGTCCCTTATTTAGTCTAAATCGTGTTCTCAAACTCTGTCAACTTGATAAACAGGCTCAGATTTAAAAAGTGCATGAATGAAAATTTTTTAAATTTTATTTTAGCGATATTTCAAAAACTGAAGATAACTCAAAAAAAGGAATAGTTAATCTTCATTCTTTTTTTGGTTACGTGACCAGTGCACTGCAGTGTTGGTAAATATGGATTCACAAACATGCCAAAAATAGCATCTCATAAACTAGAGCTGACCCGAAAAAAATGGTAGCAAGATTTTAAATTATCAAACACTAATTTCCCAAAATTAGCTATAAGAATCGGGGCAAAAAAACAGTGTTATTTAAAATGGTCAATTGTAAATCGAACAAGTGATAGTGTTACCCTGATACCCTCCAACATGTTTAAACATAAAAAAATCCCAGGTGCATTTTTCGGAGGGCTCGGTGGGGGGAGGTTGGTAAGGGGGTATACCTTCCCCATCGCGATAAATGGTAACTAATGTATATATTATGCTTTTTGAACATTATTAAAACCATTTTCTTATTATTTTCATGATATTTTTAAATCCACACCCACAAAAGGGGCGCGCAAAAAAAAAACGAAATTTTCTAGCCCCCTGGGTCTAATTGTAAGTGCAGGACTTTGAACTCCTTCTGACATAAAAAGGTTTCATTTGTTTAACAAAAATTCAAAAAGAGGTGTAAAAAATTGTGTTTTTAAGAGGTTGGTTTGGTTCTTAAAGGAGCAACTTTTTTGCCCCTTATCGGATTTTGTCCATTTCCAAACTTAACCGGACTTTGACTTTAAGATATATTCGTGCGAATTTTTAGAAGGCTAGCTCTTTAATTTTGAACTGAATGACTTAGAATCGATCATATATCAATAATATATATGAGGCATTCCACACCAATTGTCCCGCTACAGAAAAACATGTAAGTGAATTTCTGAATAGGTTGTATGAATAGCCCTATATGTAACTAAGAAACATGCGTTTTTGGTTTTTCAATTTCTCAAAAACTGGACATTCTTGTATAGTTTTGTATGAGCCATCGACTAATTTTTTTTTTTTTTTTTTGAAAATTTTCAAAACCTGTTCTGATATTTTCAATCTTTTAAAAAATCCGGCCACTTTAAAAAAATTAATAGTTTAGATGTTTGTCTATGCACACAAAAAAATTCAGACATGTTTTTTTCTTTTTTTTTCGAGAAAACCACATTTGAATATTAACTTTCATAACAATTTTGTAATTTGCTTATTTTAATATGGCGAATGAGTATTAAATATTTACATAAATGTTACTCATACCCTATGTTGAAACAAGCAAATACAAGCAAATTACTCAATTGTTATGAAAATTAAAATTCGAATGCGATTTTCTCAAAAAAAAAACGAAAACACATGTTTTAATTTTTTTGTGTGGAAAGACAAATATCTAAACTTTCAAAAAAAAAAGTGGCCGGATCTTTGATAAATTGGCATTTTTAAAAAATGGAAAATTTCAGAGCAAGTTCTGAAAATTTTCCAAAAAAACACAATTTTTAGTCGAAAGCCCATACAAAACTATACAAGAATATAAATTTTTAAGATTGTGGTGCATTTTGATTTAATTTGATAAATATTTAAAAAAGGCAACTCGGCGCAAATTTCATAATTTTTCTAATATTTGACCACGACCCAGTTTTTGAAAAATTAAAAAACAAAAACGCAATTTTCTTAGTTCCATATAGGGCTATCAATAGATCATATTCAGAAATGCACGGTACACCTGTTTTTTTTTTTTTCGTTTTACATTTGGTGTGGAGTTACTCATATACTTTTATACCTTACAAACGGAATGAGAAAGTGAGTTATGCTAACTGAGTATACCCCCATACTGTGGTTGGAGGGTATAAAAATATTAATTTTAAATCGAACAAACTAAATTATTATTTATTAATGATCAGTTGTTACTCGAGAAAAATCAATTGAAATTTGGAAAATATCAATTGTGACTAAAAGACTCCAGTTATAATTCGTATTCTGATAGAAATTTGTACATGACAATAATGTAAATCTACATTAATGTTATGAAAAATAACGTCAAAAAGGAACCTATGTAGGGGTTCATTGAATTAATGAAATAGGTATCATAAAATGTAACAAGTTTCATAAAATTAATGAAAATTGTTCATACAAAATATAAATTGTATTTTACGAAAAATTTTTTTTTGATTAATTTAATGAAAAAAGTGTAAAAACCTTTTTATAGAATTAAAAATAATAAAAAATGGTTTTCACTTAATTTTCACGCACAAAGTTTTACTCGAACCTTAAATTGTAATACATAATTAAAACCACGAACTAATAACAAACAGCACGAATTTAGTAGATATAAAATTAATAGTTTACGTTTTATATCAAATTTCATAAAAAAGGTCTGAAAAAATCACAAAATAACCAAGTTAAGAAAACACTTTCACATGTTTTTATTTTATCTATAGATTTCACTCAGTTTTCTCACACAAAATTTTCCTATAACATTTACTTTTAATTCATAATTAAAACCACGAAATAATATAGAACAATGCGAGTTTAATAAATTCTTATAATTAATCAACAATATTTCATTTTAAATTTCGTATAAAAATTCTAAAAAAAAATCACTCTCTCATCAGCTGTTTTTTGATCACGTAAATTAACAGACTAAGCAGACGTGACACGACAGGTGTCAAAAAACAGCAAAGTTTTTAAACAAAACTTAATGACATTTTTTAATGAAACTACGAAATCTAATGAATCAAAATTAATGAAAATCTTGCACAATATGTATGAAATTTCATTCAGCATATGAAGTATTTCATTGTTGTAATGAAACAACGTTAATGAATTACATTTATTAGTGATATGAAGCGTTTTTCTATCAATGTAAAAGATCTAAGTTAAGTAATTGAAGAAAATAACACCGCTCTACAAATCTGAGGTTTGTTGCTGCGTTTTGAATAAAACCAAAAAAAGTTTATAGGTTTTGGTTTCCCGATTCCAAAACGGTTACTCAAATTTTTGTATCACATCACAATTTTGAAAAAATCGCGGTTGAAGTGTCAAAAAAGGCCCATTTTGGATATTTTCGAGCGCCTATAAAATAAGATCCTGACATGCGAATGACTTGATATCAAGCTTATTCGAAAGTGGGTAATTTTCTCATTATGACAAAATCAAATTTTCTTGTAATTTAATTTTTTATAATGGTGAAAAAATCATTAGCCACAAGTGCTTTAATTCTAATATTTACGTGTGTATTTGTATGGAAATTTGTTAAAAAACAAAAATATTTAAAAAATGGAAGGTTTTTTGTTAATGATTTTTTTACCATTTAAGAAAATTAAATTCCAAGAACATTTTATCTTGTCTTATAGAGAAAATTACATACTTTTGAATGGGCTTGATACCAAGTCAATCGCATGTCAGGATCTTAAATTATAAGCTTTCAAAAACGGTAAAAAATTGTATTTTTCTGCACTTTAAACGCGAATAACTCAAGATCCTGACGTGATAGACATATTTGGGTCGCAGATTTGGAATCAGCGCAACAAACACTACCTAAATCACTTACCAGAATCCAATACCCATTTTCATGTTGAGCTGTGTTATCAATTGTAATACGAAATTTCGTTTTTTCAACACATTTGTCAATAAAAAAGTTTTTAAGGAAGTGATCGAGAAAAACTATGAGTACTCCAACTAACCCGAATTTTCATATGAGTACCTCAGTATATATTTTGTTGACTTTTCTAGCACTGTATTTTTAATTTTTATTTGTTTTCCTTTTCCACGAAAAAGCGATAAATATTAAATATGTTTTTATTACCTTTATAAATTATATGGTTTTATAAATCACACAAAATACGAACACGTTAATATTTATTCAACAAAAATCAAAAAGTACAAAAGAACAAAAACGCAATCAAAGTCTACACATTTATAATGCAAATATACACGCAAATGTAATAAACATAAATTTTCACGTTGTAACAAATCTCCAAATAAAATAATAAATAAAAAATATTATTAAAAAACATAACGCATGTTATCGGGGGAAATGAAATACTAAAAAAAAAAAACAAAACAATAAAAATAAGTAATTACAAGGGTAAAAAACAGTAAATTTTTAGAGTTAAAGCTTTAATTAAAACAAAATTAAATTCTTATAAAAACTTTATAAACAAAATTCTTCACTACATATCCCACCATTGCCGGAATTACTTTGTATTTTTGTTTAATTTTGCAATTCCTTATAAACAAAAAAAAACTTAATTCGTTAACATATCTGTCTTGCTTATATCTTCCCTTTCTTTCATTTAATGGTTTTAATAACCATATGCCAATTTTGTGAAGCTTAATATAAATAAAAACATATGAGGCATTATTTCACTATTGACGAGACATGAAAAATATTTAAAAAAAAGTCTTAGCTTTGTCATAAGCGGGTACAAGGAGGAGGGGACATTTACCCCTCCCTTCACACCAAACTTGTAATGGAAGAAAAGAGGAAAAGCAAAAAGGAGAAAAAGAGGTAAAAGAAAAGAGGGAATAAGGACATTTTCTAAAAATTTTCCAAACGAAAAAAAATCCCGAAATCCTAAAATTTTGCTCCAAGAGCCAAGAGCTACAAAATTGCTTCGAAACTTTTTGTCGTATCGCCGACAGTTATAGAGATATTAGCATCTCATAATTTACCGGAATTCGAATTTTTTGATTCAATGTTAGGACCTAATTGGGTAAACACATGTGTACTAGGGATATAACTTTTTGCAATATCAAAAATACCACCCCATAGCCGTGTAGAGCATGTAAAAATATAAAAAATATGGTGACACTTTTCCTCTATCGTGAAAAAAGCTTCCGCACCGAATGCGTTGAAGTTTTGTCTATATTCATTTATTTATTTTTTATCAAAACAGTTATCCTTGTCTTAAATAAGTTATTTTTTGTTAAAATTCTTATATAATATTCAATACCGAACTATTTTTCATATGTCTAATGCAAAATTTTGATCAAATAGCGATATTTAAAAACTCATAATTTTTAAAAAAATATACATAAATAAAAATTAAAAGCACTTTAGAAATCTCTTTCGGTGCGGAAACTTTTTTTACCGAATCAACCTAAAAAACTGTTTTTTATTATTAGAACAACATTTCCCAGATGGTACTGGAGTGGTATTTTGCACTCAAAAAAAAGTTATATCCCTAATGTGTACATTTCAGCTTTCCCTTCAGGGTCGCCATCGATTTCGGTCTGAAATTTTGCTCTGTTTTGCTCTATCTTGCTTAGTTTTCGAGATATCGGCATTTTAGTTTTGGGACCCAATAGCATTCTCATAAGATTTTTTATTTATTCACCACCACACGAAATTTTTAAATTTTTTTATTTCTCACACAGTGATGAAAGAAATAAATCTGCTTCTTTCATACCACACGATTGAAACTTTTTGTTTTTATTTTATTTCCAATGCTTGGTGAGAATAAATGGAAATGAAAGAGTAAATCCAAACCTTGATAGTTTTTGTTCAGAATTTGGGAATTCTTCTAAAAAAAATAAAAAAAAAAAAATAAGTGTTTGAGAATTGCAAAACTTTTCTTTTTGAAAAATATTTCTGAAATAAACATTTTTGCACAGAATATAAGAAAAATACGATTTAATCTGAAAAATTTATTCGAGAAAAATATTTCAGAATCTCATAATTTTATTTTAAATATCCTACAAACTTAGAATATATCTAAAAAAAACTGCCACAGATCCGCCAAATTTTAATTTTTGGAAACGAATTTTATCTGAATGTTTAAGAATCTCGCTATTTTCGTGATGAAAAAATTTCTTTAAGGAGGGTTATGATTAAAAACTATCTCTGTAAGTATTAAAAATAACACATACCGTTTTTTCGATCCATATGAGAAAATCTTTCAAGACAGCAAAAAATCTGATGTTTTCAGATGTATTTTGTTATTGCAAAAAAGAATAAAAAAAATATTGAGCATCTTTTTTTTTAAATCATATATGTAGAAAAGCGGTCGTAAATTTTTCATGAACTTTTATGCCGTTTTTCAAAAAAAAATATTTTTTTTTTTTTCAAACAATTAGTTCTTTAAAAAAAACTTGAAAACAGACAGAGTTTTTTTTATCTATAAACGATTTTTTTCGAACTATGGTTAAAATACACTGTGGAACAAATTCAGGTTAGCCAAAGTTAGGTCGATTCTAAGTGTGAGAGGTGAAAATAGAGGCTAAATTAGAAGACCCGTATCGCGGCGTTTGTTTATGTTCGTTCGATTTTTTTTTTAATTGACCCTCGAACTTTGCAGGCAAATTCCGATTTTCAGCATATTGTATATGAGGCATTCCACACCAAATGTTCAGCAAAAAAAAGTTGTGTCGTGTCAATATGAAATCATTTGCAAAGTATTCACCCTTAGGGTACTATTAAATAACTGAAATAAAATTTAAGTTTTTTCAAAAAGTGGGCCTTGTAGGCGTGGTTAAAAATTGAAAATATCTAACTTTTTTGCCTGAGCATCTTTATTTCAATATTTATGCAAATTTAATGAAACACAGTAAAGTCTTTAAGACAAAAATTTTTTTTATAGATTTTTACGAAATATACGATAATTACGATATTATTTTCTGTGCAGTAAAGTCTTTAAGACAAAAGTTTTTTATAGATTTTTGTATCGATTAAAAAAATAAAAATTTTAAAATTTTAAGAAGAAGTTCTGATTTTTTTAAATTTAAACTTAGACTTTAATTATCAAAAAACATGCCGCAATTTTATTTTCTTTTTTTAATTTTTTAAAAAAAAGTGGTTTTCTAACTGTTCTGAAATTTTCAGAGATATGTTTTGCCTTGTTTTCGAGAGATCAAATGTCAAATATTGCAATACGCTAATTTTATACAATAATGGTGTATATAACGTGTGCGTATGATGCACCAAGGACGAAACCTATTGAAATTGGAAAAAATCGGTCCATATTTAGACCTATCCCTCATACCAAGGTCCTCTTTAGTTTTGGATCAAATGACTCTAATAACCGTACAAATAGGTTTTGTTTCGAAATTTGATACGTAAACGTGTTTTGTCCTCACAAATCACCATTCCGAATTTTGAAGGAATCGGATCAGTTCTTCTTGTAGCCCCCATACAAACCACCTTCCTGATTTTCACATAAATCTCTCAAATTATATGAAAATAGAAAATATTTTATTAAAATTTTGTTTGTGTATGTTAAACGAGTCTTTAAAAACCTTATCAAATCTGATTACCATCGGACCATATTTGGACTTAGGCCCCATGTGAAAATTTCGCCCGATATTCACTTAAAGCTGTTTATTGGCAACAAATCGAAACCTATTTCACTCAAATTTGATTTGTGAGTGTTTTTTACACTTATTAAATATTTGACAAAATATAGATCTAATCGGTCCATTTTTTAACTTGGGACCCATTTTTCGGGAAATTCTGGTGCAGGGTATTATATGGTCAGTCTTGACCGACTATAATTTTCTTACTTGTTTTTTTTTTTTTTTGAGTTATTTAAAACGTCTTTTGAAAAAACTGAAAAACTTCAGTGGGCCATAAAAAAAGAACTCGAGCTAAGTTTTTAAAACCCTTCAAGTGTTTTGCTCTACTGTTGCCATACTTTAATTTTTTTCCCCATCCAAGATACAAAATCGTGTTGCACAGTGTTATAAATGTTTTATTCCAAGTCAAAAGGTCGCTGAGGAACACCTTTTTCTCGGGAAAACTGTTTTTAAATTCATTTCTTATGTTTTCTGTACTAAAGTATTACAATTTAATGATTATTTTAATTATTTTTAAAAATCACGCCCACCAAAGGGTATATATTTCAGCAAATTCCATCAGGAACATAGGCTGTGTACGTAGAATCTCCATCTCTGTCTGTCGGCTGCGATGTATCTTAGTTCGCTAAAAGATTTACGTGTTTCGTTAAAAATTGTTCGTCTCCATGTTAACTTTGGTCGTCCTCGGTTTCTTGAACCCTGCGGGTTCCATTCTAGTGACTCATGGCATATTTTGTTATATGGTTTTCGTAGTGTATGTCCAAGCCAGTTATATTTTCTCTTCTTTATTTGGGTGTTGATGTTGTCCTGGTTCGCGATTTGAAGAAGTTGTTCGTTAGAGACCACTCTAGGCCACCAAATTTTTAGAATATTTCGTAAACATCTATTTGTAAATGTTTGGATTTTGTGTTTAATGACTTCGCTTACCAACCAGGTTTCGGATCCGTAGAGGAGAATGGATTTTATGCAGGCGTTAAAAATATGTAATTTAGTTTTAGGCGAAAGAGAATTAGATTTCCAGATATTTCTTAGGCTATAGTATGCTGTTTTGGCTTTTTGTATTCTGGAGTTTACATCACCGATAGCACCTCCGCCCGGAGTAATGTTGCTTCCAAGGTAGCAAAAGTTCACACAGAAAACAAATTTGCTAATTTCCAACTGAAATTCAGTTGTTGCAACAAAAAATCGGTGGATGCATTTGAATTAATGTTAAAGCAACTAAATATCGGTAGTTACAACAAAATGTTGTTATTACAACCGTCTTTTAATTGAAACAACTATAAAATTCGTTAGACACATCAAAATGTAGTAGCATCAACCGAATTTGGAGTTAATACAACTGAAAAATTCAGTTGGAAATTTATTTTTCTCTGTGTTGTTAACGTTTTAGATTGGCACGTTGTTTAGCAAAAATGTTGGCGTTTGGTGGGATTTAACAGCCATACATTTTGTTTTGTTTGCGTTGATTCGCAAACCGTATTTCAATGCCGTTGAAGCTAAGTCATCTATCATCTTTTGCATATCATGTTTGTTTGATGCTAAAAGGACTAAATCGTCCGCGTAGTCTAGATCTTCAAGTTGTTCGTTAATCTTCCATTGTATACCTCTACTTCCGCCAGATGTTGTCGATAATATTTCGTCTAGTGCTGTAACGAATAAAATAGGGGACAGGAGACACCCTTGCTTAACGCCGCTTAACGTTTCAAAAGGTTGGCTAATTTTTCCGCAGTGTGACACCCGCATTTTGGAGTTGTCATATTGTGCTTTTATGAGGTGGATGATCTTAGCAGGTATACCCTTATTGGCAAGAGCATGCCATATCTTGTTCCGGTCGATGGCATCGAATGCTTTCTCGAAGTCTACAAAGGTAAGATACATTGGTGTTGAATTCATTGCACTGTTCGATTATCAAACGGAGGCTATTGATTTGGTCAACTCACGAGCGGTTAGGACGAAAACCAGCTTGCTCCTTTCGTAGCTTTTCGTCTAAGGGTTGGAGGATACGGTTAAGAATTATTTTATTAAAAATTTTGCACACCGCGGGAGTTAGGGCTATACCCCGCCAATTATCACATTGTTTGAGGTCCCCCTTTTTTGGGATTTTAATAATAAGGCTATCTTTCCATGCATCTGGAATTGTTTCTGTTTCCCATATTCGCCTGAATATTGGTTGTAAGACATTTGCGGTTGTTTGGGAAGCTGATTTAAATAGTTCGGCTGGAAGGTTGTCAATACCAGGGGCTTTGTTGTTTTTGAGTTGATCAATAGCGGCTGTAATTTCATCTATACTAGGCGGGTCGATGTTTACCAAAATTTCGCTACGTGAGTTTGTATTTGTGTAAGGCTGGGTTGTATCAGAGTTGTTGTTATGGTTTAAGATCTCTTGAAAATGTTCTCTCCACCTGCTGAGCTGATCTTCTACGGACGTAAGGATCGTTCCAGATTTATTCTTGATTGGTGTGTTCGAGTAAGATTTCTTGCCAGAGAGTTTCCTGATAGTATCAAAAACGGTCTTCAAGTTCCCCGTGTTTGCAGCGGCTTCGGATGCTAGGTTGTTAATGTGATTTCGCTTGTCGTTTCTAGCTTGCCTTTTCACCTTCTTAACAAGGGATGTGTGTTTTACGCGTAACTCGTTCTTTCGAACAAGATTAGTTTCGTTTAGAAGGAGTTGTTGTGTTTCTCGTCTTTCTTCTACTAGGTTCCAAAAAACGTCCGAGAGCCATTCTTTATTTTCTCTTCCAGCATAACCAACTATTTCTTTAGGGTGCTGACCGAAAAAAACGACATTTTCCAATCACTTGGGTTCGAGTGCAGGTCCTTGGTCTTCTTTAAGCATAAAAATATTTCATTTGTTTAACAAAAAAAAAAACTCCAAAAGCGGGCTTTTTGAGCGGTTGGTTCAGTTCTCCAAGGGGGAAAGTTTTCTCACTGTTCCGATTTTGTCCGTTTACGAACTTAATTTGCCTATGACTATAAGACATATTTGTGACAAATTTTATGGGTTTAGCTTTATTTATTTTGGACTGCATCGTGTCTTTTACAGACGGACAGACTGACTGACATACTGACATTCCAAGAATATCCCATATTCGATCAAGGATCAATAAATACATATGTATGTACATTATGGAATCCCAGACCATTATTTCGCTACACACAGAATATCAAAGCAGTTGGAGAATATAAAAAAAATTACAAACTACAGCTAAGTTTTCCGAACCCTCTGCGAAGTTGGGTATGATGGTAGTCTTCTATAAGTTTTTTTTTATCTCATTTAAAGATACTCTCGTTGACCTAAAATTTGTTGCGCAGTGTAACACGGTGCTACAGTAGTTTTGTACTTTAATAAGATTTAAAACTTTTCAATTTTTAAATTGTTTCTAAACGTTGTGATAGCACAGCGTTTGGAAATAGTTTTGTTTATCTGTATCGACTAACTTACAAAATAATGCCCCATATACGTATATTGACAAATGGACTTATATTGTAGATGGACAACCCAAAAAAAAAAAATACATTAATGTATCAAAAAAAAAATGAAAAAACAGCAAATAAATAAAACAAACTGCCACTTTGACAGATGAAATAATACATACTCCATACGAAACACAAACAAAAAAAATACCAAAAACTCCTCTGATATATAAATGCTGTTGATAATTGACAGCTGGCAATTTTTAATCAAACGTAAATAAAATAGACAGAAAGCGAGAAAAAAATGCTAAAAACGTCAAAAAGAAAAATACGAAAAAAAACATTAATTAATGCTCTCAAATTGTCTTATAAAAACATTTTGATAGACTAAACAAATTAAAAGTTAGACAAAAAAAATGTATAATGGTAATTTTATGCTAAGAACTTTTTTCTATATTATCTTTCATTTTAGTTGCCTCAAGAGATTCTTCAGCCAGTGGAAGTACGGGCAATTCAGGTTCATCATCATCTAGCAGCAGCAGCAGTAGTAGTAGCAGCAGTTCATCATCTTCATCTACTACCCAAACTAAACTGCCGGTTATGGTATTTGTACATGGTGAATCATATGAATGGAATAGTGGTAATCCCTATGATGGTTCTGTGTTGGCTAGTTTTGGTCAAATGTTAGTGGTTACCATAAACTATCGTTTGGGTTTATTAGGTAAGTGGTCATTATTTTTAATTTAAATTTTTTTTTTCAAAATTATAACTAATCAATTAAAAAAAAAGTTACCACAACGTAGCCTTTCAGTTGGCATTTCACTCCTCTTTATTTTGAAATTTAAAAAAGTTGTTAAAACGAAAATCCTAGTTGAGTCTGTTTTCAAGTTGTTGCTAAATAATAACACTGTTCGACAACAAAAATCTCCTTGTTAAATATTCAACTGATTCTTATAGATTTTGCTCTCCTGAATCCAAATCTGCCACCCAATTTTTTCTAGCACGTACTGTTGTTTGCTGTTAAAAAGTCAAAAAACCCATAATTGTGCAGGTGGTCCATTGTCACAGATTCTTTCAAAAATATGACTTAATTTCATAAAAAATGTTCGCTTTCGAGATATTCGCGTTTGAAAATTTTTCCACGCGAAAGTCTCGAAAAAAGGAACATGCTCGAAAAATTTAAAAGCGTAATTTTGGTATCAGGCGGTCCAATTTATATAAAATCAAGTCTGTTGGTTTTTGTTTCTTGACTTTTTGACTTTTTAATAGCGAAACGGTATGCGCTAGAAAAAATTGCGTGGCAGATTTAGATTCAGGAGAGCAAAATCTATAAAAATTAGTGGGATATTTCACTGGGAGATATTTTAACATGACAATGTTTTTAGACTGGTGTCTAATTTTAAAAAAGTTGCAGGACGCACCTCAGTTTGACTATATAAGCTAATAATTAACGAAAAAGAAAACAAGAATTACTATTTTCATTTTCTTAAAACCCAGAATTTTGATAACTTGGGTTTGTAACTTGGATAATATTTCACCTCGTGGTGAATAAAACCGTTTTTCACCAGCTGGTGAATAAAAAGTAACATAATTATTTTTCAACAAAAAAAAATATTTTTTTCATCAGTTTTTTTTTTCATCAATTTTTTTCCATCAAATTTTTTTTTCACTCAAAAATTTTTTTTTTCATCAATTTTTTATTTTTTTTCATAATTTTTTTTTTTTTTGCATAAAATTTTTTTTTCATCAAACTTTTTTTTTCATCATTTTTTTGTATCAATTTTTTTTATGAAATTTTTTTTTATCAACTTTTTTTTGAATCATCTTTTTTATTCATCAATTTTTTTTTTCATCAATTTTTTTTTTTTCATTAAATTTTTTTTTATGAAATTATAATATAAAAGTACCTTTTATAAAAAGTACCTTTTATAAAAAGTAACTTTTATAAAAAGTACCTTTTATAAAAAGTACCTTTTATAAAAAGTACCTTTTATAAAAAGTACCTTTAATAAAAAGTACCTTTTATCAAAAGTACCTTTTATAAAAAGTACCTTTTATAAAAAGTACCTTTTATAAAAAGTACCTTTATAAAAAGTACCTTTTATAAAAAGTACCTTTTATAAAAAGTACCTTTTATAAAAAGTACCTTTTATAAAAAGTACCATTATAAAAAGTACCTTTTATAAAAGGTACTTTTTATAAAAAAAAGTACCTTTTATACAATTACTTTTTATAAAAAGTACCATTTATAAAAGTACCTTTTATAATAAGTACCTTTTATAAAAAGTACCCTTTATAAAAAGTACCTTTTATAAAAAGTACCTTTTATAAAAGTACCTTTTATAAAAAGTACCTTTTATAAAAAGTACCTTTTATAAAAAGTACCTTTTATAAAAAGTACCTTTTATAAAAAGTACCTTTTATAAAAAGTACCTTTTATAAAAAGTACCTTTTATAAAAAGTACCTTTTATAAAAAGTACCTTTTATAAAAAGTACCTTTTATAAAAAGTACCTTTTATAAAAAGTACCTTTTATAAAAAGTACCTTTTATAAAAGTACCTTTTATAAAAAGTACCTTTTATAAAAAGTACCTTTTATAAAAAGTACCTTTTATAAAAAGTACCTTTTATAAAAAGTACCTTTTATAAAAAGTACCTTTTATAAAAAGTACCTTTTATAAAAAGTACCTTTTATAAAAAGTACCTTTTATAAAAAGTACCTTTTATAAAAAGTACCTTTTATAAAAAGTACCTTTTATAAAAAGTACCTTTTATAAAAAGTACCTTTTATAAAAAGTACCTTTTATAAAAAGTACCTTTTATAAAAAGTACCTTTTATAAAAAGTACCTTTTATAAAAAGTACCTTTTATAAAAAGTACCTTTTATAAAAAGTACCTTTTATAAAAAGTATCTTTTATAAAAAGTACCTTTTACAAAAAGTACCTTTTATAAAAAGTACCTTTAAAAAAAAGTACTTTTTATAAAAAGTAGCTCTCATAAAAAGTACCTTTTATAAAAAGTACCTTTCATTAAAAGTACCTTTTATAAAAAGTACCTTTTATTAAAAGTACCGAAAGTACACTTTTTGGTACTTTTTTATACCCTCCAACCACAGTATGGGGGTATACTCACTTTGTCATTCCGTATGTAACGCATTGAAATATCGGTCTAGGACCCCATAAAGTATATATATTATTGATCAGTGATCGATTCTAAGACATTCTAGCGATGTCCGTCTGTCCGTCCGTCCGTCTGTCCGTCTGTCCGTCCGTCTGTGGAAGACACGATACAGTCCAAAATAAAAGTGTGAGACTCCTGAAATTTTGCACATACATGTCTTATGTTCATAGGCTGGTTAAGTTCGGAGATGGGAAATATCGGACCAGGGGGGAAAAAGTTCCCCCTTGACGAATTAAACCAACCCATGAAAAAAGGTTACTTTTTATAGGTTTTTTCTGTATTTTTGTTAAACAAATGAAACATTTTTATGCTTGAAAAAGTTCAAAGTCTTGGACTTGGACCCAGGGGATTTGAAAATTACTTTTTTTTGGTCCGCCCCCCTTTGTGGGCATGGATATTAGTAAATAATTTATATAATGATTAAATTGTATATCTTTTGTACAAAAAGCATAGTAATTAAATTTGTAAACATTTTTGACCAGAGAGAAGGTGTTCCCAAGAACCCCCGAAGAGCCCCCCCCCAAAAAAAACGCCCCTGCAATTTTTATTTTATTTTTTTTAACGTTGGAGGGTATACAAGATTCGGTACAGCCGAATTTAACACTCTCACTTGTTATTTCCAGGGGTATAAATTAAACAAACTTTTTTGTTTTTTAAATCATTAAATTGGTGGACGGTATTTAAAGATTCGGCACAGCCGAATATAGCTTTCTTACTTGTTTTTCATCAAATTTTTTTTTTCATCAATTTTTTTTTTTTTTTCATTTTTTTGATCAAATTTTTTGATCAAATTTTTTATTATCAATTTTTTTCTCACCAAAAATTTTTTTTTCATATTTTTTTTCATCAATTTTTTTTACATCAAAAGATTTTTCTTTTCATCAAAAACTTTTTTTCATCAAAATTTTTTTTCACCAAAAATTTTGGGTTCATTAAATTTTTTTAACATAATTTTGTTTTTTGCGAAAAAAAAAATCATTTTTTTTTACCAAAATTACTTTTTCACCAAGTCTAAGCTTTTCGCATAAAAATTTTCCATTTGGTAATCAAATGTACATGAAACAAGTGAGAGTGTTATATTCTTTAGTGCCGAATCTTTTATACTCTCCAAAATGTAAAAACACTTTTTTACACTTATGTTTGCACTCACTTACGAAATGTACAGCTCTTTTTGTTTTTTAATGGGTTCCTCGACTGATATTTCAATTCGTTTTGCATGGAATAGCAAAGTAATATAACATTATTTTTTCAAAAAAAAACTTTGCTTTGGCAAGTACAACCAAGTATTCCGCAAAACATTCATGAATTAATGTTTTAGGCAAGAGTACAAAATTCGCAGGCATTTTTTGTCGAACAGTGTAATTATTTAGCAATAACTCAAAAACAGGATCAGGCAGGTTTTCGTGTTAACGAAGGGGGTTGTTACCGAAAAAAATTCGGTTGTAGTCCCAACAGGGAACGGACATAATCTCCATTGAGATTATGACCATTTTGGATATGGTCATATTCCCCACAACTTATATGGGGATTATGACCGTGATATATTCGGTCATAATCGCTATTTCCATTATGGGGTTTATGCCCGGTCACCTTAGTTAACGAGTAGTCTACTTTCATTTCTTTTTGGTCTTAATCAAGATACATTTTTGCTACACTAAGAAAATTATGTCATTAACTATTTGTAGGTTATTTTAAAAAGTAATCAGTAAAGTTATTTTAAAAGAAAAATCAAATTTATAAAGGATTTAATTTTTTTACTATTTTTGTATTTTAAAAAAATAATGTACTGTATAAAAAATGAATTTTCTATTACATTCAATTTCGGCATTAAAAAATTTCTTCTTTAGTTTTACTGTTTTTCAATACAAAATAAGTGAATATTCACTAGTTTTTTAATGTTTTGGTTAGTCATTAAATTAACATTTAAAATTGACTGTAATGTGTTTTTATTTTAAATGAAAAAACAGTGGAATGGTTTTTAAATAAAATATCATTTGTTTTAAGTGAATATTCACTGGAATTTACCTACATAATTTTTTGAGTGTGTGTACAGTGTAATCAATAAAACAATACACTCAAAGAAATTAATTCGAAAAATTACAATATCCTTTTATTAACTAGACAAAACTAAACCTTAACAAAATTCCTATAGTAATTTAAAATAGATTTTATTTTTTGTTAAAAAATGTAGATAATATAATAATATTTACAAATATTTTTTTCTAGTGTAATAATTTAGATAAAATAGTTTGTAGTGATGTAAGTTTATTTTAAATATAAAATTTTTTGTATTTCAAAGGAAGTCATGTGGAAATTCAATGATAAAGAAATGAAAATTTTATATAAAAGTAAAATCATACATATTTATAACTTTTTTTATAAGTTATTAAAAATACATATTTAAAATAATAGGAAACTATTTTTGTATACATATTAGGGTGGCACGAATTATGACTATTTGCGTTTGGTCTAGGAAGTCTATGTTTAAATTTGTAGCCAAATCGGACAAAATTGCCCCAAAAAAATGTTTCCATTTTCAATACAAACCAAAATAATTTTATTGATTTTCTTATTTTTTTTTTTCTGTTTAATTACACTGTGCTCGAATTTGCAAATTTTTTTTAACAAGCTGGGCACCCTACTGGTAAAGTTAATTGAAGTACGCTGAATTCAATGGTGCTATCCGTTTGTCGAAGTTAGGGCTCGTATTCGCGATTTAAAAATTTTGATGCTCAAGTACAAGAAAAACGATATTTTTAAATTTTTAAATTTCAAGTCTGTTAAACTAGCATAATACAGTGAAAACTATTTTTTTTTTTTTTTTGTATGGGAATTTTTTTTTTTTTTTTTTGAGGCAAAACTTTAACCCCCCAAAAGCACGGGTTTATTTTGTCCGATTTGGCTAAAAATTTAAAAATAGAGTTTTTAAACCAAAATGAACCACAATTATTCCGGCGATCGACAAAATTCGAAAAAGTCATTATTCGTGCCACCCTAATGCATATATTTATTCAATGTAAATAAAGTGATATCCCACAAAAACGGACAGTTATATTAGAGGACAAAAAATTTAAAAATATATTTTTTTAATAAAGCTTTTACTTTGTTTGAAATAATAAGTCTTTTTATCAGAGAAAAAATTTTGACAAATAAAATTGTCAAATTTTGATAGAATTTATGATATACAATTAGGGTTTCTAAATTCCCGGACTTTTTCAATTTCCGGGAAATTGTTTTAAAAAAATCGCATTCCCGGGAATTTCCTGGAATTTTTTTAATAAAACAAATTTTTAAATTTATCATATACAAAATATTATATTAAAAATTATGGTCGTAATTTTTAATTTAAAATCATTTGAGATGCCTTTTTTTGGAAAAAAGTTCATAAAATCTAATTTTTGTAGAAATATTCTACCTTATCCCAGCTTTAGTATTTGCATTGACGAATTTTCACTACATACAAAATTCTTCACAATTCGGAAAATATGTCTAACTTATCCGATTTTGAAATTTTTAAAAAAATGCGTTTATAACAACTTTTTTTTTTTTTTTTTTAATTTTGACTACGCCAACCGTAAGAAGTAGTATTAGAAGCTTTTTTTTAAGCCTCTCCAGAAAATTTTGAAAAAATCTTAACGGTTCTGGTTGGCGCACCGATGATATTCTTTAAAGTGTGGATTTTTTGTTTAATCACTATAAAGATTGTTGATCTGAATATGAAATAATAAATTTCGAAAAGAAAAAATCATTGGAAATTTAGATTAAGAAAACGATTGCCAATTTGCAAACAACCTTCAAAGTGAAATTCAGTTTCATTCCGTATTTTGTCACGCAATCGATTAAAGAAAAATAACTATAAGGCCTAAATAATATGCAAGCTGAAGCATATCCTTAATAGTTTTTCTTCAAAAATTTAAATTTTTTTAAAGTTTTAATATTATTTTTAATAAATCAATTAAAATTGTGTTAAAAATGTGTAAATTAAACATATTTTTCTTAAAAAAATTAGCGACGAATTCCCGAAATTTTCCGAAGAAAAAATCCCGGGATTTTAAGAAAAATATATCCCGAGAATTACCGGGAAATTTTTCCCGAATAGAAACCCTATATACAATGTATGCATGTTAGGTAGAGCCGAAATCCAATAAATTGTTGGAATCCTGTATCAAAAATATTATAGAAGAACATTTTTACACTCAAAAAAATAAAACTGTAAAGTTAACAAATTTTTTTTTGTTAACTCGAGTTTACTGGTTTTTTAGCAAATTTTTAGTTAAAATCAGCGTTTTAACTACTTTTTTTAGTTAAGTTCAATTTACTAAAATACTAGTTTTGTACAAATTTTGAATTAATTTTTTTTGTTGACTTTAAAACTGAGTTTACGAATTTTTACTAATTAATTTGCTGATTTTTTGTAACATTTTTGTCAAGTGAAAAATTTTAAACATTTCTTTTGTAGCCTCCTATGTCCTCCTAAGTCCTACTTAAGCTAAACTTAATGTTATAAAAAAAAAATAAGAAAAAATAAGTGAAGTGTTAGTGTTTAAAACCAATATTTAACAAACTTAAAATTTTTTACAAAAAGTTTAGCTGAATTCAACTAATAAAAAATGTTACGAAATTTTCAGCTGAATTTTTAGTTAAAATTACGTTTTTTTTTGCTACATTCATTCTACGAAAAGTTAACTAAATATTTTTTGTTAAATTAACTAGAAATTTAGTAGGTTCAAAATCAGGTGTTTTTTTAGTTAAATTTAACTAAATTTTTTGCTAACTTTACAGTTTTTTTTTTTGAGTGTAATATCAGATTCTAGATTTTTCGTATAGAAAAGTCGAAGTCTGAGACTTTTTCTAAAGGAGAAATTTGATACATTTTCCTACATAAAATGTCTCAAATTCTAAGACATTTTTCGTATAGAAAAATACGAAAATTCTGAAAAATGTTCCGTGTAGAAAAAGTCAAAGGTTCTGAAACATTTATTGTATAGAAAAATTATAATATTCTGAGACATTTTGTGGATTGAAAAAGTCTAAGATTCTGAAATATTTTTTGTATAGAAAATGTCTCAGATTCTGAGACATTTTTTGTACGGAAAAATCTCAAATTCTGAGGCATTTTTCGTATAGAAGAAGTCTCAGATTCTGAGATATTTTTCGTATAGAAGAAGTATCAGATTTTTTGATCAGATTTTCGTATAGAAAAACTCTCAGATTCTAAAATATTTTTCGTATAGAAAAAGTCCTAAATTTTGAGATATTTTTTGTATAGAAAAAGTCTCAGATTTTGAGACATTTTTCGTATAGAAAAAGTCTTCTACTATGAGAAATTTCTCGTGTAAAAAAAAACTTTCATATTCTGAGACATTTTGCGTATAGAAAAAGTCTAAGGATCAAAGACATTTTTTCTGTATAAAAAGTATCAGATTCTCAGACATTTTTCGTATAGAAAAAGTCTCAGATTCTGAGATATTTTTCCCTTGGATCTAGTCTCAGATTCTGAGATTTTTTTCGTAAAGAATAAGTCTCATATTTTGAGACATTTTTCGTTTAGATAATGTCTCAGCTTATAAGACATTTTATGTATAGAAAAAGTTTCAGATTCTGAGACATTTTTCGTATAGGAACAGTCTCAGATTCTGAGGCATTTTTGGCTTTGAACTAGTCTCAGATTCTGAGATATAATTCGTAAAGAAAAAGCCTCATATTTTAAGACATTTTTCGGATAGAAAAAGTCATCTATTCTAAGAAATTTATCGTGTAGAAAAAAGTCTTAGGTTCTGTGACAATTTTCCTGTAGAAAAAACCTCAGATTCTGAGATATTTTTTATATAGAAAAAGTCTAAGACTCTGAGACATTTTTCGTATAAAAAAAATCTCAGATTCAAAAACATTATCATGTTAAAAAAAAAAAAAATTAATTTGTTTGTGGATTTTTTTTTTTAAATTCGTTTATATTTCAATTTCTTAAGGTTGGATAACTCTTTATGAAAATTTGCGTTTGCGAAAAACAGCCCTAAACTATGAAAAATTTTAAAGACATTTTTCAGTACTAATTTTCGCTGCTGTAATAATATGACTTTATTGGATTTCGGTCCAACCTAATAACTATGTATGGCTTTTATTATCACAAAATGAAACTAGTTCAAAGTTTTGTTAACAATATTGTAAAAATTTCATTATTAACACTTATCTGAGTCTTCAAATGAGCAATCCTTTTATCAAAAACTATTTATAGATAAATACACGTACTTATACTTCGATTATGCCCCTTTAAAGAATAGCACTGTGCAACAAATTTGAGACGAAGTCCATCTTGAATGAGACCATAAAAATTAAAGAACCTGTCGAGAATTTAGTTTAACTTGCATTTACAACGAAGGTCTTTCACAAGGCACCCTCCAATTGTCCTGAAACTTGAATATATGAAAGAGGGGAGCAAAATATGAGTTCCCTTTTTTTTTTAGCTGCCCAATTTCACATTTAAGGGGTCAAAAGGGAAGGGAAAAACTTTTTTTTTTTCGTTTTTTGAGGGTTTTTCCCATTTCTTCAAAAGAAACTATGCGAACATTTTATACAGGTCGAAAGGTTTTTTGAAGACCTATCCAATGGTGTATCGGTCGTGTCCGAATTCGGCTTCGTTAAGTTCATTATTGTTAAAAATGTATAATCAGTGGGGTAGTTTATATGGAGATGCATATACGTACGATCGCCAAAATCATATAAAATAATCTCTATCAAAATTAAGCTGACCCATATTTTTTCGTTTGACGAAATTCTTACTAGTTTGGCTTTTATACGGATTTTTCCGAAAGCTCTTAATTTTCCTTAAGGTGGCAACCATTTTTTAAATTTGAGATTGGGCAGCTAAAAAAAAAAATAGGTAACTCTTATTTTTCCCCCTCATTCCCATATTCAAGTTTCAGGACAATCGGTGGGTGCCCTGTGAAAGACCTTCCTTGTTAGACTGCTAAAGCTTGCCATATATATTTGCCATTCTCCGTATATATTTGACATTCTACACTCAAAAAAAAAAACTGTAAAGTTAGCAAAAAAAGCTTGTAAAACTAAAAGAAAATTTGCTGATTTTGAACCCACAATTTTTTTGGTAAAGTTAGCAAAAACGTTTTGCTAAAAATTAGTTAACTGAAATTTTTTTTATTTCAACTTAGTTCATACACATTTGAGGACCCCATTGGGTTCGGACCCGATAGGTCCAGACCCCATTGGGCCTAGACACAGTTGGGTTCCTTAAAAATATTCATAGTTTTTGATCCAAAATTTGTGTCCGTTTTGCTGTACTTGGCTTTGTTTTTGAGATACGTGATTTTAGGGGACAACTGGGGTTTTGAGAATTACAAAACTCGATAACTTCAAAAATATTACTCGGAGAGCTTTTGATTATTTTGCGGTCTTATTCTATGTGTTGAGAGCTACAAAAATGCTTTTGAACTTTTTGTTGTGTCGGCAATATTTACCGAGATATGAGCAATATAAAATTTTCGGGAATGCTAACTTTTTTGGATCCAAAGTTAGGACCCATTAGGGTCCACACATGTGAAGAGGCCCGAGAACCAAAAATGACCTCCATTTTGTTCTATCTGGCTTAGTTTCCGAGATAGCGCCATTTTAAGTTTTCTGAAAATAAAAACAAATTTACCACTTAATTTTGCTAAAATTAGCAAAAAAGCTTGTAAAAATTTGGTCAACTCAATTTTAAATTTAGCAAAAAAATTTAGTTCAAATTTTGTTTAAAATTGCTAATGCGCTAAATGAATTTTACAAGATATTTTTGCTAACATGCTTATCTCAACTAAGAATTTGCAAAAAGTTAGCTAACCAGCATTAGCAAAAAAACTTAGTAAATCTACTAAAGTATTACTTTGAGTGTACTGGTAAAGTTGGTACTGCATTTCGGTGAAATTGTTCCTTTGGTTCAAGAGTTAAACGCAAAGAGGTGGGATGCTTCGAAAATTTAAAGCACAGAGTCTTGTTGTACACGACAACATCTACTAAAAAAAGTATCGCATCCATATATTTTTGTTTCATTCTTTTTTTTACACACAAAAAAAAACCTTGTCAAATTATTAGAAAAAGTCTCGTTTTTCCATTTTACCAATATTTAACAATTTTTCTTGTTTCTTAACAAAAAATTTTCGATCGAAATTTACTTTTTTTTGTGATTTTACTATTTTTATACCCTACACCACTCTGTGGTACAGGGAGATGTCCGTCCGTCCGTATGTCTATCTATCGGTTTAAGCACGATAAAGGTCGCAATTTTCAATCAATTGACTTGAAATTTGAAACTTAAGCTTCTTGTGGCCCACAGACGAAGCCCATTGAAAATCGGTCCATATTAAGATCAGCCCCCATACAAACGCCCCCTTTGAACTTCGCTTAAATGCCTCTAATAACCCTATTATAATAGATATCGATTTGAAATTTAACAGGTAATAAAATTTAATGCACAAATAATCATACCAAATTTCAAAGGAATCGGGTCAGTCCTTCTGGTAGTCCCCATACAAACCACCCTCCCAATATTCACATAATTTACTCAAAATTCGTAAAAATTAAAATATTTGATTAAAATTGTAGGTGTTGAACGTGTAGTTCGGTATCCTAATCCCATCGGAATACATTTGGACAATTTTTGGACTTAGTCCCCCATATGAAAGTTTCGACCGATATTCAGTTAAATCGGTCTATTGGCAAAAAAATAAACCAATTCCACTAAAATTTGATCTGTGTGTGTTTTCTACACTAAATAAAGATCTAACAAAAGATAGGTTCAAACGGTCCATGTTTAGATTTGGGACCCATTTTCCGGAAAACATTGGTGTAGGGTATCATATGTTCGGTCTTGATCGCCTATAACTTTCTTACTTGTTTTTTTTTTTTTTGTAATTTTACGACTTTTTTTGTAATTTTAATTTTTTTTTCTAATTTTACAAATTTTCAAGGTTTTTTTACAAAAAAATCTAGTAGATTCACGAAAATTCCTTGTAAGTTTTATTGTGCCAAAAAAGTTGTAAATTTACAATTTTATTGGTAAAAACCTTATAAAAATAACAAAAAAAGGTCGTAAATATAATTATGTGTACCGCATTAAAATATCGGTCAAGAACCCCATAAAGTTTTATTTGTAAAATGATCGATTCTATGACATTCTAGCGATGTCCGTCCGTCCGTCTGTAGTTAACACGATGTAGTCCAAAATAAAAAAGAAAGACTCCCGAAATTTGGCACGAATATGTCTTATGTTCCTAGGAAGGCGTTGATAAAATTTAAAATAGTGATAAATTTGTATTTATTTTGTGAAAAAAAAATTAGAATGAATTTTTAAACATATATTTCGAGAGAAATTTGTCCCCCCAAATTACCACTACCGACCCCCCAAAAAAAAAGTAAACACCGCTGGAATATTTTAACACTCTTATTTGTTTTTACTAGGAATATTCGTATTATAGGAGGTAGCAAAAAATAAAGATACAAAATCTCCTTGTAAGTTTAATCACATCAAAATAATCGTAAATTTACAATTTTATTGGTGAAAAGCTTGTAAAATTACAATAGTATTGGTAAAAAGATTTTAATGTTACAAGGAATTCTTGTCAAATAAGAGGTAGCAAAAAAAAGTTACAAACTTTTCTTGTAATTTTATAGGTTTCTTTTAGTGTATCACTGTGTAATTACTAACTGTTGAATTTTTCAATTTAATTCACATAAATGAAACAGTTAAACATTCCCAAAAATAAAATTCGTTTTATTTCTTTTTTTATTTTAGGTTTCCTTAATGCCAACACCGATCGTTATTCAAAACTGCCAGCCAACTATGGTTTGATGGATATTATAGCCGCTTTACACTGGTTAAAAGAAAATATAGCTGCCTTTGGTGGTGATCCACAAAGTATAACATTAGCTGGTCATGGCACTGGAGCAGCATGTGTACATTTTCTAATATCCTCTATGGCAGTACCAGAAGGTAAATTCTACAAAAAACTATATGTAACCACAAAGACCACACAAATACTCTGTACCATAAATAAACTTTCATTTTAAATTCCTTTTTAAAATTAAATTTCTCATCCAATTTCTTACAAAAGGTTTACTATTCAATCGTGCCATATTAATGTCTGGCTCAGGTTTGACACCTTGGTCTTTGGTTAGTAATCCCGCCAAATATGCTGCCATTGTAGCACATCATGTTAACTGTGCACCGGACTTGCCGCATGCACATTTTATGAAATGTTTAAGAGAAAAACCATTAGAGCAATTGTTGAGTGTACCCATTAGACAACCAGAGTTTGGTTTTGCCTTTGGCCCCAGCATAGATGGTGTTGTAATCGATGGTGGTGATTATGTGCCACCACCACTTACTGCACAAGCTTCAACCTTGTCGGGTGGCTTAGGTGGGGAGGCAGGTAATGCAGCACATGGTGGCTGGGGGACACCAGGACAATTGGAAAATATTGGTAAGTTGGAAAATAGAAAAGACTTTTTGTGTTTTGTTTTGACACAAGAAAATTGTACATTAAATAATTTTAATGTAATATTTCCTTTTTAATTAAGTCATTTATATTTAACTTTCATCTTGTCTTTGTGTGTGTGTGTGTTACTTTTATTACTTAAACAAATTGCTGCCTTGTATGTGTAATCTGTTATAATTTCAACTAATGCAGTATTAATGAGGAAAACAGCCATTAACAAATTATCTAGGTAAGTTTTAGTTTTATAAGAACAAGTTAATGCAAGTGTAAGTAGTAATAGAGTGTGAGTTGAATGTAAAGTTTAAGGCCGTAATTTACTGTCAGAACTTATGTCTTTATAACATTTAACATTCTTCATACATTCATACTTAATTTACTAGATTTTATATGTTTCACTGTGCACATCATTTGCGATTTTAAATTACATGCATTCATTTAAATTAAACTCATTACAATAACAAATCTTCTGTGAGAAAAAACAGCAACAACTACACTCGAATTGAAAAAATCAGATTTAGTTGATACTTGCTTAACAGCCTACTTGGCGTATCGGTCTAGAGTGATTGTACGTTACAAGCAGTTAATAGCAAAGTATTACAGATGATGATGAGTTCAATTCTTGTCGGCTGCGATCTGTAAATAATTTTCACATATAGAGTTTTATTGACTATTAACTAAATAAATTTGACATTAAAAGTTTTTCTGAAGATTATTATAACTGGATAATATGAAACTAGTAAGAAACAAACCAGGATGTCTAAATTTTTAGAAAAATTAAAATTTTTCTTTCACACTTTTCTCAATTCAAAACCATATAAACTCTATTATATTCATCAATTTTAAAACTGTACATAAGGAAACTACACTTGAAATACATTTGTTGTTGAAATTTCATTTAGTTTTAGCAAATGATAAGCAGTGGCGGATACAGCTTTTGAGTCTGGGGGGGGAATTTTTTTTTACTTCGAATAAAAAAAATTATAAATTCACTGTTGTCGGACAAGAAAAAAGGTATACTTTTTTTTTTTGCAAAAAAGCGATGAAAAAGCTATAAAGTCATAAAATTTAGCAGTTTTTGCTGAACAACTGCAGGCGATTTTTCAACAATAGTTCGACAAAAATGGGTTTAAAGTTTACAGATAACACATTTATACTCCTATAATTGCTAAATCTGTGCTTTTTTAAGTAATTGCAGAGAAAAGCTTATACTATCGAAAAATGTGAACACAAAAAAAGTTTTAAATCAAAACACTCTTTAAAAGGAGCTTTAATTTTCATGATCATATTTCTTTTAATTTGTTTTAAAAGAAAATTTTCTTAAACATAGAAAAAGTCTTAGATTCTAACACATTTGACGTATAAAAAAGACTAAATCTGATTATTTTTCGATAGAAGAAATTCTTTCTACATAGAAAATATAATATTTTTCGTAATAAAATCCTTTTTCTGTGGGAAAAATGCCTCAGAATTTGAGACTTTTTTACCATAGAAAAACTTTCAGATTCTAAGATTTTTTTCCCATAGAAAAAGTCTTAGATTCCTAAACCTTTTGCTAAAGAAAACTACTCTTAAATATTTTTTGTTTCGTGTGGAAAAACGTTTTAGATTCTAAGAATTTTTTTCTTTAGAAAAAGTCTTAAATTCTAAGTACTTTTTCCTATAGAAAAAGCCGCAGATTCTGTGACCTATTTCCGATAGAGAAAGTCTTAGCTTCTAAAAAGGTTTTCCCAAAGAAAAAGTCTCAAATTCTGAGACCTATTTCCTATAGAACATGTCAACAACTAAATCCATTTTCCTTTAAAAAAAGTTCTATAGAAAAAGTCGCAGATTCTGAGACATTTTTCCTAAAAAAGGTATCAGATTCTGAGAATTTTTTTGTGGAACAAGTATAAGATTTTGAGACATTTTTCCTATGGAAAAGTCTTAAATTCTAAGAGAGTTCTTCTTTAGAAAAAGTCTAAGATTTTGAGACATTTTTCCTATGAAAAAAATCTCAGATTCTGAGACATTTTTTCTATAGAAAAATTCCAAAGAAAAATTCTCTTCATAATAAAAACTTACAGATTTTTTTTTTCAAAAAAAAATTTGAGATTTAGTCACATTTTTCATTTAAATATTTTCAGATTTTCCCTATAAAATGTTTTTGATTTTTTCTTTAAAATACTCAGATTTTATACTACAAAAAATTTTTGGATTTCAAGATTTTTATCCTTTGGAAAATTTTTTAGAAAATTTCCTTCATTTTCTATACTCAGTTTGTCATTCCGTGTGTAACGCATTGAAATATCAGTTTAGCGATGTCCGTCTGTCCGTCCGTCCATCTGTGGAGGACACGATACAGTCCAAAATAAAAGAGCTAGACTCCTGAAATTTGGCACGAATATGTCTTATACGTTGTTAAAGTTTGGAGATGAGCAAAATCGGTCCCCCTTGAAGAACCAACCTCTAAAAAACTCCATTTTTTACAAGGTTTTTATACTTTTATTAAACAAATGAAACATTTTTTTGTAAAAGAAGATTGACATCCTGCAAGAACCCGCACCCTTTTATGGGCGTGGATATGAAATAGGTATTTAAATAATGATAAATTTGTATTACTTTAGAAACATAATAAATGAACTTGTAAACATTTACCACGAGAAAAAAAGTGTACGCCAATAACCCCATTGACCCCATTATTACACCATATTTTAGAGCTCAGATGTGTTTTTATTATAGTTGTTTTTTTTTTTTTTCTTTTTCTAAGTGCCTTTGATAAAAAATTAAAAATTTTAGTAGGCCATAAAAAATAAATACGAACTGACTTTGACCTTTGGTGATTTTGTCTATTTTATAGTCTTCTTTCATACGGCGTTGACACCATTGAGCTCATAGAAGTGACCCTAAATTTGTTGCACAGTTTAGGTAATTGAAAAGTCTATTGTTATATCATTATATCAGAAGATAGAAAAAGTACCAACCAATTTTTTTTAACCATTTTTGCTCCAGTTGATTAAAAATGTCTTTCTTTTTTTGAGAATGATTTTTCAACTAAAAATTTGAGGACCATTATATCAGGTACCCAAGTATTTTTTAACCCTTTTTGTCCCATTGTGCAAATGTTTTTTCGATCAGGGTATTTAAAGTTTCCAGGACCACCATAAATGGTACTAATGTACATTTCTAGGAGGCTACCAAAAATTGTAATAATGCAAAAACGATCAAAAAATCTTAAAATAAACCAAACGAGCCAAAAGTTTTCTAAATATCGGTCAAAATTACGATACAAAACCACAAATCTGGACGTGGGTCTTCAGATTTTATTTATATTATAAACACAGACGCTCTATGGTACCATTTAAACATTCCCATTTACAGTTTAATTAAATTCCAAAAACTCGCAATTTTATTCGCGATTTTCATTTTTTAAAAATCACCAAAAATTTAAAATGTGGTGAAGTTTAAAGAGCTATAACTTCTTAAAAAAATATCGGATTTTTATAATCAAAACTGAAGTTAAAATCTAAACTCCTCGTCATTAAAGATAAAATTTAAAAAAAAATTGTGTCATTAAAAAATGCAAATGCATTTTTTGAGTGCATTTTCATCAACTTTTACCCCTTTTGCTTCTTAAGTAAATATCGGATTTTTATAATCAAAATTTAATTAAATGGTAAAGTCCTCTACTTTAAACGTAAAAGTTAAAAAAAAACATTGTGTCATTATAAAAATGCATTCTAACTGCAAATGCATTTGTTGAGTGCATTTTCGTCAACTTTTACCCCTTTTGATTTTTGTTTAGTTAACATATTTTTACAAACAAATTCAGTCATCATTTTCATGGGACAAAGGTCTTCTATTGTTAATATTTTTTTTTTTTTAAATTTTGTTAATTTTTTTCCATAGAAAAATGTAAAAAAAAAATATTTTTTTTTTGTTTTTTTTTTTAAATTTTGTTAATAAATGTTTTTTAAATTGTTCTGCAATGAAGAGCCATAAATCCTAAAGTAAATATCGGATTTATATAATCAAAATTGAAATAGAAAGCTACAAAACTCTACCTAAAACGTGGAGTTTCACAAAAAATGTCTCAACATATAAATGCATTTTATATGCAAATGCAATTTTTTAATGACACAATTTATTTCGTTTTTTTTTTCGTTGAAAGTAGAGGATTCTAGCTTTCCATTCCAATTTTGATTATAGAAATCCGATATTTACTTTAGGATTTATGGCTCTTCAAAAATACATTGCAGAACAATTTAAAAAACATTTATTAACAAAATTTAAAATAAAACAAAAAAAAATATTTTTTTAAATTTGTCTATGGAAAAAAATTAACAAAATTTAAAAAAAAAAATTAACAATAGAAGACCTTTGTGTCCCATGAAAATGATGACTGAATTTGTTTGTAAAAATATGTTAACTAAACAAAAATCAAAAGGGGTAAAAGTTGACGAAAATGCACTCAAAAATTGAATTTGCATTTAGAATGCATTTTTTAATGACACAATGTTTTTTTTACCTTTTACGTTTAAAGTAGAGGACTTTAGCTTTTAATTTAAATTTTGAGTATAAATTTCCGATATTTACTTAAGAAGTTTTTGCTGTTCAAACAACACCACATTTTAATTTTTTGTGATTTTTAAAAAATGAAAATAGCGAATAAAGCGGCGAGTTTTTGGAATTAAATTAAACTGTAATTGGGATGTCTAAATGGCTCCGTAGGGTATCTTTGTACACAATTTAAAAAATCTAAAGACACCAGGTCAAATAATACCCTTTTCTTGTGCTGCTTGATGGAAAAGGTGATATATAAACAAATCCTAATTTTCTATATCGTCGAACTATATTCAATAAATGCCAACTCGAAAAACCTTACTGTTCAGGAGAGCTAAAAAACTTATTATTTCGCATATTATTGTAAAAATAAACAATGTACCTTCCATAAGATTGTTAAAATATTCTAAATAATTTTTACCTATGCCAAAAATTTCATATTTTGCACTTGTTAGCGTATTTTTCAGAGATGGCATTTATTACTGTATCAAAAAACAAATATTTTTTTAGAATTGGCATATTTTGTCGGAAAATAAAAATTAATTTTTTGAAAAAAATTTTTATAATTTTTTTTTTGATTTTGTTATCCTTAGTACGGTAATTGCAAAAACTAAAAAAAAAATGAAAAATCTTTGCATATTTTTAAAAGTTACTAGCTCCGAAAGCCTTTAAATATCAGGGTGGTCAACTTTGGCACTCTGTAACTCACGATGTATTGTATTAGGGTCACTCCAAACTAGCTATTTTGAAAGCTTATATCATTGACTTTATTTGCCCCACTCATAATGTTTCAATCTGATAAATAGTTTAAAAGTTACATATATATAAGCAATTTTTTTTTTTTGCGAACTCTATTTACCGACATTTTCAAAATAGTAATATCACGAAAACTAGTTGCTAATCACGTAAAACGAAAACGATAGACGATGCATAAACGACATCAAAATACATATCGTTTTGAAGGGAAATTTGAAAGTTTTTCTTGATTAAATTATTAAAGAGTCTTGTCTAATCCAGAAACATTAAAAAATTTGGAAACATTTTGATTAGTTTAGAAGCAACAAGGCTCCAAAAATCGACGATAGTCAACTATCGTTTTACGTGATCACAGTCCTAGCCATTAGATATCAAAATCTTTACCAGATTCGTGTTGGCAAATGCAATAAGATATATTGCCTAATTTTTTTTTTAAAAAAATTTTTTTGAAAATTTTTTGGAAATTTACAATAGGAGTTGGCATTTATTTTCACAAAAAAAATATGTACTTTGAGTTAGCAGAATAACAAAAATGGATGTAAAACGACAAAAAATTATTTTTTTGCTCTGAAATTTTTACCACAGATGGGTTTTGCATAGCGGAGATATTTGCCATCAGAAACTCATTTCGGTCAAATTTGAGTTGGCATATTTTGAATATAGGTTCACGATATGTGGTTTT
>OY992536.1:54518043-54703543 GCA_963921195.1 Pegoplata infirma | reverse complement strand
AAATGCTTTAGATTCTGATACATATTTTTTTATAAAAACTGTTTCAGACTCTTTTTTTTATACCCTACACCAGCGGTTACCAACCGCGGGGGTACGCAAAATTTAAGTAATTTGGACATTCGTTTTAGATTAACCTTTCAATGTTGGTTTCGCATCGGGCTTCCAAAGTTTTCGATAATGTCAGGTTTTTAAAAAAGTTGAGGTAAAATTTCACAAAAAACTTATTTTTGTGCAATTAAGAGAGCATTTTTTGCGATATTTTTTTATGATATTTTGAGATCTGACTACTTGCTTTCGAATAACCTTTCGATGCTGAATATAGTTCCCAAATTTTTCGATGATAATAGATTTTTAAGAAAATTTATGTCAAAGGTCCCAAAAAAACGTATTTTTGGGCATTTTTGAGACGGATAGTGATAGAGTGGAAATTTTGGTACCATTTTGTTAAGTTTAAAATGCCCTTTCACTGTATATACGAGGTTGTGTCATAAGAAAAGTCACGGCATTATTGATCTGTCCCCGTATTAAAAAAAATATAAAAAAAAAAATAAAAACATTATACATCTGCCCCCTGTGATGGGTATTAGGAACTTTTTTAAGAGTTCAAAAAACGAAAATTTTTCAAAGAAAAAAAAAATACCACCATTGTTTTGATCTCCCCTAAATCCTTGAAAAAATGATAATAAAAATAAAATTTCAAAATTAACTCTTATATTCATATGTGAAGTTTTTAACGAAAACAAAAAACTCGCTAGGGGGTACTCGGCTGATAAAATTTAAAATTAGGGGTACGCGAGCCAAAAAGGTTGGTAACCGCTGCCCTACACCACTCTGTGGTATAATGAGTTTGTGCTGATGTTTGTAACTACCCGAAATATTGGTCCTAGACCTACCTTCCAGCATACTGATCGACTCAGAATTACTTTTTGAGTCGATTTAGCGATAACCGTCCGTCCGTCCGTATGTCCATCTATCGGTTTAAGCACGATACAGGTCGCAATTTTCAATCAATTGACTTGAAATTTGAAAGTTAAGCATCTTTTGGCCCAAGGACGAAGCCTATTGAAAGAAAATGGAGAAAATCGGTCCATGTTTAGACATAGCCCCCATACAAACGCCTCCTTTGGATTCGGCTTAAATAACTCTAATAACCGTATTACAATAAATGCCACTTTGAAATTTGGCAAGTAATCAAATTTTGTATACACGAATATAAATGGAAATATTTGATAAAAATTTTATTTTTAGGTGTTAAACGTGTACTTTAGTAACCTTATCAAATCGGAATATAATTGGACCATTTTTGGACTTATTGTTAGTCCCCCATATAAAAATTTCGACCGATATTCAAAAAAATAAACCAATTCAACTAAAATTTGATCTGTGTGTGTTTTCTACACTAAATAAAGATCTAACAAAAGACAGACCCAAGCGGTCCGTGTTTGAACTTGGGACCTATTTTTCGGAAAACACTGGTGTAGGATATCATATGGTCGGTCTTGACCGACTATAACTTTCTTACTTGTTATACTAAATATTATTCAAACTCTGAGGCATATTTTTATTAAAAACTGACTTAGTTAGAATCCGAAACATTTATTTTTCAGAAAGATTTTCAGACCCTGAAATATTTTTGCAGTAGAAAAAGTTTCATATTCTGAGGCATTTTTTTGAATTTTTTATTATTCTTTGTTCCTTTTTTCATTGTTTTTTTCTAAAAAAAAAAAACCTCTTTTGCACTACAAATCTTATGTTAGTTAAATTACGGTTACGGTTAAATACTGCGGTGAACCCCGGTTACGGTTACCATTAAAACCGCATTGCAAACCTTAGTTAAAATGTCCTACAAATATTTTCCTTATAAAATTTCACTAAAGGTTGTCAAAGGTCGAAAGTTTATGCGACGTCCGCAAAATGCTTCAAAATGGAAAATTATAAAGAATCATATTTTTATTGTATTTTTTTACCATAGCAGTATTAAATAACACGAAAAAAATAACGTAAATATACTTCTGAGCTAAAAATTGCATTTAGTAGTGTTTAAAAAAATTTATTACGATTCTTTCTTTCACAAGTTAACCATCTAAGGAGTGAGATCATAAAAATGTTAACACACATAAAGTTAAATAAAAAACAGACTACTGAATTTTAAGACTTCAAACCAAATTTTTATTAAATAAAATTTAATACAAAATCATAACAAAAAAACCGCATGGAACTCTAACCACTACGAACAAAGTTATCCACTTTTTCCGGAAACCCTCCCATTAAGGCTTTTATGGTAGTTTCTGTCACCTTTTTAGAGCAGGTGGTCCATCTACGTTTGAAATCTTGCATGTCCTGGGAGACCTTTTTTGTGCCCTTTAATTATTTTTTAACAAGAGCCCAATATCTCTCCACTGGCCTGAGCTCCGGGCAGTTTGGTGGATTTGCCTCTCTTGGTACAAAAACCACATTATTATCATTATACCACTCCAGCGCTTTCTTGCTGTAGTGACAAGATGCTAAATCGGGCCAAAAGTAAGTGGATACATTGTGCTGACTCAAGAACGGAAGAAGTCTCTTCTGCAAACACTCCTTGATATAAATTTCGCTGTTTATAGAGCCAGATGTCACAAATGACTGGCTTCTTTGGCCGCAGCTACATATGGCTTGCCATACTAGGAATTTTTTGGGGAATTTCGTTTGCTTTTTTGACCGAAATTTTTCCGCAACATTTCCTCGAACATCGGAAACATAAAATTCTTGACCAGGGAGCTGCGCAAAATCAGCCAGGACATAAGTTTCGTCGTCCATTACACAACAGTTGTATTTTTTTATAAAATTTGATTTCAATTTTCTAGCTCTGGTTTTGGCCTCCAAATTTTTAAAAGCGTTTCTATCGGGAACTTTTTGAACTTTGTAGGACTTTAGTCCCGCCTTACGTTTCACTTTACGTACAAAAAAGTCTGAGCATTGGGCTAACCGAGCTGTTTTTCTGCCAGATGTGTTAGGAGCTCTCTTAAGGATGCTTTTAACTTTATATGCCTTACCAATGTTACGATAACCAGTCGTTGTTCCTGTTCCCGGCTTCCTTTCAATTGTTAGGTGTTCCAGATACCTTTTTACCACTTTTGAAACTGTTTGGCGGCATACATTAGTTTCTTTGGCAATTTTTTTGTATGTCCATGTTTGGTTTTGTTGAAAATATTTAATTATTTTTGAACGCACTTTTCTTTCATCGTCCATTGTGTAAAAAATTGCAAATTAAAACTCATGATGTAAATTAATTTATTAACTGACATATTTTTAAAATGTAAACTGCCGAAAAAAAAAAAAAATTGGAAGCTTTACACCAAAGTTGTAGGCAAAAATGTGTGCTAACATTTTTATGATCTCACTCCTTAAGTCTTGTTTTAAGGGGTCATTTTTGTTATATTTTAAAAGAAATACATAAAACGTATAAAAGAAAAAGGCATTTTGAGGGTTGTAATAGTGCAAAAACGATCAAAAAGTCTTTAAACAAACGAACAAAAAATTTTCTAGACATATGAACAAATCTTTTCTATATGTGGTTTTAGTAAATTTAATTTGTTTTTGCTTATTTATATTTGCTAAAGATTTTTGTTAATTACCTGCTATAAACAGATTAACATGACATCATCTTATATAATAAATTACATTTTGAGTAATTAAACAAACATGAAGTTGTTTTTAAAAGACCTAAACATATAAACCATGCACTAAAACTACAGTTAATACGGAGAAGGTGTACCAGAAAACATGAATTCTTTTAAAAAGCCTTGATTTTTATAAATTTTAGTTTAAAAACTTTATTTGAAAAATACAATTTTTCTTCATTCAAAATATTTAAGATTCTAACCAGATTTTAATTCAGATTTCCTGAGTCAGATAAAAAAGTGAATCCTTTAATTCGAAAGAAAGCATTGCAAACTCTTCATGAGGAAATTTTTGGGGATGATAGAGAGAGAAGCATGAAGCAAAATTATCAACTGGACAATATTTTTATCACAGTAGTAATTATTTTATAAACAACAAATATAAGTTGCATTACAAAAAAGTGTTTACTCTGTAATGCGTAAACCGATTTTGTTTATCCAAGCTTCCCATGAAAGGTGGAGTCAATGCCAAGGTTTTTATGTATGCATGGTCTTTGTAAATGCAATAATTCATGAGTTATATGTATTTTAGAGCGCTACCTGCATAATTAGTTTTCTCTGCAATGAGTGAACCAATTTTGATTTTCCATGAAAGGTTGCGTCAATACCAGTGTTTCTATATATATACGGTCTTTGTATAAGTATTGGTTCATAAGTTACATGCAATGTGCGTAAACTCATTATATGTGTATTGGTTCATGAGCATTTTAGTTCACACAATTATTCTCAGTTTTCTATGATAATGGCTTCCACCTCGACTTAAAAAAAATAAAAAAAAAATAGTTCATCTTTTTGCAAACCTTCCCAATTAGTTAATAAATGTTTTAGGAACACATTCACATAAACATAATCATGTTTGCAAATATTTTACTAACATATAAACCTAAGTCTAACATTAAAGGTTAATAAATTTATGCTAATATATAAAAGAAAATTCTTTGGCATAAATATTTTATGTATTTATTATATTATATACTGTGCCTCCTTGTATACACCTTAAGTAATATTTTTTCTAAAGGATTCGTTTGGTGGAATGTATAAATCTTTTGCTTATTGAAGTAATAAAACGAAAACTTAAACACAATTAAAGGCCTTAATGAGAAACTATGAACAACATGATGAGGAAAATTATATTACAATATAACAAATAAAAATAACATGCACGTTAGGGTGGGTCGATGATTTGCATATTTGCGAAGCTCGGAAACTAATAGCAAAAAATCGATGCGAATTTTCGAGTTGATAACGGGAGAAATTATAAAAACATTTGCGGAGGTTACTTTTAGACCTCCAAATGGGTTTAAATATTTTGAAAATTCTGTTTTAATTTTTAAATTAATAAAAGTTATTTATAATTCGACCTTTTAAATTCTATTTTGAGTGAGATTAATCTAGCTCAAGGTCATATTTATTTTACTTAACATTACGATGATATTGTCAAAGTAAAAATTTACAGGAAACTATTTATAAAGTTGTTTGTGTTTTTGATTAAAGAAGAAAATTGTGTCTTCTTAAGATTATATTAAATGTGGATTTACCCTAGACCATGGTTTCTATAGCCACTTCTGCGTCTTCAGTAGGCAATGACATTAAATTGATAATTTGATATTTGATAGAAAAATTCTTTATATGTTTTTTTATCAACAGACTAGATTGCCATGAGATTTGAACCTGTGCTTCTAAATCACTCATGGTTTGTAACACCGACGCATAGCTGCTTAGGCTATTGTCGGTATACAAACATCAGTGGAGAAACGTAGTTTCGTTTGAAATTTAGAGCTGTATTATGTTGTGTATTTGGTACATTAATATTCATTATGTCTACACCGAAAAAAATCCATGCAACATTTTACGAAAAAAAGTTTCGTACTTTTTATTTTCGTAAAATACACGAAAGTTGACTACATATTACGAAAAACTTTAGTACTGAATTTCGTATTTTTACGAAAGTAACGAAAATGATTAGTAAATATTTTTTTCGTAATATTTACGAATGTTGACTACATATTACGAAAAAAATTGTGTAAAAACTTTTGTAATTTAACGAAAGTAACGAAAAAAAGAATGTAAATGATTCTTTCGTAAAATATACGAATGTTGACTGCATATTACAAAAAAAGTGTACAGACATTTTCGTATTTTTACGAAAATAATTCGTAAAAACTTCTTTCGTAAAATATACGAAAGTGGACTTTATATCACGAAAAAAAATAATCAAGAATTTTGAAATTTTACAAAACTAATGAAAAGAGGAAGAAATCTTTAAATGCATGCTTAAAGGGTGTTTTTATGCCCTCCAACTATAGTATTGGGGTATAATAAAAAAATATCGGTCGGGGACCCCATAAAGTATATGTATTATTGATCCAAGATAAATTCTAAGGCATTCTATTAATGTCCGTCTATATAAAACACGGATACCACGGAACAAGTCTTTTGGTCATCAGCAGGTTAAGTTCGTATGTGGACAAAAAAGTTTTATTTCTTTAAACCAACCTCTGGAAAACTCAATTTTTGTTGTTTTGTTAAGCAAATGAAACATTTTTATGTCAAAAAAAAATTTAAAGTAATGAGCTTCGACCCAGGGGATTAGAAAATGCCATGTGGTCGTGGGTATAAAGAATTAATTTCAATAATGATAACTCTGATATTTTTTTTACATATTTGGGGTAATAAAAATTCGGCACAGCCGACTTAAAAGCTCTCTCTTGGTTTTTATTTATTTTAAGGATCAATTAAAATTTGAGGCTAATCGGATCAAATAAAATTTGAAGCTTGATGATATAAGTTTTTTTTTACATGTGGGAAGGTGGTCCTCCAAAAAAAATCATCTCAACATATCATCATAAGTTCTTGTAAATGTAAATAATGAATGAAATCTTAAAGTTTTTGTTAAGAAGAAACAATTAATTGCTTGGAAATGTTGCTGTCAAAACGTTGAAAACGTTGTTCTTATTCTCAAGAAAGAATTTTTACATGTAATTTCGTTAATTTAAGGATTTTTTTTTTACCAAAAAATTTTCGTAAAAATAAAAATATTTCGTTTATTTTACGAAATAATTTCGTAAAACCAAAAATAATATTATATATAAAACACAAAAATTTATTGCGTTTATTTTACGAAATTTTTTTGTAAAATACAAAAACAATTTCGTTTATTTTACGAAACAATTTCGTGCATTTCGTACATTGTACGCAAGAATTTCGTGGTGCGAAACAACGAAATTTTTCGTACAATGTACGAACGTTTTCGTACATATAAGGCAGGAATTTTTTTCGGTGTACTTACATACGAATATAAGACTTTATGTTTTGCCAATAACGATAGTCACTTTGCTAAATACTCCTGACAATGGAATGTGACAAATTCCGAAATATGTGTCGACTAAATCTTGCAAAATGACCAAACCAATCAATATTAAAAAAATGCCTGCGAATTTTGTACTCTTGTCCAAAACATTAAATCATGATAATGTTTTGCGGAAGATTTGGGTGTACTTGCCAAAGCCAAGTTTTTTTTAGAAAAAATAATGTTATGTTACTTTGCTATTCCATGCAAAACGAATTAAAATATCAGTCGTGGATTCCATTAAAAAACCAAAAGAGCTGTACATTTCGTAAGTGAGTGCAAAAATAAGTGCAAAAAAGTGTTTTTACATTTTGGAGAGTATAAAAGATTCAGCACGAAAGAATATACCCCTCTCACTTGTTTTATGTACATTTGATAAACAATTGGAAAATTTTTATGCGAAAAGCTTAGGCTTGATGCAAAAGTAGTTTTGGTAAAAAAAAATATTTTTTTTTCACAAAAAACAAAATTATGTTAAAAAAAATTTAATGGACCCAAAATTTTTGATGAACAAATATTTTGATGAAAAAAAGTTTTTGATAAATTTTTTTGATGAAACGAAAAATTTTTTGATGCAAAAAAAATTGATGAAAAAAAAGGATGAAAAAAAATATGAATAAAAAAATTTGGCAAGAAAAAAAATTATAATAAAAATTTGAAAAAAAAATTTGATGAAAAAAATTTATGAAAAAAATATAATAAAAAAAAAATTATGCAAAAAAAAAAAAATGATGAAAAAAAAATTAATGAAAAAAAAAATTGATGAAAAAAATATGATAAAAAAAAATTTGATGAAAAAAAAATTTGAAGAAAAAAAAAAATTAATGAAAAAAAAAAAATTTGAAGAAAAAAAAAAATTAATGAAAAAAATTTGATGAAAAAGAAAATTAATGAAAAAAAAAAAATTATAAAAAAAAATTAGACGAAAAAAAAATTTTATGAAAAAAAAATTGATGAAAAAAAAATGTTGATAAAAAAAAAATTGATGAAAAAAAAAGTTTGATGAAAAAAAAAATTGATGGAAAAAAAATTGATGAAAAAAAAAAATTATGAAAAAAAAAAAAATTTAAAAAAAAAAAATTTTTTTGATGAAAAATAATTATGTTACTTTTTATTCACCAGCTGGTGAAAAGCGGGTTTATTCACCACGAGGTGAATTATTATCCAAGTTACAAATCCTAGTTATTAAAATTTTTTTTTTTATTAAGAATAACCATATAATTACAAATTACATACTAATTTTACCTAACCGAGAAAACTGGTAACAATGACCTTCGTCTCGTTGTAGCGAAACAGACCAAGGCCTCTGGTGGGAATCGAACCCACGACCCCCAGACTCATAGGCTAGCACGCTACCAACTAACCTTCTGGGGCGCCTGTTTTTGGTTTTATTATGAAAATAGTAATTCTTGTTTTCTTTTTCGTTAATTGTTAGCTTATAGTGCGTTTACATTGGAATTCTAATCTAGTAAAGTACGATTTTAATCTACTTTGTAATCTGTATCGTTTACATTGGCATTTTTTACATTTGAGAAGATTAGGATTGGCATTTAAAATAACAAGGTGGTAATAAATGTGTGTGACTGCGTCAAAAAACAGCGACGGTAATTAGTCGCCGTATGATTAACAAAGACAGTGACGGCGTTTACAGTTAACAATGTCGGCGGCATAAACAACCTTTGCGGCGTCATCAAAATGGCAGGCTTTGTGTCGGTGTTTTTCAGTGTTGGAAAATGAAAATAATAAAAATACAGAGTTGTATCAAACTTTGCCAATTTGAGTTTGCCGATTAGAGCCTAAACTACTAGATTGAAAAAAAATAAATTTGTATGGGCAATCTAATAGATTGAAACTAGATTGGAGCCACAATCTACTTTAAGCTAGATTAGAAAACCACTGTAAACGCACTATTATATAGTCAAACTGATGAAAAAAAAAATTGATGAAAAAAAAAAATTTTATGAAACAAAAAAAAAATTGATGAAAAAAAAATTTTGATGAAAAAAAAAAAAATTGATGAAAAAAAAAGTTTGATGAAAAAAAAAATTTGATGGAAAAAAAATTGATGAAAAAAAAAAATTGATGAAATGTTACTTTTTATTCACCAGCTGGTGAAAAACGGGTTTATTCACCACGAGGTGAATTACACCGCTCTACAAATCTGAGGTTTGTCGCTGCGTTTTGGATGAAACCAAAAAAAGTTGATAGGATTTGGTGCCCCGATTCCAAAACGGTCACTAAAATGTTTCTATCACGTCACAATTTTGAGAAAATCGCGGTTAAAGTGTCAAAAAATGCCCATTTTGACCATTTTTGAACGCCTATAAAATAAGATCCTGACATGCAAATGACTTGGTATCAAGCTCATTCGAAAGTGTGTAATTTTCTTTTTCAGACAAGATCAAATCTTCTTGGAATTTAATTTTCTAAAATGGTAAAAAATCATTATCCACAAGTGCTTTAAATCTAAAATTTACGTATGAATTTGTATGGAAATTTGTTAAAAAACACTGTGTAAATAAACTAAATATTGAAAAAAATGGAAGGTTTTTTGCTAATGATTTATTTACCATTTTAGAAAATTAAATTTTTAGAACATTCTATCTTATCTTTAAGCGAAAATTACAGGCTTTCGAATGAGCTTGATACCAAGTCATTTGCATGTCAGGATCTTATTTTATAAGCTTCTAAAAGGGTCAAAAATGCCCTTTTTCGGCACTTTAACCGCGAATTACTCAAAATCCTGACGTGATAGACAAATTTGGGCTCCGGATTTGGAATCAGCGCAACAGACACTATCCAAATCACTAACCAGAATCCAATACACATTTTCTTGTTGAGCTGTGTTATTATCCAAGTTACAAATCCAAGTTATTAAAATTTTTGGTTTTAAGAAAATGAAAATAGTAATTCTTGTTTTCTTTTTCGTAAATTGTTAGCTTATATATAGTTAGCTTATATAAAGTTGGCGTCCTGCAACTTTTTTAAAATTAGACACCAGCCTAAAAATATTATCATGTTAAAACTACTTTATAAATAGTTTCTTTAAAATTGTTACTTTGACAATATCATCGTCATGATTAGTAAAATAAATATGACCTTGAGCTAGAATAATCTTTCTCAAAAACATATTTTTTTAGTTTAACGGTTTTGCTCATAACTTCTTAACCGATTTCACTGAAATTCAGTACCAACTTATAAGTTTAGCTTCAGCAGTCTTTAAAAATTAAGCATACTTTTGATTGGAGACCCAAATATTTGATTTTTTTTTTTTAAATCCTTAAAAATGCTTTCCAATCATCAAACTGTATAAATAGACCTTCTATCCTATTGTAGTTCATTATTTAATCAAAATCCTAAAATCAAGTGTTTATAAGTAAATATTTCACGTAATCGCGTTAGCTGTATATTCGCTGTGGAGTATGTTTGTATGTATTTTTGCTACATCCCAGTTGCCACGCAAATTTATTGAATCAATTATAATTGTCGCGCTACAGTTATATTAATTATAGCAACACTAATTATATACAAGTAGGTACACTAAAACTACCACAACATCTATGTATATAGAATGAACATAGGTTGTGATGCAGTTTTGTTTCCAGCTGAGGTAGCACTAGATATGTCCAGTGTTCAACAAAGGTCTGCTTCCTTTGTGATTGTATAGTTGTACACACGAAGTTGTTGACCCAATGTCGGTAGTACCGATGTAAGTGACTCACGAGTATAGGGCGCAGGTGAGTCGGTGAGACCGAACGTTAGTTGGTGTTCGGGGGTGTCAGGGAATCCGATGACGAAAGTAAATTAGAATATGTACGAAGTAACTCACGAGAATGGGGTGCAGGTGAGTCGGGTTAATACGAACGATAGGTGGCGTTCGGGTTTAGTGGGCGATCGGGTATTCTAACTACGGTAAGTAGAAATACTAAGTAACTCACGAGAATGGAGTGCAGGTAAGTCGTGTTAATACGAGCGATAGGTGGCGTTCGGGTTTAGTGGTCGATCGGGTGCTAACTACGATAAGTAGTGATACTAAGTAACTCACGAGAATGGGGTGCAGGTGAGTCGGGTTAATACGAACGATAGGTGGCGTTCGGGTTTAGTGGGCGATCGGGTGCTAACGACGATAAGTATAAATACTAAGTAACTCACGAGAATGGGGTGCAGGTGAGTCGTGTTAATACGAACGATAGGTGGCGTTCGGGTTTAGTGGGCGATCGGGTGCTAACTACGATAAGTAAAAATGCTAAGTAACTCACGAGAATGGGGTGCAGGTGAGTCGTGTTAATACGAACGATAGGTGGCGCTCGGGTTTAGTGGGCGATCGGGTGCTAACTACGATAAGTAGAAATACTAAGTAACTCACGAGAATGGGGTGCAGGTGAGTCGGGTTAATACGAACGATAGGTGGCGTTCGGGTTTAGTGGGCGATCGAGTGCTAACTACGATAAGTAAAAATACTAAGTAACTCACGAGAATGGGGTGCAGGTGAGTCGGGTTAATACGAACGATAGGTGGCGTTCGGGTTTAGTGGGCGATCGGGTGCTAACTACGATAAGTAAAAATACTAAGTAACTCACGAGAATGGGGTGCAGGTGAGTCGGGTTAATACGAACGATAGGTGGCGTTCGGGTTTAGTGGGCGATCGGGTGCTAACTACGATAAGTAAAAATACGAAGTAACTCACGAGAATGGGGTGCAGGTGAGTCGGGTTAATACGAACGATAGGTGGCGTTCGGGTTTAGTGGGCGATCGGGTGCTAACAACAATAAGTAAAAATACTAAGTAACTCACGAGAATGGGGTGCAGGTGAGTCGTGTTAATACGAACGATAGGTAGCGTTCGGGCTTAGTCGGATTTCTAACTACAGGGTTTTAACTACGGACCAACTACGGCTAAAGACGGAGTTGGGAACGGGAATCTGGTCGGCTTACGGTATACATCGTATATTCTACGAGGTATATCACGAACTCCAACTGGTTTCTCGTTGTTCTGGTCAGCCAAACTTGGTCATTATAAATAACAATTTGACCAACTCAACGAGAATTGCGAGATAGTATTAACTGTTTGCTAGTAATAACTATCAAACAAACAACTCTATATTGGGTATGGGTACAAGTAGAGTGATGAGGTATATGGAAAAGTATTTTCCTTGTAACGGCACGTTACATTCCCCCCCTACTTTAAAAAAAAATAATGTTTGTGATTATTTTTTCTCCCTTACCAAAGAAAAGTAAATTTTACCTAACTGCTAAGAGCTTCGGCTTGATTGTGACGGGTCGCTGTTGTGTGTAATTCCCTCGTTCCAAATTCGTTGGTGGTGTTGTCAAATTTTCCACAAGGTGCGTTTTTGGAAACGAGTCCCTGCTCGGGCGCCATTTGTGATGCAGTTTTGTTTCCAGCTGAGGTAGCACTAGATATGTCCAGTGTTCAACAAAGGTCTGCTTCCTTTGTGATTGTATAGTTGTACACACGAAGTTGTTGACCCAATGTCGGTAGTACCGATGTAAGTGACTCACGAGTATAGGGCGCAGGTGAGTCGGTGAGACCGAACGTTAGTTGGTGTTCGGGGGTGTCAGGGAATCCGATGACGAAAGTAAATTAGAATATGTACGAAGTAACTCACGAGAATGGGGTGCAGGTGAGTCGGGTTAATACGAACGATAGGTGGCGTTCGGGTTTAGTGGGCGATCGGGTATTCTAACTACGGTAAGTAGAAATACTAAGTAACTCACGAGAATGGAGTGCAGGTGAGTCGTGTTAATACGAACGATAGGTGGCGTTCGGGTTTAGTGGGCGATCGGGTGCTAACTACGATAAGTAAAAATGCTAAGTAACTCACGAGAATGGGGTGCAGGTGAGTCGTGTTAATACGAACGATAGGTGGCGCTCGGGTTTAGTGGGCGATCGGGTGCTAACTACGATAAGTAGAAATACTAAGTAACTCACGAGAATGGGGTGCAGGTGAGTCGGGTTAATACGAACGATAGGTGGCGTTCGGGTTTAGTGGGCGATCGAGTGCTAACTACGATAAGTAAAAATACTAAGTAACTCACGAGAATGGGGTGCAGGTGAGTCGGGTTAATACGAACGATAGGTGGCGTTCGGGTTTAGTGGGCGATCGGGTGCTAACTACGATAAGTAAAAATACTAAGTAACTCACGAGAATGGGGTGCAGGTGAGTCGGGTTAATACGAACGATAGGTGGCGTTCGGGTTTAGTGGGCGATCGGGTGCTAACTACGATAAGTAAAAATACGAAGTAACTCACGAGAATGGGGTGCAGGTGAGTCGGGTTAATACGAACGATAGGTGGCGTTCGGGTTTAGTGGGCGATCGGGTGCTAACAACAATAAGTAAAAATACTAAGTAACTCACGAGAATGGGGTGCAGGTGAGTCGTGTTAATACGAACGATAGGTAGCGTTCGGGCTTAGTCGGATTTCTAACTACAGGGTTTTAACTACGGACCAACTACGGCTAAAGACGGAGTTGGGAACGGGAATCTGGTCGGCTTACGGTATACATCGTATATTCTACGAGGTATATCACGAACTCCAACTGGTTTCTCGTTGTTCTGGTCAGCCAAACTTGGTCATTATAAATAACAATTTGACCAACCCAACGAGAATTGCGAGATAGTATTAACTGTTTGCTAGTAATAACTATCAAACAAACAACTCTATATTGGGTATGGGTACAAGTAGAGTGATGAGGTATATGGAAAAGTATTTTCCTTGTAACGGCACGTTACAAGGTACATAATACGAACCAACGTACATGACAAATATTTACCAATGTATATGAAATTTATAATGTAACGTTGGGTAAGGGCATTTATGAGAGTATATTGTAAATGAGTTGAGTAAGGAAGGGACAAAATGTTTTTTTTTTAATCTATAGCGTGTAATAAATAGCCTCGGGCATACAAAATTTTGACATTGCAAAAAAATGTCGTAAAATTTAAAAATACTCAGCAAAAAAAATAGTAAATATCCGTTGAAAACGTTTTGAGGAAAATTTTCTAAATGCTGAAAAGTTACATGGACAAGGTGCCTGTCAATTCGATTACTAAAACGAACCACTCAAAAATGGCGAAAAACTGCTAAAATATTTTTGAAAACGATTTAAAATGGCTAAGAGCTAAATACATTTTTCTCCGGCTTCAAAAGTACACTCAAAATATTTTGTAGGCAAAAACAAATGAAAAACACACTTAAAACCAGTGAATAAACAATTGAAAACCATCCCAGTAATTATTCATTTGTTTTAAAAACATCAACATTTATTTTTTACTGTTGACAAAATTTTCTAAAATAAATAACATTAAACATTAAAAAATTAACTTTTTTTCATTCATTTTTACCAACAAATTCGAAAAAAAATAACCAACGAAAACATTAAAAATAAATGATAGTTCTGTTATTTTTACCAACAAATTTCAAAAAAATAACCTACGAAAACAATAAAAATTAATGATTTCGTAGGTAATTTTTTACAATTTTTTATTGGAATATTTTTTTTAAATTTTTAATAAAATTTTTGGGGAATCGATCCCGCAACCAACTACATTCTGGCCAGACACTCTACCCATCGTGCCAAAGTCACTTGATACAAACATGTTTTTATATTTCTATAAATATTTTCTTGTTTTTTTTTCTACAAAAAATAACTGACTTATGTAGGTAAAAACTAATGATATTTCATTAAAAAATACCAACAATTTAAAAAAAAATTACTGACACAAATCATTAAAAATCAAAAGAATAATCAGTAGTTTTTACTTACAGAACAAAAATAAATGACTTAAAAAATTAAATGTTAATGAAAGTCTTTATTTTTTAGTGTGTTATTTTTGAAACAAAGGACTGAAGTAGTCATTAATAAAAATTGAACAGCAAACAAATGTTTTTTCTTTTTAAAACGACTTAACGAAAAACTTTTTAAATAAACTACAAACAGTAAATGACATAATTTTTTTAGTGTAGCTAATTCTAGCCAAAAAATGGTTAAATTGGCAATAGCAATCATGCATCAATAATATATAAACTTTATGGGATCCCCGACCGATATTTCGAAACGTTACACATGGAAAGTGAATAACCTCATACAGTGGTTGAAGGAAATTTTTGTATTCTTTTAGAGAGTGTACTTTTGAACAGACAATGCCTAACACCTCTTTCTTCGTTGTATTGAGTCTTTAAAATTCGTGATAGTTATCACTGACAAGTGTCACATTAACAATCTTGACACCTTTAAAAAAAGTGTATGAAAATTTCTTCCTTTCCCTACTCAAATTCTCTACAGCATACATTTTGTATGTAAGCATGTTATTTGTATGTTTTGAGACCAGGTAAACTTTTTGTGCCTACATGCATATTTGAGTATTTGGTAATAGGCGTATGTATTTTATGTTTATATGCATGTTAAACACACATGTTGATTTAGATTAATAATAATAAAACATGTAGCCAAAATATAAAGTGCATTTTACTTGACATAATTTTCGAAAATGCTGCTGCATACTCACTCGTATATCGTGTTGTAACTACACTCACAAAGTTTATTAAGTAATAACTTGTAATTATATTTTGGATATTAATGGGCTTTCAAACGTGTTTTTACTGAGCTTTTAGATGCAAGTAATTAATATTTATAATTAAATTCAGTTTCATATTGCATTTTAGTGCAATGTTTTTGACATAAACTGATGCGAAATATGAATAATTTTTAAGTATTTTGTTGTAATATTAATAAGGTGGTGGAAATTGAAAATGGTTAATGGAAAGTTGAAAAAAAAATTAATTTGTACACAATTTCCTTGAAAATGTCAAAAATAAAAACAATAACGATTTTCTTATTAGATAATAAAGGGCTCAAGCAAAGGAAAATGTAATTAAAAATGTGAACGTTAAAAACAAACATACATAATATTGTTTTTATACCCTTCACTTACAAGAAAGGAATTATGCCTTTTCATCGGGATTGGTTTTTCCGAATCCCGGGATTCGGGATTAAAGGCAAATTTTTAGGGATTTTTTGGTATTTTAATTACCGTGTTCTGGATTTCTCGGGATTTTTTAAAAATTTTCAGTATTTTTCGCCACTTTGGCAAATTTATACGTTCGTTTTTAGCGTAATTAGCGAAGTTCTCTTCAAGTTATGAAGGTTATATTTTGTAAATAAATAGTCGATGAATTGGTTTTTAATTAAATATTTAATATTTATTTCCAATATTTCGGTTTTCATTGAATACCATCATCAGGGGGAGTATTTAATGTTTATCATAAAAAATGTAACACTAATTAACATGATAATGTTTTTTGGCTGGTGTCTAATTTTAAAAAAATTGCAGGACGCCACCTCAGTTTGACTATATAAGCTAACAATTAACGAAAAAGAAAACAAGAATGGCGTACGGACACAGCGCCCAAGTGCATATCGCGCAATTTAAAAAAGTCATTCCACCCAAAAAAAATGTGTGTTAGTTGTTGTTGCAAGATTTTTTGGACGGTATGGCCATTATTTTTGGGTATTTTAACAATTTTCTTTAAATTAATATAAATTATCAAAAATGTCATTTTACCCAAATGTCAAAATGTTGAATTTAGAAAATGTCATAGCACCCAAAAAAATAATCATAAAACTCACCAATATTGTTTTTTAACACAATATTTAAAAGTTTTTATGCGTAGACGGCCTTCGGCCGGGCTTAGGGATTACAAAATCCATGCATTAAACCCACCCTCTCTGCAAAGTTTTCTTGGGTAGCAGACCTTTACGATATCAATTTTGTTATGCCTCAAAAAGGCCTGATAACCAAAATAGCTTTGGTTTGCAGAGATGGTGGGTTTAATGCATGGAGTATGTAATTCCTAAGCCCGGCCTAAGGCCGGCTACGCAGAAAACCTTTATTACAAAAAAACAAATCATAGAAGTCGTAATTTCGTCATTTCGCCCAAAAAAAATATTTAGGATTTTTTGACAATTTTGTTTTGGACCTATAATTTTGGGCTATATGTCGCAGCTTGGGCGATATGTCATTTACGGTTTTGGGCGATAAGACATTGGGCGCTATGTCCGTACGCCAACAAGAATTACTATTTTCATTTTCTTAAAACCGAAACTTTTAATAACTTGGGTTTGTAACTTGGATAATAATTCACCTCGTGGTTAATAAATCCGTTTTTCACCAGTTGGTGAATAAAAAGTAATATAATTATTTTTCAACAAATTTTTTTTTTATATCAATTTTTTTTTTGTGAATTTTTTTTTTCATCAAGTTTTTTTCCATCAAATTTTTTTTTTCATCAATTTTTTTTTTTTCATCAAATTTTTTTGTTTTCATAAATTTTTTTTCATCATTTTTTTTAGCAATTTTTTTTTTCATCAAATTTTTTTTTTTTTTCATAATTTTTTTTTTTTTTTCATAAAATTTTTTTTTCATCAATTTTTTTTTCAGCAAATGTTTTTTTTTCATCAAATTTTTTTTCATAAATTTTTTTTTCATAAATTTTATTTTCATAAATTTTTTTTTCATAAATTTTTTTTTCATAAATTTTTTTTTTCATAAATTTTTTTTTCATTAATTTTTTTTTCATAAATTTCTTTTTCATAAATTTTTTTTATCATATTTTTTTTATCATATTTATTTCATCCATTTTTTTTATCAAATTTTTAATTATCAATTTTTTTCTCACCAAAATTTTTTTTTACATCAAAAAATTTTTCTTTTCATCAAAAACTGTTTTTCATCAAATTTTTTTTAACATAATTTTGTTTTTCGTGAAAAAAAAAGTATTTTTTTAACCAAAACTACTTTTTCACCAAGTCTAAGCTTTTCGCATAAAAATTTTCCATTTGTTTATCAAATGTACATAAAACAAGTGAGAGTTTTATATTCTTTGGTGCCCAATCTTTTATACTCTCCAAAATGTAAAAACACTTTTTTGCACTTATTTTTGCACTCACTTACGAAATGTACGACTGATATTTCAATTCGTTTTGCATGAAATAGCATAGTAATATAACATTATTTTTTCTAAAAAAACTTTGCTTTAGCAAGTACACCCAAATCTTCCGCAAAACATTATCATGATTTAATATTTTTGGCAAGAACACAAAATTCGCAGGCATTTTTTTCTTTCAAAAAAGTACTTCTTTTAAAAAAAAAAAAAGTTCTTTTACAAAAAAAAAGTTATTTTTAAAAAAAACAGTTCTCTTTAAAAAAAACAAGTGAGAGTGTTAAATTCGGCTGTGCCGAATCTTTTATACCCTCCAAAATGTAAATAAATATAAAAAAAATCCAGGGGCGTCTTTTTTTTTTTGGGGGGGGGGGTTGGTGGGAGACGTTAGTTGGCACCTTCCCCTTGCGATTTTGAACTTCATCTTTGATAATAATGTTGCATTTGCTTAGCAAAAGTACAAAAAACCCTGTAAAAAATGCGGTTTTTCTTGGGTTGGTTTAGTTCTCCAAGGGGGAACTTTTTTCCCCTTGGTCCGATTTTGCCCATTTCCGAACTTAACCTGCCTAGGAATATAAGACATATTCGTGCCAAACTTCGGAAGTCTATCTCTTTTATTTTGGACTGTATCGTGTCCTCTACAGACGGACAGACGGAAAGACGGACGGACGGACGGACATCGCTAGAATATCTTAGAATCGATCACTGATCAATAATATATATACTTTATGGGGTCCTAGACCGATATTTCGATGCGTTACACACGGAATGACAAAGTGAGTATACCCCCATACTGTGGTTGGAGGGTATAAAAAAGGTTTTTTATAAAAATAAAAGTTTTTTTATTACAAAGTACTTTTTGGAAGATATATTCTATATAAGAAAAAAAGTATTATTTTAGAATAAAAAGTACTTAAAAAAAGCAATATTTTAGAAAAAAAGTATTATTTTAGAATAAAAAGTACTTTTTTATAAAAAGTTAAAAAAGTACCTTTTATAAAAAGTGTTTTTTTTTTTTTAATTGACTTTTTTTTAAAAAAGAACTTTTATAAAAAATAAAAAGTACTTTTTTGTAACAGTTAAAAAAATATTTTTTTATAAAAGGTAAAAATGTACTTTTTTAAAAAAATTAAAAAAGAACTTTTTGAAAGAAGTACTTTTTTATAAAAAGTGCTTATTTTTGTATAAAAAAGTATTTTTTTGCTAAAATAGTTCTTTTTTTCGAAAATAGTTCATTTTTTCTAAAAAAAAGTATTTTACAACTGAAGCTTTATTTATTTTGGGTTTAGTTAATTAAAATTGATTAAAAAAATTAAAAAAGTACTTTTTTATAAAAAGTGCTTATTTTTCAAAAAAAAAAAATATATTTTTGTCTAAAAAAGTATTTTTTCTAAAATAGTTCCTTTTTATCTAAAATAGCTCCTTTTTTTCTTAAAAAAAAGTATTTTATAACTGAAGTTTTATTTCTTTCGATTTGAGTTGTTGTTTAAGGGAAAATCTGAAAAAATTTATTGATAACATTTTTTTACAAGAAATATAATACACAAGAATTTAAACTTTTCAAAATTAAAAAAAAATATCGGTGATTATTTTAATGTACTTTTTTTAACTGAGCCTTATTTATGACAAATCCATTTAAATTTAAACCTTAAGCGAAATGTTTTTTTTTTTGTGACGAAATTTTTTTTTATGACCCACTTTTACGGAAGTGTCATTAACAATTGGGTTTTTTGGCCTTTTTTTTTGGGGAACTCCCATTTCAACAAAAAAAACTTGTCAACTTAAGTATCTTTGTTGTTTGAAGTTCTTTTATTATTATATATAAATTTTTTGTTGTTCAAAAATAAGTCATCATTTTATATTTGTTCTTTTTTATTTGTTAGAATTTTTTTTATTATACATTTTTTAACTATATGAACAATTTGTGGCTAGTTAAAAAAAGGGAGAAAAAAACCTTACTAAACAGAAAACCAACAAAAAAAATTAGCAAAAGTTCAACAGCATTGTACGCATAGTTAAGTTTCCTTTGTCACAAATAATAGTTTTTTGTTTGGCCAATTTACCATTTCTTTTTTTTTTAACCAATTTTTACCATTTTTGTAGAATTGTTCTTTTCATAACATACATTCACTCAAATCACTCAACCTCAAATGTAGTAGAACTAACATCTATAACTCTAAGGACGAGTTTATAAAGAATTTGAAAAAAAAATCCTAATACTCATAATGTTAAAACTTTTTTATGCCCTCCAACTACAGTATGGGGGTATACTCACTTTGTCATTCCGTTTGTAACGCATCGAAATATCGGTCGGGGACCCCATAAAGTATATATGGGGCATTCCATGTGAAATCGGACACTTTGAAAACTTTTTTTTTAGATTTTCCCAATTTATTTACAGTTTTTAGTAACTTTCGAAAACTCCTTCGTGGTAAATTTTCAGATTTTTTTGATGACCCGTTCAAAAGATATCAAATTTTTAAAAAATGGTAGTTTGTTTCTTTATTCAAACTTCTTTTTATCATAACTTCTTCAATAATGGTCCAAATTTCAATTTTTTTTTTTTCAAAATTTTTCTTTTTTTACGTACTTTCTAAAAAAAAATCCCAAAAAATTCTAAAAAGCGCTTTAGTATGCGATTTTTAAGTTTTAAAATTTAAATCTCATTTTTGAAAATGTTTGTACTCTTCGATTTTTTTGAAATTTTTGTGTGTAAAACTTCTATCAATTCTACAAATTTTTTGCAAAGAAGATCGTGGGATAATGATTATTACTATTTTTTAAAATTTTTTGAAAAAAATTTATTGTAATTTTCCAATCTTAAAATCATTTCTACTGCTCCAATGGTGCGTCATAGAGGGGTCCTTTATAAGACCGACCCCCAATAATTTTTACGTCTTAACATTTCTTTGGAACAAACTAATAGCCTATCTCCATTTTCTAAGGGGGCTCCCACACAAAACGACATTTTTTAAAATTTGTTCCAACCGCTCTAACTGCCCAAATAGTGCCCTTAGAGCAACAAAATGTATGACCGACCCACAATATTTTTTTAGTCCAAACATTTTCTCTGAACACACCTACCCTCTATCTTTAACTGTTAAGGCGGTCCCCATACAATTTTTTTTTATTTTTTGTAAATTTTTTTTATTTAATCAGCTTCTACCGGTCCAATGGTGCGTCCCAGAGGGGTCATTAGTGAGACCGACCCCCATTTATTTTTACCCTAAAACATTTTTCTAAAACATACCTACGCCCTATCTCCACTCCCTAAGTAGGCTCCCATACAAATAACAGTTGGAGCAAATTTTATAAAAATGTAATTTTGTATGGGAGCCTACTTAGGGAGTGGAGATAGGGCGTAGGTATGTTTTGAAAAAATGTTGTAGGGTAAAAATAAATGGGGGTCGGTCTCACTAATGACCCCTCTCGGACGCACCATTGGACCGGTAGAAGCTGATTAAATAAAACAAATTTACAAAAAATAAAAAAAAATGTATGGGGACCGCCTTAACAGCTAAAGATAGAGGATAGGTGTGTTCAGAGAAAATGTTTGGACTAAAAAAATATTGTGGGTCGGTTATACATTTTGTTGCTCTAAGGGCACTATTAGGGCAGTTAGAGCGGTTGGAACAAATTTTAAAAAATTTCGTTTTGTGTGGGAGCCCCCTTAGAAATTGGAGATAGGGTATTAGTTTGTTCCAAAGAAATGTTAAGACGTAAAAATTAATGGGGGTCGGTCCTATAAAGGACCCCTCTATGACGCAACATTGGAGCAGTAGAAATGATTTTAAGATTGGAAAATTACAATAAAATCTTTTCAAAAAATTTTAAAAAATAGTAATAATTGTTATCCCACGATCTTCCTTGGCAAAAAATTTGTAGAATTGATAGAAGTTTTACACAAAAAAATTTCAAAAAAATCGAAGAGTACAAACATTTTCAAAAATGAGAATTAAATTTTGAAACTTAAAAATCGCATACTAGAGCGCTTTTTAGAATTTTTTGGGATTTTTTTTTAGAAAGTACTTAAAAAAACAAAAAATTTTGAAAAAAAAAAAATTTGAAATTTGGACCATTATTGAAGAAGTTATGATAAAAAGAAGTTTGAGTAAAGGAACAAACTGCCAATTTTTAAAAATTCGATATCTTTTGAACGGGTCATCAAAAAAATCTGAAAATTTACCACGAAGGAGTTTTCGATGGGTACTAAAAACTGTAAACAAATTGGGAAAATCTAAAAAAAAAGTTTTTCAAAGTGTCCGATTTCACATGGAATGCCCCATATATTATTGATCTGTGATCGATTCTAAGATTTTCTAGAATATCCGTATGTCCGTCCGTCCGTCTGTATAAGACACGATGCAGTCGAAAATAAAAGAGATAGACTCGTTGAGTTTAGCAGGAATATGTATTTTGGTCCTAGGCAGTTTAAGTTCGTATATGGGCAAAATCGGACCAGGGGGAAAAATTTCCCCTTGAAGAACTTAACTAACCTCTGAAAAACGCCATATTTTTACAGGTTTTTGTATTTTTGTTAAGCAAATGAAACAATTTGAAGTCAGAAAAAGTTCAAGGTCCTGCACTTGGACTTAGGGAATAAAAAAATATTTTTTTTTTGTCCACGCCCAATTTTTTTGGATAGCTCTAAATTGAAAAAATATTTCACCAATTTGGCAATTTTTTTAAAATTTTATTGACATATTCAAGTGTTAGGTGTACGTGGGCAGTATTAACATTTTAGCTTTAGGTGGAAGCTAAACTTTTTTCGATTTGATTTTTTTTGTTGTATTTTTTCATTAAAGGGAATTTGGTTTTAACCCCTTAACAATATAAAATATGAATACAAATATAGTTTAGAAAAAAAAATAACCTTTTTTGTTGAGGGTTATAAATATTGCAGTATTTATGATTTAGTATTCAGTTTTTTTTTTTTTTCTTTATAATCGTAACACAATTGGTTAAAGCCATGAATTGAATTAACCTAATTCGTATGTGTTGCAATTTTTATAATTCGTTGTACAAAACTTTTGAGCTAAAATCCGTTTTCAATAAGGATTTAAGTTGAAAAATGCAGAAGAAATTTTAATTTCTAAATTAACTCATCAGTAGGATTTTAGATTTCGGTTTGTTTTGTTAATAGGGCATAGTTTTTCATACATTTTTTTTTTTTACGTTGAACCAACACTCAGGGGATGCCCCTACTAATGCAGTGCATTGTGCTGATATCAGGAAAATAGGTTGTGAGGAGGAGGAAAGAGGGAGTAGTATTTGTGGATATTTGACTTGAATTTATCTACATTGAAAGAAGCTGGGAAGACCTCCGAGGGAAGATTATTCCACATACGGCTAGACGACTGATAAACGAACCTTGTCTGTAATGCGATCAACTGGACAATCGACAACAAATGGATGTGATGTACTAGACAACCGAGTGTTGCGAACAAAAACTCGGGCTCTAGGGATAAGTTCACTTATCTCAGCGGAACACTTTCCATGGTAATATCGATAGAACAGAGTCACACAACTCACATTCCAACGATGCTCCAGTGAGTCAATAGAGTTGGATACCCTATTGTCATTGATAACCATCAACGCCCTCCTTTGTACACGGTCCAAAAGCTCCAAAATAGACTTTGAAGCCCATGCCCATATATGGGAGTTGTATTGCATCTTCGGTCGGATGTAGGTGGTATAAATAGTTAGGAGATCGGATGAGGATAAGTACTTCTTACACCGGTTAAAAAAACCGAGACATTTGAATGCTTCTTTCGACACTTGAAAAACGTGTTTATTCCAACGGACATCGCACTGAATTTTCATGCCCAGAACATCAAGAGTGTCCGATTCCTAGATACCTATATCACCCATTTGTACAGATGACGCTGGTGATTCCACATTCCTGTGTGTCAACATACAACATTGGGTCTTGCGTGCATTAAACTTGACCCTATTCGCAAGACCCCACTCAGAGATTGTCGAAAGGTCCTGAATAAGTGTGTCATTCGTAATCCGCCTTTTTTCCTTAACTTGATCAAGGCTTGGCCTACGATCGAAGGATAATGAATGACAAATGTTGCTGTCATCTGCAAAAGAGTAGATAGGATTTGAAGTTTGACTTAGGAAGTCGTTAAGAAAGGCGTACGGACATAGCGCCCAAGGTCTTATCGCCCAAAACCGTAAATGTCATATCGCCCAAGCTGCGACATATAGCCCAAAATTAAAGGTCTAAAAATGTTATTTCTCCTAAAACAAAATTGTCAAAAAATCGAAAATATTTTTTTTTGGGCGAAATGTCGAAATTACGATTTCTATGATTTGTTTTTTTGTAATTAAGGTTTTCTGCGAAGCCGGCCTTCGGCCGGGCTTAGGGATTACATACTCCATGCATTAAACCCACCCTCTCCGCAAAGTAAAGTTTTCTAAAAAAAACAATATTGGTGAGTTTTATGATTATTTTTTTGGGCGCTATGAAATAAAATATAAATAAAATACCCAAAAATAATGGCCATATCGTCCAAAAAATTTTGCAACAACAACTAACACACATTTTTTTTGGGTGGAATGACTTTTTTAAATTGGGCGATATGCACTTGGGCGTTATGTCCGTACGCCGTTAAGAAAAATAAGAAAAAGGGTAGGAGAAAGAACAGAACCTTGCGGTACCCCTGATTGAAGCTGAAACTCATCCGATGAGAAACCATCTATAACAACACGTATAGATCTGTTCCTGAAAAAACTCGACATAAATCGAGAGAAGTCGTTACCGACACCAAAGGCATTAAGCTTAGATATGAGTGCACCGTGCCACACACAATCAAATGCCTTGGAAATATCCAGAGAAAGCACCTTACTCTCACCAAAACGGTGGATCGAACGACTCCAACGTTCCGAAAGGAACGCCATCAGATCCCCAGTAGAACGAGTTCTACGAAAACCATACTGTCGATCGCTTAAAAGTAAGTTAGCCTCAGATACCTAACAAGATGGCAATTTACCATGCTCTCCATCACCTTCGAAAGCGCTGAGCATATTGCGATCGGGCGGTAGTTATCAGGGTTATTAGCCGCTCCCTTTTTAGGGATTGGCTGCACATTGGCAACCTTCCAACATGAGGGAAAGGCTCCCGCATGGTTACACGAGATAAAAATGTTGGTCAGTGGACGTACTAACGTAGTAGAACACTGTTTCAGCACCAGTGCTGGTATACCATCCGGCCCCAGTGATTTATTTACGTTAATATACGCAAGAACCCTTTTAACTGCATGTGCTCGGAAAAATATCCTGGGCATAGTATGGGATACCCTCTCGAGTTCGGGCAGTGGTTGATTACTTTCCGACAAAAAAGAGTTTCTTACAAAAAGACCAGCCAACAGGTTAGCTTTATCAACCGGTTCAGTGAATACTTGGTCGTCTTTTAAAAGAGTCGGGATAGAAGAACTAGCATTTTCCCTGACACTTTTAACAAACGACCAAAAGCTCTTACTGCCCCGAGGAGCAGCAAGAACTTTAGCACGAAGTCGCTGTTCGTAAAGAAGCTTTTCACGACTAATTGTAAGTACTTTTACACACTCGGATCTCGTCTGTTTGCGTAGCAAATCAGTATTGGCGTTTTTATTGTTACGCCAATGTTAACGCCTGGATCTGACTGCGTTCCTGCAAGTCTGGTTAAACTAACATTTATCTTAGTAAATTTTAATTTTTATTTTGGGCTGATTATGGTCAGGGATTAAATTTGATATAAATAAAACAATTTATTTTACCATGTTTCTCGACGTTTCGTCAGTTGTATTCCGACATCATCAGGAGTTATGTTTTTATTAAATTCTGTTAACAAAAATTACAATTTTTTACAAGATTCTTTTTTAAAATTTTTTAGAAATTATTAGTATCACAGTTTGAACTTACGTTTCTTTTTAATTACATAATTTAATCATTTAAAAATATGTGTATAATTAAAAGACGACACGGCACAATTAATTAAAAAATATAAATAAATAATCAAAACAATAAGAAATAAAAAATCACAGTTTAAACTTAGAAACTAATATCACAGAACTTTCATTTATGGTGTATTGCAACGGAGTATTGGAGTTTCGTATTGTCACGATCTTCTTTAGTGTTTATGTTGTTATAAATCCTCTCTTGAATTCGTAAGCTTTCAAGAGTATAACGTTTATTCTCAGAGCTTTCGTTGTCTAGTATTCTAACTCGTTCAAAATTTATTCTGTGGTTCCTCTCTTTTGCGTGTTGAGATAATCCTGTTGATTCCCTTCCCTTCTTTATATCAGCTTCATGTTCTGATATTCGTACGCCAAGTGTACGTTTTGTTGTTCCAACATAAACTTTGTTACACCTCTCCCTCTCGTTACCTTCGCATGGTATTTCATACACAACATTATGTTTTTGAAGTTTGTCAATTTTCGTTTTTTCACGTGTGAAAAGATGTCTTAGTGTAGTGTTTGATTTAAAAGCAACTGCAATATTTTCATCGTTTATTATGTTGTTGATAGTTTTGCTCTCCGTTAATCTTGGCACATATGGTACACTGATAAATTGTTTTACCTCCAATGTTTTCTTTTCATTTGTTTTATTTTTGTTTTTAAGAGTTTTGTTAATTATATTATTTGTAATAAATATTGGATAACTATTCATAGTTAATATGTTCCTAAGTTTGCAAATATTATTTTTTATAAATTGTTCATCACTTATGTAAAGTACCTTTTGAATAAGATTTGTTGCCGTATTTATTTTCATGTTCCTTGGTTGCGTCGAGTTATAATTTATGAGTCTTCCTGAAGCAGTTGGTTTCGTATACCAATCTGTAATAAGCTTTTGGTTTTGTTTTATAATTTTCAAGTCCAGGTAAGGTATTTGCATATTATTTTCTTTTTCAATTGTGAATTGTAATTTTTGGTGATGTGCGTTTAACGTTTTTAAAATTGTTTCTTCTTCGTCTTTATTGATTATTGCAAACAAGTCATCTACGTATTTGGATAAAAATTTGATTTGTATATTCATTTTATTAAGTTTGTCAATTACCTCATCCAACAACGAATCTAAAACTATATCCGCTATCGTAGGTGATAAGGGATTACCCATTGGCATACCATAAGTTTGATGGTAAAACTTTTTATCAAACGAAAAATAATTGTTGTCTGTTAGACAGAATTGAAGGATCCTCAGAAATTGTGACCTTGGTATAGTGGTGTTAGTCTTTAATATATCCCATTTTGCCATGATGTTGTTGATTGCTAAGTGTATTGGTATGTTTGTGAACAGTGACACTACATCAAAAGAAACAATGATGTCAGTTTCATCCAGTGTAATATTTATCAATTTTTCCCTAAGTTCAGTTGAGTTCTTTATGTTATATGTTGGAGATATCAAATTTTTTAATATTGAACCTACATATTTTGCAAGGTTGTAACATGGTACCTTTAAGGATGATGAAATTGGTCTAAGTGGTATATCCTCCTTATGAATTTTCGGTAATCCGTACAATTCGGGGGCAGCTGCAGCATGTGACGTCATCCGTATTTTCTGAAAACGTGTAATGTGTTCTCCTTTATGTAACTCATTTAATAAGTTGTTGTTCATCTTTTGTAGTTTAATTGTTGGGTCTAATCTTGTTATTTTGTATGTCGATTTGTCCTCGAGTAATTTGTACATCTTCGTTTTGTAATCCTTTTTGTACATGACTACTGTTTTGTTTCCTTTGTCGGCTGTTGTTAACATAATCGTATCTTCATGTTTTTTTATAAATTCCTTTGTATTTTCGTATATTCCAAGAATAAATTTGTCTTTTTCTGTTGTTCTCATGTTTCTTTTGTGGTAAGCAATCCTATTTGCTATTTTTGAACGTGTTAAGTCCTTTTCTGTATCATCTTTAATTGTTTGCACCCATTGTTCGATGTCTGCTATTAGAGGAATTGGTGGTTTTGGTTTAGCCGAAATGAGCTTCGATGGAATAAATGACTTCATTCCAAGCAATATAACGTTTTCAACCATTTTCGCCGCGGCGTCGACGTTGCCGTAGAGGAAACAAAGTTCCAATTGAAACGCCGGAAAAGGTCGTTGAGCTCAGCCCAACGGGCCTTCTCATATACGAAAACTGAACGCTTCGTAACTGTTGTTGAAACGTTACGAAGATCGGAGTACGAAAAGGATGCGGAAATGGTGCAATGATTTGAATTACCCAGAGGTGCAAATGTTTTCACTTCGTATTTGTCAGGATGCGAAGTAAGAAAGAGGTCGAGAATATTTTGGTGTTCATTCCCAACTCCCGTTAAGCGCGTTGGTTCATTCACTAACTGCGACAGGTGGTTATGCGTAGCGAATAACTCAACGTATTCACCAATCGGAGACGAGTTGTGAACATTGAAATCACCTGCCACTACAATTTCACTGCTCGGGCAACTCTCCAGGATTCTCGATATCGAATTTGAAAGGGCGTCAAAACCATCCAAAGAAGAAACCCTTCCCGCATTGGGACTCCTATACAGGAACCCGAAATGTAATGAGTGTGCCCTGATTCCGAATATAATTCGTGCCCAAATGTGGCAGGCACTGGTACACAACATCATTACGTACATATACCGCAAGGCCCCTATGAAAGACAAAAAGGGATAGCAAGTGATACCCAGGAATTTAAACACCTGGGTCTCACGCAAGGCGATAGACCCCCGGCCGATGTAAGCAAATGTGAGCATACACAGAGAAAAAGTTCGTTTTAAAATTCAGGTCAATATTCCTAACGATTGTACAGGTAGCCAACTGGTAGGTTTGATGCCGGAATGGTTACTCTATGATCAGTGTTATACCTTAATCATTTAGCAACCCAGCAACAAACGAACAAGGAGGCACTTGCACTACGTATAAAAAACAAGGGAAATGTGGATGAGGTTATTATGAAACACAATGATGCGGACAGGGATGCATAAAAGCCCTAAGCTTGGACATTGTAAATAAAAATTGATGGTTTTGGAGTTTTGACGTAATTTTTTGGGAATCACGGGATCCTGGGAAACTGTTGGCTCTATTTTAAAGATGCAGCAATATGTTGTTGTTGTTGATATTTTTATTATTTTTTTTTCACTAGTTATAGTTATGTAAATTTGTGTGTATAGTTATATGTATTTAAGTTTGAGCGCAGAATTTTTCAATTTTGTTTTATCTGTTGTTTGTTTTCAATTTGTAATATTTATACCGTTACTAAAACAGGATCACCGGCACCTTAGACGATACAACCACCACGTTGATATTATATGCTTTTACAATTAGTTTTTTCTTGTTCTATAACTGATGCGCTTACATATCTATATATGAACATTTCCATTTAACTTTTGATTTTAAGGTTTAAAAAATATTAAAATTTTTTTTGAAGGCACATCAAAATCGTTTAGTACGCGTAAAAACATGCGTTTAGTAAGTTCAAATCCGTTCGCGTGAAGAACTTTCAGCTGACGGCGCGAAAGTTATGGCGGTTTAAAGATTTTAATTGAAAACAAAAAATCTCAAAGTTACAATTATTATTGGAATTTAACAAAATCAACGTTAATTAATGTTTCATACTATCCCCATTAAAAACCGGATAAATTTCGCCCATTAACGTGGATATACAATCAGATTTTTACGTTAAAAGTTTGTTTTAAAAAGTTGCTCTCTTAATGCTTGATATGCAATTTAATCGAAATCTACTGACGATGGACCAAATTAAAGGTCATATTCGGATTTAACACCCTCAAATTAGTTAAGAAACTTGTGCATTATGCAAAATTGTGAATTTTTAAAAGTGATGCAATTTCTGATTAACGAAATTTTGAACGATGCATAAAATCCACAATCTTCAAAATTTATTAATGCCGCTCAGTTTTGGAATAAAGCTTTATAAGTACCAGCAATTGCCATTTACAGAAATGAATTTCTATTAGCGGTTTGGGTGTGCCCTGGCGGTTTATCTGGAGACAAAATTGGCGCGTTTTCAGCGTACAGTTACATTATGTCCCAATTTTTGCACACGATCCATAATACGCATTACATGCAATCGTCTGACGGGTATATTTTAAATCTAAATTATTTTCGCGTAAAAATACAAGCAAAAGTTTAAAATCGTGAAATATCAGATTTTTGCAAAATTTTTGCTATTTAAAATTTGAACACGCTCTATCGATTTTATTATGAAAAATCAAAAAATATTTGGATCACGCGATGTGCTGGGCACTTTCAAGTAATATTGCGAATGTGCCTCGCAAAAAAGTGGATTTTTGATGACTTTCACGTTTTGTCTCTCAACTTTTGTCTAGCTAGTACTCCGCTTCTATTGAGGGCACATTCATGAGACTGGTTTTAAACTGTAGGCAATTACGACAGCTATCATTCTTCGTATTAGCTTTTGAAAAGTATGAAGCGGCGCAAATTTCCTGATCAAAAAACGACGAAAAATTGAAAATGAAGAATTTTTAATTTCAAACCGTTACCACCAAATAACTTTTTTATTATTGATGGCACATCAAATTCATAAATACATATTTTTTGAACAAGTATAGGGACCATATATTTTAAATCTCCGAAGAATACGTTGGACGGCGCAAGTACAATGGGCCAAAGAGTACATAATTTTTATGAAATTTCAATCGACTTTTTCACATTTCGGAAGTTTGGTTGTCGCTTACTACCGCAAATTAAGATTTTTGGCCTTATGTGTCTGCAAGCTAATTGTATTAGAAGTCCTTTATGCATTTCTATCAGTAGATATCCATTTGAATGCAAATAAAAAAAGTTTTTGCCAAAAAACCAAAATTTCAAAGAAATGAAAAGTTATATGGAAATGTCCATATATAATTTCCCTATTTGTGTGTTCCTCTTTTTTTGTCTATCCAGAGCTTTTTGAAGCCCACTGATGAGCTACAAAGCTGAAAATTGGCATGCTTATAGTAAAACACCTGGGGCAGATCCTAACGTAGCCGGATTTTCGATTTTTTGTCTGTGGGCGGAGAAATAAGCGGGAAAGTGGGCGTGGCAAAATGCAATTTTTTGACGTTTTTGCTTAATTTAAAGCCCCCAAATGACTTAGGAATCTGAAAATTTTCTAGAATATAGTCCTAACGATGCCGCATATCCCCAAGTAGTCGGATTTAAAATTTTCGCAATGTGGGCGGAGAATTGAGGGGAAAAGTGGAGTGGCAAAATTTAGATTTTTTTAACATTTTTACTTCTTTTGAAGCCCCTAAATGACTTAGGAAGCTGAAAATTTCCTAGAATATAGTCCTAACGATGGCGCATATCCCCAAGTAGTCGGATTCAAAATTTTCGTAATGTAGGCAGAGAATTGAGGGAAAAGTGGCGTGGCAAAATTGGGATTTTTTAAAATTTTTACTTCTTTTGAAACCCCAAATGACTTAGGAAGCGGAAAATTGCATAGCATTTAGTTCTAACAATGAAGCATATCCTGAAGTAATTGGATTTAATATTTTTAAACTGTGGAAGAAGAATTAAGAGAAAAATGGGGCGTGGCAAAATTGTGTTTTTTATTATTTAATTTGAAGACCCCAAATGATATATGAAGATGAAAATTGGCATTTTTGCTTATTTTAAAGTCCTCTAATGACTTAGGAAGCTGAAAATTTTCTAGCGTAAAGTCCTATCGATGAAGCATATCCTGAAGTAGTCAAATTTTAAATTTTTGGACTGTGGGCGGAGAATTGAAAGGAAAATGGGGAGTGACAAAATTGAGATTTTTAACATTTTAACTTCTTTTGAAGCCCCAAAGGAAGCGGAAAATGCACAGAATTGGCATGTATATAGAAGGTTTCATGTGGAAGATCAACACGAGCCTGGATTTTTGATATCCAGTATATGGGTGGAGAATAAGAAAGGCAAAGGGCGTGGTAAATTTATTTCCATCTATTTTCTGAATATATATTTTATTTTTTTGTGTTTCTCTTATTTTTTGTGAATCCATCGCCTTTTGAATCTCATTGATGGACTTAAAAGCTTAAAATTGGCATGTATATAATAAAACACCAGGGACAGATTCTTACGAAGTCGGATTTTTTGCCTGTGGGCGGCGAATTACGAGAAAAAAGGGACTTGGCAAAAATTTTTTTTAACATTTAAGAGTATTTTTAAGCTCAGCCCCAATAAATACGGAAGCTGAAAATCCCTAACATGTAGTCCTTACTATGAAGTATATTCTAAAGTAGTCCGATTTAACATTTTTGGAATGTAGATGGAGAGTTGAGAGGAAAAAGGGGCAAGGCAATATTGTGTTTTATTTTTTTTATTTGACTAACTTTAAAGCCCTAATGACCTACGCAGCCGAAAATTGCAAGCATATTGTCCTGACACTGGAGCATATCCTTAAGTAGTCAGACTTAAAATTTTTGGACTGTGGACGGAGAATTGAGAGGGAAAAGGGGCGTGGATACGAGTATAGTACTAACGATGGAGCTTATCATAAAGTAGTCAGATTTAAAAAATTTGGAATACACAGAAAAAACAGTTTAATTGTGCCAGCCGAATTAAGAGCCAACTGCATGGTTTAATTACAACAACTGAAATTTTCGGTTGCGATTACCGAAATTTATTTGGACCAACAGAAGTTAAATTTTCAAAACAAATTTTGGTTATGGCAACCGAAAATTTCGGTTGTTGTTATTAAACTATGCAGTTGGCTCTAAATTCGGCTGGCACAACTAAACTGTTCTCTCTGTGTAGGGACGGAGAATTGAGAGAAGAAATGGGCGCGAAAAAATTATGTTTTTACATCTAACCTAATTTTAAAGACACCTTATGACCTTGAAAGATGAAAATTAAAATACATATGGTACGGACAATGGCAAAGATCAACTCTGACCTGGATATCCAGTGAAAGGGCGGAAATACAAAAAATCCGTTGTGAATTTTGTTCAGTTTGTATATATAATCTGTAACGTAGCCGGATTTTCGGCCTTTAAGTCAGGGGGAGTGGCGGAAGACGGCGAAATTTAGTTTTTAAATATTTAAACTATTTCTGAAACCCTAATGACTAAGAAAGCTGAAAATGGTAAAGCATAAAGTATTGACAATGTATCATATCCTTATGAAGTCAGATTTAATATTTAAACTGTGTACGAAGAATTATAAGGAAAAACTTAAGTGGAAAAATTTTTGTGTTTTTTAACATTTTAACTAATTTTAAAACACTTCATGATAAAAAGAAAGATTAAAATTGCCATGTATATAGGAGTGACCATGGGACAGATCCACACGATGGATTTTTGATATCCGGTTTATGGACGGAGAGACGAAATGGGCGTTCTAAATTTAGTTCTAAAATTTTATCAATAAAACCTTTTATACTCATTAATTTTTTTCCAGTTTGGGAAATATATTGATGTAACTCAATCTAGCAATATTAAATTTTTAAGCACAAACATATTTTTTTTTAAAGTTTGGTAAAATATTAGAACTATTGAGAAAAGTGATTTGGTGTTCCGCCTGGCAGGGACAGGCTATTCCACTAGTTTATAGCATAAATAGCCAAAACCAAATTTTCTTAGTCCATATAGGGTTATCAATACAACCTATCCAGAAATTCATGGGACACATGATTTTCTGTAGCGTTACATTTGGTGTGAAATAAAAAGATAAAACAAAAATTTTGTTTTAACCATTTCCTGCATTTGTCTCGTTGAATGGTCTGTACGTCCTTCTTCGCGTAATCTATTCATTTATTTCAACTTATTTTTCTTTATAATAAATTAAACTTTAGCGCCGCTAAGAACATTATTAAATTACCAAAATTATTTTTGACTTTTACTTTTATGTAAATTGGCTTCTTTTATAATTTTGAATAATTTTTTTTTTCTTTGTTAAAAAAAAAAAAATAATTTAAAATTATATGAGTAATTGGCAAATATCAGCAGCTATACAAAATATTGATTGATTCATTCAATATTTAAATTGCCATCAATTTTCTTAAGAAACGAATATTATTAAAACGTTCCATTTCATTTATGGGCTTCTTAATGAAGTCTTCTCCATTATTAATATTTCTGCACAACGCAACACAAAAAAAAATTAACATATTTTTCATCAATTTTCTTTCAATTATCTTTAGATTAAATTTCAGCTTCCCCGCTTCTCATCACTTCATCATTTACATTATTATCATATGATTGTATTCACTTATTTTATACCTCGTTTCCTTTCTTATGCGTAGTAAACAAAAAATAAATTCATTTACATTTTTTTCTGTGTTCCCCTTCTCTTTTATAAAATTATAGATATGATTTAATGGCTGGTGTAACACGTGCTGAGGCGTTTTTCTCCTTCAATTCTGGTGATGTTCAATATGGTATTGAAGCTGATAGACGTTCAAAAATCTTAAAAGCCTACGTGCGTAATATATACACGTATCATTTGAATGAAATTTTTGCCACCATTGTTAATGAGTATACCGATTGGGAAAGGCCAGTACAGCATCCAATTAATATCAGGTAAATAAAAGTACAATATAGAAAAAAAAAAATATTAAAATGGAATTATTGAATTGGAAATTCAAAGATTTCATTATTATTTTTTTTTTATTTTGCGTAATAATGTTTAATTGTAGGATTGTGCATTAAGGAAAGGGAAATATAAATTTTTCGTATTTATGTTCGCATATAAAATTAATTACACTGTGCTGCACTGAGAAAATTGAGGGTTTCTTATATAAAAGATCGGTTTTGCTGAATGGAAGAATGGAAATACGGATAGTTTTTGTCGGTAACTCCGTTTAGTAAATTTTTTGTTAGGAAATGTGTTGAAAAACCGATATTCTTAAATTAAAAAAAAAAAACTTTGTAAATGACAAGAAAAATTTGTAACTTTTATTTTTTGCTTTATTTGACAAAATTTTTTTGTAATTTTACAAGCTTTTTACCAACAGTTTTGTAATTTTACAAGACTTACTAATAAATAAATTTAAATTTTTTTGACGCGATAAAACTTGTGATTTTACTATATTTTTTGCTACCTCCTATTTTAAGAGAATTCCTAGAAAACTTAGGAGCTTTTTTGTAATTTTTCAAGCTTTTTAACAATAAAATTGTAAATTTATAACTTTTTTGGCAAAATAAAACTTACAAGGAATTCTCGTGAATTTAATAGATTTGTTTTTGTAAAAAAAGTTGAAAATTTGTAAAATTGCAAACAAAATTGTAAAATTACAAAAAATGTAAATTTCGATCGAAAATTTTTTGTTAAAAAAAAGGAAAACTGTCAAGAATTGGTTTAATGGGATTACGAGACTTTTTCTATTAATTTGACAGCGTTTTTTTTTTGTGTATTGTTTTTTTTTTTTTAGAAGGATTTTTTTTTTAAGATATGGAAATTGGCATGAGCTACGGTTTTTTTTTTACTTTGAGCCAACACTCTCAGGTATGAGTTCGCCAATCTCAGCTGAGCACTTACCATGATAATAACGATAGAACAGTGACGCACAACCCACATTCCGACGATGCTCCAATGAGTCAATAGAGCTAGATACCCTACTGTCATTGATGAGCTTCAACGCACTCCTTTCGGCGCCAAAAAAGGGCGGGACAAAAAAAATCACGTTCCTAATTCTCTTGGTGCAAGTGGGTTCATGAACGTCATTTGACATAGAAATGATTCGTTTACTGAACAAAAATTCAAAAAAACTTGACCAGACTACACTGAAAAATTTAAGTAAAGAAAAATTAACTAAAAAGTGAACTAAAAATTAAAAAAAATAACAAAATTCAAGGAAAATTGATAATGATTTAGCTCCATTGCCAGTGGAGACCATTGAAATGGAGGAGGAGTCATGGGGAACTTGCTATGCGAATGTCCAGGCCTAATGAATATCCAGGCCTAATTAGCCGCCTTAAGCATTTGGGGAAAAGACTTTTCGTTGACCTGGATTGCCGAAGCGGTGTCTCTAGCAGAATACCTCAAGGGAACGGGGTGGTTTTAAAAATTAGAACTTTGCATCAGAGGGGGAGTAGGGAAATATGATTAAGGGAACCAGAATGGGTCTTTTGGCCTCCGAGTGAATTCGCCAAATGGCGAACGCCCATCCAACCTAACCTAACCTAGCTCCATTGCCATGTTTTCCTTCTTTTATGTTCACATTTTTTCTTAAAAATAGAGAAAACAATTTTTTTTTTAATATTATTCCAATTTGAACTAAAAAATGGGAAACATTTAATTTCAATATAGTTTATACACATTTGAGGAACAGATTGGGTGAAGACCCCATTGGGTTTGGATCCGATAGGTTCATATCCCGATGGGCCCAGACCCAGTTGGGCTCCTTAAAAATCGTCATAGTTTTTGATCCAACATTTTTGTCCGTTTCGTTCTACCTTACTTAGTTTTTGAGATACGTTAATTAAGGTTACCACTAGGGTCTTGAGAATTTTAAAAACTTAAAAGCTATTATTCGGAGAGCTTTTGAATATTTGGAAGTATTGTTTTACGTGTTAAGATCTACAAAAATGCGGTGAATCTTTTTGTTGTGTTGGCAATATTTACCGAGATATGAACATATTTAAGTTTTCGGGAATGCCATCTTTTTTAAATCCAAAGTAAGGACCCATTGGGGTCCACACATGTAAAGAGGTATAGAGTACAAAAGAACCAAAAATTGCCTCCATTTTTCTCTATCTGGTTTAGTTTTCGAGATATCGCCATTTTGAGTTTTGAAAAAAAAAATCCCCAAGAAATAAAAATTTCACTAAAATAGTGGAAAAAAACTTCCTCAAATCTAAGAAGATGAACTAATATGTAGAAAATTACGTCCTAAAACTAAAGATGAGGAATATGTCTAAAAAATTTCTTTGGCGGTAAGGCAAAAATGGACTATTTATCAATATGTGAACTAAAATTTTTAACCTAATAGTTAAGAAAATTTCCCAACTTTTAGTTAAATTTAAATAAATTGTGGGAAAATTTATAAACTATTTTGAAGATAAATTTTGCAAAGTATAAGTTAAGTCTTTTTTTTTGAGTGTATGACCATAAGAGATATTCGTACCAACCATCAGTCGTCTATCTCCTTCGGTTTGGATTGCTAGGCGCGGAGCCAGCTGTTGGATTTGGGTGGACGGGGATTTTTTTTTTTTTTTTACATTCATTTTTGTTTTTGCAGGGAGCATCAGGTACACGGTGAGCCTCAGCGTAGTGCCGACGAAAAGTGTAAAAGCAGTTCGATTTCTAAAAGATTAAATGTCACAAAACTGTTAACAGCGAAATCGTAGCTGCTCGCATTCGCGAAATATCGCGAAATTAATGTTTTTGTATTTTCTAAAATTTTGACAGTGAAGTTTTTTATATATCTTCAAAAACTGAGTAAACAGTATTAATTGTATGTATTTACAGGTCACGAAACAGTTAACATCGAAATCATATCTTCTCAACTTCGCGAGAAATCGCAAAATTTAAAAAAGAATAAAAAATTTGGAAAAATTTGTATTTTTTGAGTAAATTAGCAGTCAAGATATTGATTTGGGCAGTTCTATCACCATAAACCACGTAAAATTTAAACTGCGTACCTTATATTTGTTTTTTCTTGATTTTTTTCCTTTATTTTAGACACTAAAAAAAAATAAATTAATTAATATAAAAGCTTGAACAGTAATTTTGCAATTTCTCGTGAAATTGACCATCTATAATTTTTATGCTTGCAGTTTTATCACCTTTAATAACCTCGAATTCAAACTGCATACCACATTTTTGTCGTTAATTGAAATAAATGTTTTTACAGACCAAAAAAAACACAAAGTAATAAATAAATAGTAGTTTAGCGAGTTTTTTTAGCGATATCTCGAAGAAGTAGGCAGCTAGAATTTAAATGTTGACAGCCTTATGTGGTCAATAACAAATCAAACAGCATTTCGTGTTCTTCATCAATTTTAAAGAAACTTCTTTATGTAATCAAAACAAGAAAAACCCCCAAAAAGCTGTTTTTCGATATTTCTTGCGAAAGGAAGCAGCTATAATTTTTTTGTGGGCAGTTTTAATTTCTTCCAACAATAATCAACAATCTTATCAATATTTTTTTTCATCAATAGTTTTTTTTTTCATCCGTATTTTTTATTCATCAATATTATTTTATGGTTTTCACGGTGAGCCTCAGCGATGTTTAGGTTGAACTTTAGTGTCGACGAAAAGTGTAAACGCAGTTCGATTTCTACTTGATTGAATGTCACAAAACTGTTAACAGCGAAATCGTAGCTGCTCGCTTTCGCGAGATATCGCGAAATTAGTGTTTTTGTATTTTCTAAAATGTTGACACTGAAGTTTTCAAATATCTCCAAAAACTGAGTAAGCAGATTTAATTGTATTTATTTAGGCGACACGAAATAACTCCCACATGAAATAACTCCCACAAAATAACTCCCAATGAAATAAATCCCACCAAAAATGAAATATGTCCCAATAAAGAAAAAATGAAATATGTAGGTCCCAACTACAATGAAATAACTTCCACCTAGAAAATGAAATAAGTGCCAATGAAATAACTCCCAAAAATAATGAAAGAAGTCCCAATAAAAAAATAAAAAGTCTCAACAAAAGTTAAACAAACAATAAGGGAAAATATATCAGTTAAGTCGAGCATTAGGATCCTGATCTTACTTTCAGTATTTTACAAACATGTTATAATAATTGCCAAATGCGAAAGTTGACAGCTGATTTGTTTTTTTCAGAGTTTCCGATAACATGAAACAATACATTAAATGTTCTATTTGACTTGATTCGGTTACATACAAACATCGCGGCGATGTTTTGCACCAAATATTCCGTAACATACAAACACTTTGTAAAAAGCTCCGAAGACGAAAAAACTGAGGCGATTTTTGTTATCAAATTTTCGGTAACATACAAATTTGTCGCAAAAAGCAACGCAGGCAAAAAGTTTTTATGTTACCGAAAATTTAAAAGATTTAATTACAACCTGTTGTAAAAGGCGCCGCAGGCGAAAATTTGGTACCAAAAATCGCTTTTTGCGACAAGCTTTTATGTTACTGAAAACTTAAAACATGTTAATAGAACTTGTTGTAAAAAGCGCCGCAGGCGAAAATTTGGTACCACAAATCGCGGCGATTTTTTGTACCAAATTTTCGCCTGCGGCGCTTTTTACAACAGGTTGTAATTAAATCTTTTAAATTTTCGGTAACATAAAATTTTTTTGCCTGCGTTGCTTTTTGCGACAAATTTGTATGTTACCGAAAATTTGATAACAGTTTTTTCGTCTTCGGAGCTTTTTACAAAGTGTTTGTATGTTACGGAATATTTTGTGCACAACATCGCCACGATGAATTAATAATAATTTAGTAATATGAGTCAAAATGTTCCAGATACTTTAACCAACAATGAAACAATAGTGGGAGTTATTTCATCGCTATTGTAGTGGGAGTTCTTTCGTATGAATGAACTCCCACCGAAAATAATGAAATAACTCCCAACAAAAATGATAAAAGTCCCACTAAATTGGGAGTTATTTCATATGACATAACTCCCAACTTTGTATGGAGTATTTTTTGGGACTTATTTCATTTTTTAAGTGGGAATTATTTCATGTGGGAGTTATTTCGTGTCGCCTTTATTTACAGGTCAGAAAACAGTTAACATCGAAATCACATCTTCTTAACTTCGCAAGAAATCGCAAAATTAAAAAAAAAAAATAAAAATTGGAAAAAAATTTATTTTTCGCGTAAATTAGCAGTCAAGATATTGATTTGAGCAGTTTTTCCACCTTTAACCACATAAAATTTAAACTGCATACAATATACTTATTTGTCATTTCTTGATTTTTTTCCATTATTTCCTTTATTTTAGACACTAAAGAAAAAATAAATTAATTAATATAAAAGCTTGAACAGTAATTTTGCAATTTCTCGGGAAATTGATAATTTTTATGCTTGCAGTTTTGTCAACTTTAATAACCTCGAATTCAAACTGCATACCAAATTTTTGTCGTTAATTGAAGTAAATGTTTTTACAGACCAAAAATAACACAAAATAATGAATAAAAAGTAGTTTAGCGAGTTTTTTAGCGACATCTCGAAGAATTGAGTAGTTAGAATTTAAATTTTAACAGCCTTATCACCTTTAATCAATAGCAAATCAAACTGCATTTCTTGTTTTTTAACAATGTTAAAGAAACTTCTTTTATTAACCAAACAAAAAGCAGTTTTTCGCTATTTCTCGCAAAAGTGAGCAGCTATAATTTTTTTGTGTGCAGTTTTGATTTCTTCCAACATGCTCATATCAAACTACAATCAATCTAACAAACCGGTTTTAAAATATAAATAATTAATAATAAAAAAAAATTTATAATTACGCGATATCTTGCGAAACTTAATACTTACATACAATTTCGATGTCAACAGTTGTGTAACCTTTGATCCAGCAAAAGTAAAACTGCATACCATGTTTTTACGAAATTTTAAAGAAACCTATCCAAAGATAAAAAACGAAAACAAAAACAGCAAAAAATTAATTTCACGATTTCTCGCGAACTAGAGAAGATAGGATTTTAATGTTTACTGTTTTGTGACCTTTAAATAAGTACAATTAAAACTGTACACTCAGTTTTTGAAAATATTTAAAAAACTTCAATGTCAAAATTTTAAAAATACAAAAACACTAATTTAGCGTTATCTCGCGAATGCGAACAGCTACAATTTCGATGTTAACAGTTTTGTGTCATTTAATCTTATATAAATGGAACTGCGTTTACACTTTTCGTCGACACTATAGTTGAACCAAAACTTCGCTGAGGCTCACCGTGGGTAGAATTTGAATTATTTGATTTATTTTGATTTTGGTTTTTTCTTTAGAAACATTTCCAAATTTTTAAAATGTAGTCCTTTAGGATATATTTTTTTTGATATTTTGAAAAATTTTCCCAAATATATGTATATTTAGAAAAATTCTTCGTTCAGAAAAATTCTCTGATATAGTGACTTTTTCCCCATAGAAAACTTCTTAGGTTTTTAAATATTTTTTCTATTTTGTTTTTCTACAAAAAAGGTAAAAGATACCAAAAAGTTCTTTTACCTGAGATTAGAAAAATTAAATACTTAAATGCTTTTTCAATGCTTAAAGGTGGTTACCTAGATTCTCATAAATTTTTCTATTCAAAAAGTATAGTTTTCTGGAACTTTTTCTTAAAAAAGTCTAGATTCTGAGTCATTTTTCCAATAGAAAAAGTCAAGAGCATTTTTTATAAATAATAACTTATTAATTCTAATACATTTTACAATTTTTTTTTTTAGAATTCGAAGTAATTTTTCCCATAGAAAGACCAAACTTCAGAGACATCCATAAAATAGAAATAGTTTCAGATTCCGAGATAATATCTCAGAATTTAAGACATTTTTTCTAAAGAAAATGTCTTAGATTCTCAGATATTTTTTAATAGAAAAAATAACAAATTCCGATATATTTTTCCTATAAAAAAAATCACAGATTCAGTGAAATTTTTCCTATAGAAAAAGTCTCAGGTTCTAATACATTTTTTCTATAAAAAATTCACAAACTTTCCCTGAAGGTAATTTTAAATATTCTGAAACTTTTTTCCTATAAAAAATTCTTAGATTCAATAACATTTATCATATAGAAAATTTTTGAGATCTTTGGATATTTTTGTATAAAAGAAATTCTCACATAATGTCCTTTCCTTTTACCAATTTTCTTTTCAGATTTTTTTTCAAAAGAAGAATTGTCAAATTTTTCCTTAAGAAAATGAAGAATTATAAAGTTATTTTAACATTTTTCAAATAAAAAAATTCTCAAAATTATCCTATAGAAAAGCTGTCAGATTTTTCCTAAAAAAATGTCAGATTTTTAACTTAGAAAAGTTCTTAAAATTATTCCTTAAAAAAATTGAAAATTATTCCTATAAAGAGACTCTCAAACTTTTCCTATATAAAATCCACAAATTTGTTGTCTAAAAAATTCCCAAATTTGTATACCCTCCAACCACAGTATGGTGGTATACTCACTTTGTCATTCCGTGTGTAACGCATCGAAATATCGGTCTAGGACCCCATAAAGAATATATATTATTAATGAGTGATTGATTCTAAGACATTCTAGCGATGTCCTTCCGTCCGTCCGTCTGCAGAGGACACGATACAGTCCAAAATAAAAGAGCTAGACTTCCGAAGTTTGGCACGAATATGTCTTATATTTCTAGGCAGGTTATGTTAGAAAATAGGCAAAATCGGACCAAGGGGAAAAAGTTCCCTCTTGAAGAACTAAACCAACCAAAGAAAAGTCGAATTTTTTGCAGGGTTTTTTGTACTTTTGCTAAGCAAATGCAACATTCTTATCTCAGAAGAAGTTCAAAATCGTAAGGGGAAGGTTCCCACTAACGTCTCCTACCAACCCCCCCCCCCAAAAAAAAAAGACGCCCCTGGATTTTTTTTATATTTTTTTACATTTTGGAGGGTATAAAAGATTCGGCACAGCCGAATGTAACACTCTCACTTGTTTATTCTAAAAAATACCCAAATTTTCGTCTTGAAAACTTTTTCTAATGAAAAATTGTAAGTTGTTCGTTAAAAAAAAATTTTATACCTGTCGTGGAATCTCCGACCGGCATTCCGGAGCTTTACAAACGGAATGACAAAGTACTCTGGTTGTAGCTAATAAAAAGGCAAAAAAAAACTAGGTTTAGAGCTTAACCTTGTATAAAAACATGGCTTAAGGATTAGCATATTTTCAAATATTTATTAAAATTTTTGAAAACGTCCCTTATTCGACACAATTTTTAAAATTTTAATAAATTTGTATTACACATTTAATGTTACATATCTGCACTTTATTGTCCTTTTCAAATTATTGATTTTTATTGGGCTTTCTGTTTCTGCCTAAGGACAATTTAATGCTCTAAATAAACTTTTCAAATTTTGTACAAATTTGTTGTATTTTGATTGATTTACAAATTTCTAACATATAATAAATTTTGTAAATAAGTGGGCTGCATACAACACACAAAAACAATGTAAAAGTTTTCAATTTGTATAAAACCTAAAAAAATGTCAAATAAAATTTGCTAAAATCAAAATAAAATAGTCAGTCAAGGCCGACTTTATATAATACATAATCTATATGCTAAGAAATCGTTTTCTTAATTTTACAAATATAATGAAAATTTCGGTTAAAAGGTTAATATTCTCACAATAAATTTGCCTGAAAGAAACAATTTTAAGGTTAAGGTGTCTCGGCTTAAAAGCAATATCGAGGATTTAGGGTAAAAAAATGGCCCATGTATAATTTTATTCGATCTGGCTGAACTATTTAATTATATCTAATTATATCAATTGTATCTGATCAGATCTATTACTTATATTCGAGATTTGTCCCCAATTTCGAGATAAAAGTAGATTTCATTAGTAATTGTTTCTGATCAGATCTCGAAAATGGGGGCAGATCTTGGATATAATAAATCTGATCAAATGCAATCAATTTTTAAACGGGGGAAAAATAATTTTTTTTTGGATTTTTGAGCCATTTTTTCTTAAGAAACTATAAAATGTTTTTATATGCAAAGAAAGTTTTTATTAGTACCTATCCAACGGTGGCATAACCTTGTAAAAGACCGTTTAATATTTTTTTCACTAAAAAATTTGCAAAAACTTTGGGAAGGAAAGACTCCACTTGTTAGTTTTACCCATTAGCAAACACCTTTAATATCCTAACCATGCTGTAGTGTAGGGAGTTACATGCATAATATAAAATCCTAAATTTTCTATAAAACCAATCAATTTTATATATTTTCATACATACCAAACACATAAGTATACAATATTCAATGTACAATTTACAACACCAACTAACAAAAGCAGTATAACAAAAAGTTTCAACAATTTCCCACAAATTACAAATTTTACACACACTTTTCAAATGCCACAACAATATATTGAGCAAAAAAATAATACAACAATAAAAAAAAAAAAATTGAACGAAAAAGTTTAAAAAAAAAAGTTTTTGTTGTTGTGCCACCAATAACCAAAATCAGCAGCATCCTATAAAAGAGTGACTTTCAACACCTTGAAAATACTGAACAACAACAATACAAAAGGGGCAGAAAGGTGTGAACTAAAGGCACATAACTTTATTTAAAGATTGGCCATGAATAAGGTTTTACAACGAAAGATTAAACATGATAGTACACTTAGAAGAAGGAGGAATGATTTTAAGAAGACTTGACAAAGATCACACAAAATTTTGCTTAAAATAAGTATGTTAAACGGGTTTCAGTAAAATAACAGATACTACCTCCGCGGAGGTTGAAATAATACAAGACAAAGTTAAAAAAACAATCTTATACTAACCTCTTGTACTAAAATTGTAACACAATTAATTAAAAATATTTGCAAGATGTCCCTATTGCATACATAATGCATTTATTAAAAACCGTTAAAAGGGCCTCTAGAATAAAATTTCTTATTTCGTACGCTGCATTTTGTAATTATTTTCATCTTTATGACCATAGAGGACACCATGCCTGTTTGTAACGTCGAAAACAAGTTGTCATTTATCTGGATGCAGTTTATTAAATCCATTTTGCACGTGAATTGAAAAATTGCAAAGCTATAAAGAATTTCTAAATTATTGATATGTTCCGATATGTATTAACAAAAAAACAAAGCTATTTCAAAAAATCCTCTATAATCCCAGCCAAAATATAGAAATGTAAAGATTAGTTTGGGACGGAGGTAGTAAAATTTAGTTTTAGTAGTTTTTAATCTTTTAACTGCACTAGAAGACCTCAGTAATATTTGTTTTTAAAATGTTTTTAAATAACAGATCTTTAAATTCTCTACAAAATTTAAAATTTTTAGAGACCAGTAGCGCAATTCACTGACTTTTTAACGACAAAAATCGGTAGTTATATTGTCAAAAATCGTTAATTATCGATAATTGTCTTTAAAGGCGATTCTATAACATTTTTATACCGAATTTTGTCGTTATTGAAAATCGTTGAAAAAATTTTTTTGAAGTTAATGTTGACGAAATTTTTCGGTTCTCAATACAATTTCAAAATAAACAAATTTCAAATTAACTATTTTTGTCGTTATTTGAACAATTTATAGAATCACATATTCGTTAAAACAACCAATAATTCTCGTTAGTTAACGATATCGATAATTTCGTTAAAAAAAGTTACTGAATCGCACTACAGATTTTTTGTAGTTTTTAAAGAAGTTCGTTTAACTTTCCAAGTTATTTTTTCGAAAAATTAAAATAACTGGACACGAAAATTAGTAATTTTTAAAGAACTTATGCTGGTAATTTCAACCAGTAGGTAACTACGCGTGTAAAATACCTAATAGATATCTTTACCTAGCCGGTAAAATAACATTGAAAAATTGTAGTTACCTACACTCAAAAAAAAAAGTTTGTAAAATGACATAAAATCCCCGTGATTTTACGGTGCAGGTTTTGTAAAATATGTACTAGCAAGAATCCCCGTAATGTTACGGGGATAATTTGTAAATTGATTTAACAAAAGAAAATGTAAATTTACAATTTATTTTTGTAAAATATTAACGTCGATGTGAACATTTAAAAATTGTAAATTTACAAAAAAAAAATTAAAATTTACAAAACACGTTGTAAACTTACAAAAAAAAATTGTAAATTTACAAAATAAAGCAGAAAATCAGACAACAAAATTGTAAATTTTTTCTTATTTTTTTGCCGTAAAAACAGTAGTTTAACCAAATAATTTGTAAATTTACAATATTGTTTTCGTATTTTCTACTTCATTTTTGTAAAATTACAATTTTTTCGTAAGTATACAATTTTATTTTTCAAATTTTCATATTTGTTTTGTAAATTTACAAAAAATTTGGTTTATTTACATATTTATTTTGTAAATTTAAAGATTTTTTTCCATTGGTGCATCTTATTTTTTCTTCTTCGGCAGCTGGAGTAGCACAACAACCTGAAATGATTTTTTTTTTTTTCACTTGAACACTTTTAACAAACTTTTTAATGTATAACACTGCAGTTTTTTATTTTTTTCGACATTTCGTTTTTCTTAAGTAGATCATATGAGAATTGCGAAGGAGGCTACACAAGAAATTTCTTATATTTTCAAGAAAAATTAGTCAAAAAATAACAATTTTTTTCGAATTTTTAATAATTTTCACAAGTATTTTTAAAAAATCGGAAAAAAAAATTTTGGATATTGTAGATTGGATGTTTAAGTACCTGTTAAAATAAGAAAAACTTAATTTTTAATTTTTATTGACATTTTAGGTGCCAAATTTAAAAGAAAGATACCAAAAAAATATGGTAAAATTACCAAAAAAATGGTAAAAATACAAAAAAAAAAAACAAGAACAATTATATAGTAGAAACCCAGTCAGAAAAATACAAACGGGCCAACGTTGGAATGAAGTTGGCGGCGACGGTTCCAACGTTGGCATATCATACCCGTTTCTAAGTCTACGACGTCATTTCGAAGTTGAAATGATAACAGTGGCCAACGATCGCTCGACTTTTGCTTTGACGTTGGGTTAACATTGATTTTACAAATTTACGACATTGGATTTATCTTTTGCTTACGGATATATTGAAAATCTCGATGTAGTGCTTTTTAGTTACCATTTTGTGCAAGTTGGTTAAAAAAGCAACTACTTAAGTGTTCACTAAGATTAAAGAGTTGGGGTCTATGTAAATCAAAAACTTTTTAAAAAAATAAAAATGTTAAAACTTTTCAATTATAATCCATAGTGTAGTGTTTTATGTAAACACAAAGTTGTGACAACACAATATTTTTAGTAAAACTGTTTTACATTATACAATGTTGTGTTTTTGGCTAGCCCGATATTGTGCCAACACAAAATTTTTGGTACGGTTGGCAATTTCTGACTGGGAACACATAAAAATTGTGGTATTTTACTTAACGCAAATTACCAAAAAATGGTGTAAAAATTCAATTTTTTTGCTAAAGGTTACAATTAGTTTAAAATTTTTTGTGTCCGGAACTTAAAAAATTTTCAAACTTTTTTTTTTCATGAAATTTTTTATTTATAAAAAATTATTTTTAACTAAATTTTTTACTCCAAAACGCAAAAACTGAACATAGAAAATTTTTGCGTGTCCTATTGTTGAATATTTTTTTTTTGTAAAACAACTCTAATTCTAGTAATAAAATAAGTTTTGTAAAATAACATTGGAATTTTGTACTTTTCAATACATATATTTCAAACTGAAAACCTTGTAAACGATCTTAAAAAAAAAAAAAATGCTTGTAATAAAACATTTTTTTGGTAGAAAGACTAAATAATATCAAGTAAAATGTTGTTGTACAATTACAGTTTTCTTGTGTAAAAAAACTAAACACCTTGTAATATTTTTTTAATTTGTAAAATAATTCACTTTTTTGTAAATTTACCTTAAAAAATTTGTAAAATAAATTTACTAACATATAATAGTAAAATTACAAAGCAAACTGTAGTTTTCGTTTTATTAAATATACAACAATTTTTGTAAAAAGACAAAAATATTAGTAAAACAGAATTACAAGACCTTTTACTTGTAATTTTACAAACTTTTTTTTTTGAGTGTATTACTAAAAAGTAGTTACTTTTGGGCTTAAAAAAATGTTAATGGTAATGGGTACTCATTATAAATAATGTGCTTGGTAATGAATACTTTTCACAACTCATTACCATGTTTTTCTTGGGAAAGAATTCTAAAAGCTTTTTTATCTACAAAATATCTCAATATATTTTTATTGGGAAAATATTTCCACCCTCTTCTTGAAACAACTTTAGGTTTTGTACACAGAAAACACAGATTAATTGTGCCAGCCAAATGAAGAGCCAACTGTATGGTTCCATTTTAGCAACCATTTTTTTTTTTTTGCGATTACCGAAATTTATTTGAAATAATTTATTTGAAATATTTTAACTTGCTGCCAATTAATATCAGTAAGCGCAACCAAAAATTTCTGATATTGCAATTAAACCATTCAGTGTGCTCTAAATTCGGCTCGCACAACTAATCTGTTTTCTCTGTGTAAAAATTGTGACAAAATCTGTTATTGGCATTTCATTCATTCCTCTTTATTTAGAATTTTAAAGATCGTTAACACGAAAATCCCAGCTGATCCTATTTTCGAGTTATTGCTAAATAATTACACTGTTCGCCAACAAAAACCTCCGAGTGAAATATCCAACTGATTCTCAGAGAATTTGCTCTCTCTCTCATTTTTAAATTCTTTCATCCAAATTTCTATAGAACGTACCGTTTTTCAGATCGTCGCTATCCAAATATCTGAAAAACAGTACGTTCTAGAAAAATTTGGATGACTGATTTGGAAAAAGAGAGACAGAGAGAGAGAGAGAGAGTGAGAGAGAGAGAAAAATCTATAAGAATTAGTCGGATATATCACTCGGAGGCTTATGTTGCCAAACTGTGTAATTATTTATCAATAACTCGAAAACAGGATCAGCTATGATTTTGGTTTTACCGATTTTATCATTCATTCATTCATTCCGTTTATAAAACGGAATGAAATGCCTTTACCCGATTTTATCACCATTTTTACAAAACCTAAAATTGTTTGAAGGGGAGTGTGTCTCAAAATCATACAATTTATGAGTGGGAATACATTTTAAAAATTTAGAACTGTTTCTGTAAAAAATATCATACTAAACAAGTGGTATGCACCAAAAATGCTTAATTAATGCTGCAAATCCAAGAGATCCATATAAAATGTACACGGATCTGGTGAACATACTTTAAATCCAAATATAACATATATTTTAACTTTTTTTCTTTTGTTGTTGAAGGCCACCCACCTAAATTTGAACTGAACATTTTTTTCCTGGTTCGTTATATATTTTTTTATTTGTTAGCATCTACATTATATTCAATACATATATGATTTATATTTATTTAAAAATGGAAGTTAGATAAAAATACCTTAAATAATATTTATTTAATATCTCCAGCCCAGCAGCGTTGTTGCTGGTAAGCGAAGCAGATATAAAAACACGACAGGATATGACATAATGAATACTACTATATAAATATTTAAAACATTTATTGATATATTCTATGTATAATAATTTTTTCACCTTGTAAAAAAAAATATTTTAAATATTTGCGTATATTATTTTTTTCTTTCAAATAATAACATAACATTTATGTTTTTACAGTATACATAAATATTAAAAATAATTCTATGGTATGTGGAATTTAAAGGAGTTGCAAAATGTTATAAAAAACACGAAATAAATTAAAATGATTGTGGAATGACTGTTAATTAAAACGCATTTTGGAAATGAGAAAGAAAATTCAGTTACCAAACTTAGCTCAATTTTATTTATTTTCGTTTTTTGAGGATTTTTCATATTGTTTTTAAAAGAAACTATATGAAAATTTTATACAGATCGAAAGGGTTTTTGAAGGCCTATTCAATGTTGTATAGGCCATGTCCAAATTTTTCTTCGTTAAGTTCTTATCCTCAAAAAATTAAAATCGTCTGGGTAGTTTATGTGTAGACGTATATACGTAGGATCGTCAAACTCATATATAATAATCTCTATTAAAATTAAGCTGACCCATATATTAGCATTTGGCGAAATTCCTGATAGTTCGGTTTTTTCGGATTTTATTCGGATATTCCCGAAAGACCTCATTTTTCATAAGCTGGCAAACCATTTTTAAATTTGAGATTGGGCAGCTAACAAAAACCGATAACTCTTATTTTGCATCCCTCATTCCCATATGCAAGTTTTAGGGCAATCGGTTGGTGACTTCTGAAAGACGTCCCTTATAAATAACACGTGGTTTAGTGAGAAAAGTCGGAAAACGTTTTTTTGACAATAACTTTAAAATTTGAGGGTGTCTGACAAATTTGTTTGGCTTTTTTGTGACCTTTTCGACGAGACCTACAACCTTCTCGAGCTCATTTGAAAAGTATATTTGATTTGGTTTTTTTTTTAGAGCAGTGTTATTGTTTTTTATTTTATATAACTCAAAAGTAGTTTATTTTACGAAATGGTGACATGACATAATCCCCACGGACAAAACCCCCATTTCCGTTATGGGGATTATGACCAAATTCATTTCGGTCATAATCCCCATAATGATAGTGGGGACTATGGCCGAAAATAATGTGGACATAATCCCAATTAAAATCGGACATAATTCCCAGATTTATGGGGATAATGACCACATAACAAATGGCCATAATCCCCATCACAGGGATTATGTCCACTATACTAGTTGGTCATAATCCCAAAAATTTTATTTTTTTTTTGTCTTAACAGTTTTTCTGCGTAGCCGGCCTTCGGCCGGGCTTATTGATTACAAACTCCGTAAATTAAGCCCACCCTCTCCGCAAAAAACTGGGATTATAACTGAAATTTCTTTGGACTTAGTCCCCATAATATGAATGGGGGTTATGACCGAATAATTTTCGGACGTAATCCCAACAGGGAACGGACATAATAACAATTGGGATTATGACCGTTTTAGAAACGGTCATAGTCCCCACAACTATTATGGGGGTTATGTCCGTGATGAATTCGGTCATAATCCCCATTTCCGTTATGGGGGTAATGTCCGCGGGGATTATGTCCTGTCACCTTACGAAGTATCGCACCATTTTAAAATGTGAGTGATTTTGACACTTCAACTTCAAAATTTTTCGATAAATTGGTTTACAGAAACAATTCTTTTTTTGCAACTTTCTTTCTAAAACTTTTGAAAAGAATCATAATTGACAGAAACAGACGAATGCGAAAACTCAGGTTTTGTACCGATTCACGATGTTTTTGTTTCGCTTTTCATGTTACATACGAGAAATCTTTCGGTACGAGAGTTATACTATAGAACACACCTTCTGGATACTCTTTCAAATTCTGGAAACGAATCGATCCAATTTTTAAGCAAATTCTTTGATTTGAAAAGATATTTGGTTTATGCTTTTCTAAGACTAACGGGATAAACATGCATTTGCATGAAAGTCCTCTCCTTGCTGATGTGGTACAAATTTCTGGATAATGGGATTAAATCAAAGTTTTGGATTTTTTAAAAATTAAAAAAAATAATGTTATGACATATTATAAATTAATTTTTAATTTTTATTAAAAAATTAATATTGATTTTATTCGGCTTTTAAAATATTTTACTTTGAGTGGGTTTTTTCTAGCTCGAGGTCATTATTTTCCTTACTAATTAAATCTTTGATATTCTCATAGAATAATTTTAAAGAATACTATTTTTCTGTTTTAAATTTATTTGTGTGTTTCAGTTTTGCAAGATTTTATCGACAAGTGTTTCGAAATTTGTCAGATTATATTGTCAAGATTATTTAGCAAAACAAAAATAAAATATTTTAAAAGACGAATAAATCAATATCAATTCTTTAATAAAAATTAATCAGAATTTATTATATGTCCCAACATTTTTTTTTTTTTTTTAATCCAAAACATTGATTTAATCCCATTATCCAGAAATTTGTACCACATCAGCAAGGAGACGACTTTCATGCAAATGCATGTTTTTCCCCGTTACTCTTAGAATAGTATAAACCAAATATCTTTTCAAATCAAAGAATTTGCTTAAAAATTGGATCGATTCGCTAGTGCATATTGCCAGAATTTGAAAGAGTATCCAGAAGGTGTGTTCTATAGCATAACTCTCGTACCGAAAGATTTCTCGATTAATGGCGTCTAAGGTGATAAACTGATTGAAAAATGTAGTATGTAGGTTTGAGATATCATTTATTAGCCTTTAATTTAAAGCCAAAAACAATGAAATCGATCATTTTTTCCGGAGGTATTTTAGTTTAAGTAAAAACACTTTTTTTAAAAAGATGAAAATTTAAAAAGATGACAATATCTCGAAAACTGTTTTACTTAAAAAATTTTGTAGTGAATTTTCGGATTCAGCGTAAGATTTTACATAAAAAATATTTTTTAATTTGTAAACTAGTGCTACTGATTGCTAATGCCTTTCATTAGTTTTTGATAAATCCTTTAAAACAGGGTTTTATCGTATTGGAAACAAACTTTTTAGTATTCATTACAAATGTTGTTTTATTTTTATGTCAGCCTAGTATAGCAATAATCTTTTTATGCCAAACTGTTGTTGTCCAGCTTAAAATTTTTATTGAATATGATTGTGGTATTTTTATTTGTATTATTTTATTTTTGGCCATGCTCTAAATTGTTGATGTTTTTCAATATTTGGTCATTGAAAATTATTTTATGTCAGTTTGCTAAAATAAAAAAATTCGCTACACTTGTACAGCATTTGTTATTGTTTAATTTTTAGAAACAATTCAATAAAAACTTAATTTAAATTCAGTGTTATATACAATTGCTAAAGCAACAAAAAAAAATTGTACATGTGGTAAAAATATAAAATTGATTTTAAAAACGTGAGAATCTTTATCAAATTTAATTGAACAAACAACAAAATGATAAAAAAAATGGGAAATATTTAATTTAATACTTTTTTGTTAGTGATATAGTTTTTTATTTATAATAAAAAAATGTTATTCAAATAAATTCAATTATATATTTATTAAAATATAAAAAATAAATAAATAATGGCTAATATTATTTTTTTATTAATTAATTTTTTTATTTATGTTTTATTGCAGAGATGAAACTTTAGAAGCCCTAAGCGATGCTCAAGTGGTGGCTCCAGCCGCCCAAACCGTAGATTTACATTCGGCCGATCATCGTAATTCATATTTATATGTATTTGATTATCAAACTAGATATGGTGATTATCCACAGGTAAGTCGAAACAACTTTAAATATTTTATAATTTTAAGGAAATATCTAAAGGATATACAATGGTAGACTGACTTTTATTTGTATGGCAGAAAAGTCTTTCTTTCGATTTTCAACGTTCGGGCAAATTTTTATTCTCCTAGGCCAAAATCTTAAATTAATCCATGGTGCCCGGCGATCAAAATTTTGGATTCTTGAAAATTAAAAACTTTTAATAAAATATGTGTTGGGACACATCCAATTTATTAGTTTTGAAGCGCTAAAAAATAATATAAAAAAAAATCGTTCAAACGGTTTTTGAGACATCGCTATTTAAAATTGAAAAATAATTCCCTTGACCTTTTCGCACAGGTTCAGACAGTCATTAATGTAAGCTTATTTTGAGTTAAATCCGATCATTTTAACTCGTGGCACTTTTCCATCAAAATTTTAAAATTTTGGAAAATTCTCATCAATGCATTGCAATGTTTCGATTTTTAAAAAATTAAAAAAAAATAATTCTGTTAAATGTGGATTTACCCTAGACCATGGTTTCTGTAGCCACTTCTACGTCATCAGTAGGAAAATTACATTAAATTAATTGTTTGATATTTGCTAGAAAAATTCTTTTTATGTTTTTAACATGATAATGTTTTTAGGCTGGTGTCTAATTTTAAAAAAGTTGCAGGACGCCACCTCAGTTTGACTATATAAGCTAAAAATTAACGAAAGAGAAAAAAGAATTACTATTTTCTTAAAACCAAATATTTTAATAACTTGGGTTTGTAACATGGATAATAATTCACCTCGTGGTGAATAAACCCGTTTTTCACCAGCTGGTGATATATAATATAATTATTTTTCAACAAAAAAAAATTTTTTTTTTTCATATTTTTTTTTTTTTTTTTTCACCCGAGTAAAAATAATCATATATAACAATATATAACTTGATGCAAACATAATAAATCATATATGATTATACATCGCGTGAGATATTTTTAAAATTTTTTTAAATCCAGTCATATGTATTTATATATAATTGAATCATGATTCGGATTAAAACGATTGATATGGTTGATATAATTATATAAAATTATATGAGGGTCAATACAAAATTTGTTTTTCTGTATAATTTATTATAAAATTATATATATCCTATTCTGTTCCATATATATCATGAGTCGGATTAAAATGATTGATATGGTTGATATAATTATATAAAATTACTAGCTAACTCGCCCGGTACTTCGTTACCGGTTAGCTGTAACAAAAAAAAAAAAACAACTTTATTACTTCAAATTCTTATTAATTTTTAATTAAACATAAAAATTGGTAGTTTCGACCTTTAAAACATTATATTTTGAGTAGATTTAAAGTAGCAACAAATTTTATTTTGAAGAAACGATCTCATAGTTTAAACTTTAAGTTTCAAGGAACATTAGTGCATAAGAAACAATATGTACCAAATTGAAGCGAAAATTCAAAAATTTATTTTCCCAGAATGTAATTTCCGCAAGTGGATCGTAAAGTACCAATTTTAAGTATTTCTACTTTCTCCCTTTTTCCCCATTAGAAGCAGAATTTTCATAAAAGTACTTATTTTAGAATGTTATTTCCGCGAAAGGATCGTACAGTCCAAATTTCAAGTATCTATGACCATTAATTCAGTAGATACAAAATTGCCCTACTTTCCCCAATTTCCCCCTTAGAAGCAGAATTTTCTAAAAAAAGTGCTTCTTCCAGAATGTTATTTCCGCGAGAGGATAGTACACTCCAAACTTCAAGTATCTACTACCATTATTTCAGCAGATACAAAACAGTTCAAAATTCAAGTATCTAGGACCATTAGTTCAGCAGATACAAAATTGCCCTACTTTCCCCCTTTTCCACCTATAAAACAAAATTTTCAAAAAAGTACTTCTTTCAGAATGTTTTTTCCGCGAGAGGATCGTACACTCCAAATTTCAAGTATCTAGGACCGTTAGTTCAGCAGATACAAAATTGCCCTAATTTCCCCTTTTTTCCCCGTAGAAGCGAAATTTTCAAAAAAGTACCTCCATTAGAATGTTGTTTCCGCAAGAAGATTCAAATTTCAAATTTGCCCTACTTTCCCTCTTTTTCCCCCATAGAAGTAGATTTTTCCAAAAAAGTACTTCTTCCATAATGTTATTTCCGCGAGAGGATCGTACAGTCCAAACTTCAATATCTAGGACCATTAGTTCAGCAGATACAAAATTGCCCTTCTTTCCCCCTTTAAAAAGTAATTTTTAAAAAAGTACTTCTTTCAATATGTTATTTCCGCGAGATGATCCTATATTGTAAATGTCATGTTTTTAAGACCATTAGTTTAAAATTTACCAAATTGCCCAATTTTCCCCCTCTTGGCCCTCCTTAAAACCAAAATTTTCAAAAAGTGTATTTTTCAAAAAATTATTTCCGCGAGAGGATCAAAACTTAAAGTTTTAGTTCAGAAGATACAAAATTGCCCTAGTTTCCCCCTTCTACTTTTTTCAAGATGTTTTTTTTTGCGAGATGATCCTAGAGTTCAAATTTCAAGTTTCTGGAACCATTTGTTTAAAAGATAAATAATGTACCGATTTTCCTTATTTCCCCCCCTTTCCCACCGTGGAGGAGGAATTTTTCAAACAATATTTTTTCTGAATGTTGTTTCCGCGAGAGGATCCTAAAGACCAAACTTCACGTTTCTGGGACCATTTGTTCAGAAGATAAAATATTTACCGATTTTCCCTATTTTCCCCTTTTCCCACCCTTGGAGGCGGAATTTTAAAAAAATTTTGTTTTCCGCATGTTAAATCCGCGAGAGGATCCTAGAGTCCAAATTTTAAGTTTCTGGGACCATTTGTCCAGAAGATAAAAAATTTACCAATTTGCTCTATTTTCCCGACCTTGGAGGCGGAATTTTCAAAAAAATTCTAAAACTATTAGTTCAAAAGATACAAAATCCCCCAAAGTGCCCTTCTTTCCACCTTTTCCCCCTTTAGAAGGAGAACTTTCAAAAAAGTACTTCTTCTAGAATGTTCTTTCCGCGAGAGGATCGTAAAGTCCAAACTTCAAGTATGTAGGACTATTAGTTCAGCAGATTCAAAATTGCCCTACTTTCTCCCTTTTCCCCCGTAGAATCAGAATTTAAAAAAAAGTATTTCTTTTAGAATGTTATATCCCCCCCCCCCCCCCTTAAAAGTAGAGTTTTCAAAAAAGTACTTCCTTGAGAATGTTATTTCCGCGAGAGGATCGTACAGTCTAAATTTCAAGTATATAGGACCATTATTTCAGCAGATACAAAATTGCCCTACTTTTCCCCTTTTTCCCACTCAAAATCGGAATATTTAAAAAAGTACTTCTTTCAGAATGTTATTCTCGCGAAAAGATCGTTCAGTCCAAATTTCAAGTCTCCCGGACCATTAGTTCTACTTTCCCCCTTTTCCCTCTTAGAGGCGGAATTTTCCAAAAAGTCCCCCATTCGAATTTTATTTCCGCGAGAGGATCGTGCAGTCCAATTTTCAAGTATCTAGGACTATTTGTTCAGCAGATACAAAATTGGCCTACTTTTCCCTTTTTCCCCCTTAAAAGAAGAATTTTTAAAAAAGTATTTCTTTCCGGATGTTATTTCCGCGGGAGGATCGTACAGTCCAATTTTCAAGTATCTAGTTCAGCAGATTCAAAATTGCTCTATTTTCCCCTCTTTTCCCCCTTAAAGCTTAGTACTCTGTTTTTTACGGTGAAAATTTCACTTAAACTTTCAACGCCTTAAATCGTAATAAAACATTTAAAAATCAACAAATTTTTACAATTATAAGAAACAAACGATCATAACAAAACTGAAATGTCACTTTTTCACGGCAATTTAAATTGTCTTGTATAATAAAAATGGGTGAAAACTTTTTTTAACAATTTCCCTATAATTCCTCGCGCTGCCAAAATTTATTTTTTTTATATGGAGTTTGACAGATTTTTTCCTGTGAACTCGAACAGAGAACTTTGCTTAAAAGAGGAATTTTTAAAAAAGTATTCCTTTCCGAATGTTATTTCCGCGGAAGGATCGTAGAGTCCAATTATCAAGTATCTACACTGAAAGAATTATTGTTCATAATATCTATGAACATATTTCATAAAACCAAATTCATAGAATCTATGAAACAATTCATTGGCTGCATGCATATTCATTAGTATTTTGAAACATTTCATAGAATTTTATTCATAGATTTTGTAAGATTCATAGAAAAAATTCATAGAAAAAAAATGTCATTAATAATTTTTTAAAAATTAAAATAATGTTACAATAATTAAATAATTTGAATAAATATATTAAAAAAATATAAAAAATATAAAAAAAACATAAAAAACGTAAAAAAAAAAAAAATATTGCTGCCCAGGCGGGGTTCGAACCCAAGACCTACCGGCTGGGAAATTTATAATCGACGCCTTAGCTAGCAGCGCCACCAAAGGAGGAAAATCTCGCCGACTAACACTTAGTTTTGTAATGTTCGTTATTTTTTTTTTGCAAATACACAAACATTTTGTTTTCTACAAACATACACACAGATTTTGGCAGAGCATAATATTTTAAAGCAGGATATTTAACAAAATAGATTTTAAGTGTTATAACTTGTTTATTTACTTTAGCTCAGTGGTTAGAGACTATGCTTCACGACCAACTGGTATTGTGTTCGAATCTCGGTGGGGATTAGTTAAAAATAAATAAATTTTTAAAAATAGAATATTGTAAATAAATAAAAATAAAATAATAAAGTAAATAAAAATTAAATAATAAAATAAAAAAAAAATTGAATTGAACAATAAAATTTTTTTTCCATAGCCTATGAACTTTTTCATAGGTATCTGGTTTCTATGAATTTGTTTCATAGATTCTATGAAGGGCATCATTGGCTCACTTCTAATGATTTTTTTCATAGAATCAATGTACGTTTTCATAGCCGTAATGAACAAAATTCTTTCAGTGTAGGACCATTACTTTAGCATATACAAAATTGCACTACTTTTCCCCTTTCTACCCCTTAAAAGCGAAATTTTCAAAAAAGTACTTCTTTTAGAATGTTATTGCCGCGATATGATCCCATATTCCAAATGTCATGTTTCTAAGACCATTAGTTTAAAGTTTAGCAAATTGCCTTATTTTCCCCCTTTTGGGCTTCCTTAAAACCAAAATTCTCAAAAAAGTATATTTTTCAAAAAATAATTTCCGCGAGAGCATCCAGATTCAAAATTTCAAGTTTGTTCAGAAGATACAAAATTGCCCTATTAAACCCCTTCTACTCCCACCCCCACCCTTATAAAAGGATTTTTCAAAATATTACTTTTTACAAACCGTTTTTTCCGCGAGAGGATCATAGAGTTAAAATTTCAAGTTTCTGGGACCATTCGTTTAGCAGATACGAAACTGCCCTTCTTTCCCCATTTTCCCCCTTTAAAAACAAATTTTTCAAAAAAGTACTTCTTTTAGAATGTTATTTTCGGGATAGGATTGTACAGTTCAACCATTAGTTCAGCAGACACAAAAATACCCTACTTTCCACCTTTTTCGCCTTTAGAAGCCAAATTTTCAAAATAGAATTTTCTTCACAATGTTATTTCCGCGAAGGATCCCATAGTCAAAATTTTTAAGTTTTTGTGAAAATTAGTTCAGAACATACAAAGTGTACCAAATTGTCCTATTATCCCCCTTTTCCACCCTAGAAGCGGAATTGAAAAAAAAACTTTGTTTCGGAATGTTTTTTCCGCGAGAGGATCTTATAGTCCAAACTTTAAGTATCTATAGCCATTAGGTCAGAAAAAAGAATATGTACCAAAGAAGTGCCTTTTTAAAAAAGTACTTTCTTCAGAATATTATTTCCGCGAGAGGTTCCTATAGTCCAAATTTCAGGTTTCTGTGACCATTAGTTCACAATATAGAAAATGTTCAAAATCGTCCTATTTCCCCCCCCCAAATTTGAATGAAAAATTTTCAAAAAATACTTTCTTCAGAACATAAATTCCGTGAGAGGATCATATAGTCCAAATTTTTAAGTTTCTACACTGATAGAAAAACGCGTCATATCGCTAATGAATGGAATTCATTAACGTTGTTTCATTACGACAATGAAATATTTCATATGCTGAATGAAATTTCATACATATAATGCAAGATTTTCATTTATTTTGATTCATTAGATTTCGTTGTTTCATTAAAAAATTTCATTAAGTTTTATTTACAAAATTTGCTGTTTTTTGACACTTATCGTGTCGCGTCTGTTTAGTCTGTTAGTTTACGCGCGCAAAAAACAGCTGATCACAGCGTGATTTTTTTTTTTCTTCGTGTTTTTTTTTACTGATTGTGAGTAAAAACTTTAGACAAAATACAAAATATGTGAAAGTGTTTTTTTTTACTTGGTGATTTTGTGATTTTTTCAGACTTTTTTACGAAATTTGGAAAAAAGTAAATTATTATTTTTATATTTACTAAATTCGTGCTGTCTTATATTAGTTCGTGGTTTTAATTACGTATTACAATTTATGGTTGGAGTAAAATTTTGTGCGAGAAAACAAAGTGAAACCCACTTTTATTATTTTTAATTTTATAAAAAGATCTTTACAATTTCATAAATATATGTATTTCATTTTAAAAATAAATGTAGCATTTATTGAATGAAAGTATTTCATTTCAAATATAAAAAGTTGGATTTATTCAATGAAATTATTTCATAAGAATTAAGTACTTTTTTTCATTAAAGAAATAAAAAATCTTCATAAATATAATTTATATTTTGTATGAACAATTTTCATTAATTTAATGAAACTTGTTCTTGCAATTACATTTTATGATACCTATATCATTAATTCAATGAAACCCTACATAGGTTCCTTTTTAACGTCATTTTTCATAACATTAATGTAGATTTTCATTATTGTCATGTACAAATTTCTATCAGTGTAGGACCATTAGTTCAGAAGATACAAAATGTACCTATCCTACTTTCCCCCTTTCAACCCCCTAGAATCAGAATTAAAAAAAAACTTTGTTTCAGAATGTTTTTTCCGTTAGAGGGTCTTATAGTCCAAACTTTAAGTTTCTAGGACCATTAGGTCAAAAGATAGAACATGTACCAAATTGCCCTTTTTCCCCCATTTCCCCCCATTTCCCCTTCTTATTTTTAAAAAAAATACTTTCTTTAGAGTATTATTTCCGCGAGAGGATCCTATAGTCTAAATGTTAGGTTACTGGGGCCATTAGTTCAGAAGATCGAATGTTCAAAATTGTCCTATTTCCTCCTAAATTTATGTGATTAAATCAATAAATTCCCAAAAATAAAAAAATAAATGAGAAAAAAAATTGAGTAAAAAATTTGAGTCAAAAAATTAAGCGAAAAAAATTTTGAGTAAAAAAAATTTGGGTGAAAACCCTTTTAAGTAAAAAATTTAAGTAAAAAAATTGAGTAAAAAAACTGAAGAATAAAATACAATTGAGTGAAAAAAATTTTTAGTAAAAAAAATTGAGTGAAAAAAAATTTTGAGTAATAAAAAATTTTGAGTAAAAAAAAATTTTGAGTGAAAAAAAATTTTGAGTGAAAAAAATTTTTGAGTGAAAAAAAATTTTGAGTGAAAAAAAATTTTTGAGTGAAAAAAAATTTTGAGTGAAAAAAAATTTTGAGTAAAAAAAAATTTGAGTGAAAAAAAATTTTTAGTAAAAAAAAATTTTGAATGAAAAAAAAATTGTAAAAAAAAAAATTGTAAAAAAATTTTGAGTGAAAAAAAATTTTGAGCGAAAAAGTTTTGAGTGAAAAAAAATTTTTGAGTGAAAAAAAAATTTTTGAGTGAAAAAAAATTTTGAGTAAAAAAAATTTTTGAGTAAAAAAAAATTTTGAGTAAACAAATTTTTGAGTGAAAAAAAATTTTGAGTGAAAAAAAATTTTTGAGTGAAAAAAAATTTTGAGTGAAAAAAAATTTTGAGTAAAAAAAAATTTGAGTGAAAAAAAATTTTGAGTAAAAAAAAATTTTGAATGAAAAAAAAATTGTAAAAAAAAAAAAAATTGTAAAAAAAATTTTGAGTGAAAAAAAATTTTGAGCGAAAAAGTTTTGAGTGAAAAAAAATTTTGAGTGAAAAAAAATTTTGAGTGAAAAAAAATTTTGAGTGAAAAAAAATTTTGAGTGAAAAAATTATAGTAAAAAAATGTTTTTTCCCCGAGAGGATACTATAGTTCAAATATCTAGTTTCTAGGACCATTAGTTCAAAATTCACCAAATTGTCCTATTTTCCCCCTTTTTGTCCCCCTTAAAACCGGAATTTTCAAAAAAGTACTTTTTTCAAAATGTTATTTCCGCGAGAGTATCCTATATTCAAAATTTCAAGATTGTAGGACCATTAGTTCAGAAGATACAAAATGTACCAACTTGCCCTATTTTCCCCCTCCCCCCCCCCCCACCTTAGAAACGGAATTTTCAAAATTATACTTTTTCCAAAATATTATTTCCGCGAGAGGGTCCTAGACTTCAAATTTCAAGTTTCTGTGAGCATTTGTTTAGATTATAAAAAATGTAACAATTTGCCCTATTTCCCCCTTTTTCCCCCTTTGGAGGCGGAATTTTCCAAAAAAAAAATTTCCGAAATTTTATTTCCGCGAGAGGATTCTAGAGTTCAAATTTAAAGTTTCTAGGACTATTAGTTCAAAAGATACAAAATCCCCCAAAGGGCACTATTTTCCCCCTTTTGCCCCCCTTAGAATCGGAATTTCCAAAAATCCCTTCTTAGTGGGTGGTTTTGTCGGGAGCCGAACCTACATTCCAAATTTCAAGTCTCTAGCTTCAGCGGTTTGGGCTGGGCGATGATTATTGCCAATCAGTCAGTCAGTCAGTCAGTCAGTCACCACACTCTTTTATATATATAGATATGAGGGTCAATACAAAATTTGTTTTTCTGTATAACTTATTACACTCATAGAAATATCTTAGTAGAAAAATTAGTAAACCCATTGTAGATCAAGTTTTACAGAATAATGCCGTATTCAACAAATATTAATGTTGATATCGTTGAATAATCAGTATACTTGTTTCAACTATTACAATGGCTTCTACAGAATTCAATAGATAAAACAAAAAAGAAAAAACAACCCTGTTCGTTCGTTTTTTTTTTTTTTTTTTATTATAACGAGTGAACGAGTGCGTTGGTAGCAATGTGAAATGTCTCTTATAAAATTATTTAATGTGTTTGTTTCTTATAAAATTATTTAATACTAGCAGGCCCGCCCGGAACTTCGCCCCCGGTAATATTAAATACCTCATTAAAGAAAGATCAGGATTAGAGTCCCGATTTCTAAAATTCTCCCCTACAGAATTTTTATTTTATTTAATTTATATCGTTGAAGTCTTTCATAAAACTATTTAAAATTTAAAATAAACAATAAAATTAAAACAACCCCGTTTATCTTGGAAACATGTTCGTTTCGGTAAATAATGTTCTTGAAAATTTTCGAGCCCTTATATCGTAATTATTGAAACCATTTCATTTCCCGTTTCACTCCATTTCGTTCCCCGTTCTATTCCATTTCGTTTAGTTTTTCTATTCATTTGGTCCCCTTTTTATTCCATTTTGTTCTGAATTCCAATTCATTTCGTTCCATGTAGGCTTCATTCTTTAAAAAAAGAGTACCACATTGCAATAATTTACCCTTATCCCCATTAAAATCTAAATTTCCAGAAGGTACTTTTTCAGAATGATTTTTTGGGCTGGAGGATCCAACGTTTATGACCAACTTTTCAGGAGATAGAAAAAGTAACAAAGTTCACTACTTTGCACGTATTTGCCCCAGTAAAATAGGAATTTCCAAAAAGGACATTTTTCAGAATGTTTGGAAATTAAATGAGTGTTTGGTAGATTTTAAAATTTTACGTCTTTAAAATGGGTGTGGTCAATGAAGCCTTCCCTAACTTACCCTGAAAGATAACTCTAAATGTTGGTGAAAACATTTTTGAAATCTCATAATAAGTTTCGTATATTTAAAAAATTTTACGTAGATGAACCAAAGCCAATGTCTAAACTGAAGGACCATTCTTAATATTAGAGAAAACATTTTTTAAATGAGTAGTTTTGGATATTTTGAAACTTTACGTTTTTGGCCAAAAGTGGGCGTAGAAGTGGGTGTGGTCGATGAGAACTAACCCATGTCTACCCTGAAGGGCCATTCTTAACATATATTGGTGATAACATTTTTTAAATCGGATGAGTATTTTGATCATATTTAAATTTTACGTTTTTCTTGCCAAAGGTGGGCGTAGAAATGGGCGTGGTCAATAAAACCTAGAATATTTCCACTCTGAAGGACCTAGTATATGTGAAAAAATTTTGGAAATCGGATGAACATTTTTGGAGATTTTTAAATTTTAGTTTTTTTTTTGCCAAAAAGTGGGTGTATAAGTGGGCGTGGTCGATAAATCCTAGCCTATGTCCACCCTGGAGGAACACTCTAAATATTGGTGAAAACATTTTTAAAATCGGATGAGTTGTTAAATAGATATTTAAATTTTAAGTTTTTGGGCCAAAAGTGGGCGTAGAAATGGGCGTGGTCTATGAAACCCAGCATATGTCCACTATGAAGGACCATTCCAAGCATGTATTGGTGAAAACAATTTTTAAATCAGTTCAGTAGTTGTGGAGATTTTTAAATTTTACGGTTTTTGGCTTAAAGTGGGTGTAAAAGTGGGCGTGGTCGATCAATCCTAGCCTATGTCGACCCTGGAGGAACACTCTAAATATTGCTGAAAACTTTTTTGAAATCGGATGAGTAGTTTCATAGATATTTAAATTTTAAGTTTTTTACCAAAAGTGGGCGTAGATGTGGGCGTGGTCGATGAAACGCAGCATGTGTCCACCATGAAGGACCACTCCAAGTATGTATTGGTGAAAAAAATGTTGAAATCGGTTTAGTAGTTTCGGAGATTTTTCAATTTTCTGTTTTTTGTCCAAAAGTGGGCGTAGAAGTGGGCGTGGTCGATGAAACCTGGCCTATGTCCATCCTGTAGGAACACTTTAAATATTGCTGAAAACATTTTTGAAATCGGATAAGTAGTTCCGGAGATTACCCTCTACAAACAAACAAACAAACAAACAAAAAAACAAACATACAAACATTACCTCTTTATAATATTATATATATATATAATATATAGTAAAGTATATATAGTATATTATAGTATAAGTATAGATTAGAAAAATAAATAAAAATAGGATCTGATCTGTAAATATTTGGTAAGTAATAAAATACATTGATTACTTTATGTGTTCATACTATATTAAAACGTTTTTTGTTTTTTTTAGGATTTTGTTTTGGTATCATCAGATAATTAGAGAATGGCTAATGGGTGCATAACATGAATAAACGAAGTGTGTGTGAAAATCTTTGTGAAAATCTTCAAATATTGCAGCTTAAAAAGCCGGAAATAAAAAAAATATTGTGATTTATACTTAATAAAAGAATATTTACAAATAACAACAAGCTTTTTTTTTAATAATAAAATTTCTTATATTAACAAAAATATGAGTTGAATTTACATAAAATACGAGTTGATTAACAAAAAAACGAGTTGATCAACTTTTACAAAAACTGACAACAATTTTTATTGAAATCAACATAAATATTTGTAGGGTCAAAATCAACAATGATTTCTGTTGAATTTACAACGATTTTCTTTGGGAATACAATGATTTTTGGTTGAGTGTATTAAATTATATATATCCTATTCTGTTCCATATATAACACTATGGCCCTTACCACAAGAAAACAAAAAGTCTATTTTAACAAAAGTTTTATTTTAAATTTGAAATTTTCAATACATTTTTTGAAAGTCGATTTTTAAAACAAAAACAATTTGTATGGAAATAAAATTAAAAGCTCATTTTAAATTTATTTTATTTTCTTGTGGTAAAGCTGTATATGTTTCCATTTAACCAACAATTTTCTAAGTTTTTAAGGCAAAGTTTAAGAAGCTTTTTATAATGTTCCTACACATTTCCTTGTTAGGGTTTTGTATATCACCTATCTGGTTCGAAGCGTACCCGAAAATTTTTTTTGTTTAAGAAAATTATATGTTTGGTGAATATATCGTTGACCTGTGGTGTATCTCAACCCAAACCAAAAAACACCAGGATTTTACATGGTTTTGTGCAATTAGATCTAATTAGATGCACTAATATATGGCAATGTCTGGTCAAAACTCGGATGAAATCAAATCATATTTTATACAAGTTGATCTTTTTTAATGTAAAAACATCCACCACTATTCGGATCAAATTGCGTAAAAATATATATTGTGTTACATATCATTATATATTGTATCATATAAAAATTTTTACTTGGGCATCAAATTTTTTTTTTTCATCAAATTTTTTTTTCATATTTTTTTTTTTCAACAAACTTTTTTTTCATAAATTTTTTTTTATAATTTTTTTTTTCACAAAATTTTTTTTTCATCAAATTTGTTTTTCATCAATTTTTTTTCATCATTTTTTTTTATCAATTTTTTTTTTTCGATCAAAAAATTTTTTTAACATCATTTTTTTTTTTAATTTTTTTTTCATCAAACTTTTTTTTTCATAAATTTGTTTTTTTCATAAATTTTTGTTTTCATCAAATTTGTTTTTTTTTCAGAATTTTTTTATCAAATTTTTTTTCATCAAATTTTTTTTTCCATCAAATTTTTATAATTTTTTTTTATTAATCTTTTTCATTCATTTTTTTTTCATCAAATTTATTTTTTTATCAAATTTTTTTTTTCAGTCATTTTTTTTTTTCATCAATTTTTTTTTTTCATCAATTTTTTTTTTCATTAATTTTTTTTCATCAAATTTTTCTTTCATTAAATTTTTTTCATAATTTTTTTTATCATATTTTTTCATAAATTTTTTTCATCAAATTTTTTATAATTAATTTTTTTACATTTTTTTTCATCAATTTTTTTTACATCAAAAAATTTTATTTTCATCAAAAATTTGTTTTTCACCAAAAATTTTGGGTTCATTTTTTTAACATAATTTTGTTTATCGTGAAAAAAAATCTTTTTTTTACCAAAACTACTTTTTCACCAAGTCTAAGCTTTTCGCATACAAACTTTCCATTTGTTTATCAAATGTACATAAAACAATTGAGAGTGTTATATTCTTTGGTGCCGAAATTTTTATACTCACCAAAATGTTAAAACACTCTTTTGGTTTTTTAGTATGGTCCTCGACTGATATTTCAATTCGTTTTGCATGGAATAGCAAAGTAATTTAACATTATTTTTTCTAAAAAAAAACTTTGCTTTGGCAAGTACACCTAAATCTTCCGCAAAACATTATCATGATTTAATGTTTTGGGCAAGAGTACAAAATTCGCAGGCATTTTTTATCAACAGACTAGCCTGCCATGGGATTTGAACCTGTGCTTCTAAATCACTCATGGTTTGTTAACCGACGCCTTAACTGCTTAGACTATTATCGGTATATCAGTGTCGAAACGTAGTTTGTTTAACTCATAGTAGGTTTGTGTGATATATACAGAAAAGCTTTTCTCCAACTCAAGCAATGCATTTAATCTAGAGACCAATTAATTTTTTTTTTTTATTAATTTTTTTAAAAAAACGATAACTGTTTTATTCGACCTTTAAAATATTATATTTTGATTAGGTTTGTTTAGTTCGAGGTCATTATTATTTTACGATAGTGATCTTACTACAATTTTCGTCTTCTAATTTTCAATGGGAGTAGAGTATGCATTATATTTAAGTTTGAAAATTGGCGATTTCTCATTTTAATTTCCTTTGCTCCTTGTAGTACAGGGGTTTTATATTTGCTTAATAATCTTGACAACGTAATTTGACAATTTCCGAAACACGTGTCAATTAAGTCTTGCACAAAAATGAGCACCGTAAATAAATTTGAAACACAAAAATTATTTTCTTGAAAATTAATTTATGACAATATCATAGTGTTAATTAGTAAAGGAAATAATGACCTCGAACTAGAAATAACCGTCTTAAAAAATATTTAATAAAATATCATTGGGTTTTTTTATTTGGTCATATTGAATATGAATATCAAAAAAAAAATCTGAAATCGGTTGAGCGGTTTTTGAGATACTGCCTGTTGAAATTTGTCTTTCTTAAAGAAAACAAGTAAAAAAGTTAAATTCGGCCTTGCCGAATGTAGTGATACCCTCCACAATTTCAAAAAGATTATTGCAAAAAACTTTATTTAAAAGGAAATTACTTTAAAAAAAAAATTTTTTTTGAAAAACAAATTTCCGCGAAAAAAAATTTTGGTAAAAAAAATCCGCAATTTTTTTCTTTTTTTGTCAAAAAATATGTTCGTACTTGTTTAAATACCATTTGGTGTTCAATTATGTTCACATATGCCAACCATAAGCCGAATTAAAGCATTTTGTATTTTTAGGTTATGTTGAATGTACTGAAATTTTTGAGGTGTGCTTACATTTTCGTTCATAACTTTTGAACCGCTGAACCGATATCGCTCAAATGCAATACCAAACTTCTCAGGAGAACTTCCAATAAATGTGTTAAGTTTCAGTCATCTCTGTGCAATATTTTGTCCGCGACAGCATTTTCAACAGACAGACAGACGGACAGACGGACAGACGGACAGACGGACAGACGGACATCGCTAGAATGTCTTAAAATCGATCGGGCATCATAAATATATATACTTTATGGGGTCCCAGATCGATATTTCGATGAGTTACAAACAGAATGACAAACTTATATATACCCTCTATCACTAAGTGGAGGGTATAAAAAGCTCCAAAAAAATTTTTTTGCATCAAATTTCACTATTTAGTAAATTATTTTTTTTTTTTCAAAAATTACTAAAAAAAAGTTTTTTTACACAAAATAAAATATTTCTAATCAAAAATGTTATTTTTTCACGTTAGAAAATTTACTATCGCTTAAAAGGGGCAATTAAACTTTTCTACTTGTTATTTTTCATTTGAAAAATTCAGACATAGTTCAGAATTTTTTCCAAAAACAAATAATGCTTATCGATAGCCCTTACAAAACACTAAAATTTATATGTGTTTCGAAAATTTCAGAATCGTGGAGTTACTGTAGAAAAAATTAAATATTAAGCGACATCATGTAAAAATTGCTCAGTTTTACCATGTTTGACCACGTTGATCCGCCCATTTTTCTGAAAAAAAAAACTTTTGTTTCACAATTTGTTTCTTCCATATTGGATAATAGCTCCCAAAGTTTAACTTTGATCCATCAAGATTAAACAAAAAAGTCTCTTATTTTTTGCTAATATGATATTTTAAGAAATTTAATCTCGAAAAATTGCGTAATCCCAAAAAAGCCCGGGATCCCAAAATTCCCGTGATCCCGAAAAATCCCGGGATCTTAGGATTTTGATTTTTAAATCCCGGGATTTTAAAAAACCGATCACATTTGGCAGCACTAGTTAATATAATAGTTAAAAATTGTGGCCATCAAAGCGTATGATTTATATTAAAATTCAAAATAATAAAATATCAATCATACGTCGACTTCCATTAAACCATAGAATATCAATCATTAAATTAAATTATAAAAAAACCATGCATGACTTTCATGTTAAAAAAAGTGTAATATATACAGTAGAAAATCCATAAAACTATATATTTTAGAAACATGTAGCATTCTCTCTATATTTAAAACCAACAGAGTACACTAGTTCACAAATAATTCGCTGGTTGTTTACCATACTTGATGTGCCAGAAACACTTTAAATTTGTTGGGTAATATTTTTTGTAAAGTGTACTACCATTAAAGATATCACTGTTAATTTTTTTGTTTTTCTTTGTAAATGACAAACAGTAAATATCAATCATATTTGTATACGAGTCCCAAAAATGTTATTTAACAAATTTGTTGTACATATTAAATTTGATTACAATGTTATCGATTAAATATTAAAACTTTGATAATCAAACAAAATTTAATATTTAGTAATTTTTAAATAAATGTTCATTATTTTTATTTATATTGTATTTTTCTTCCATTTATTTCAGCGTCAAGGTTGCATACACGGTGAAGACTTACCCTATATATTTGGTGCTCCCTTGGTGGGTGGTTTTAATCATTTTACGCGAAATTATACAAAAACTGAAATTGGTCTTTCCGAGGTTGTTATGCTATATTGGTCGAATTTTGTACGAACTGGGTAAGTTTGTTTATAATCATTTTTATTTTTAATGTTTAAATGATATTAGTTTTTATTAATTTACACACATTTTAGAAAAGAATACACTGAAAAGAAAAGCACTTATCGGAAATTGGTTAAATGAACTTTCAATTTAAAATGAATAAATTTTTTTTTTGCCGATTTTTCTGCAGATTTCAATTTTCTGACACAATAGAAGACTTTTCTACTTTAATTTTAGCCGTTCCACAACCATTGCAGACTACAGTGATCATATATTTTAAAGAATCATTCAAATTTAAAACTCCAACTAATTTTTGGAAAATAATGATATTTGAAGAGTTATCTTTACAATGAATGCGTTGGGAAATTTTAAAATACAAACCAGCTCTACATACGATAATAATTATTTTCATTTTTTAGAATTTTTTTTTCAAATAACGTCAAAAAAATTTAATTTTAAGAAATTTATTAAAAATCATAATCGGAACTTTAAAAAGCATTTCGTATAATTTTTATACCCTCCAACCACAGTATGGGGGTATACTCACTTTGTCATTCCGTGTGTAACGCATCGAAATATCGGTCGGGGACCCCATAAAGTATATATATTATTGATCAGTGATCGATTCTAAGACATTTTAGCGATGTCCGTCCGTCCGTCCGTCCGTCCGTCTGTCCGTCCGTCCGTCCGTCTGTCCGTCCGTCCGTCCGTCCGTCCGTCCGTCCGTCCGTCTGTAGTTAACACGATGCAGTCCAAAATAAAATAGCTAGACCCTTCAATTTTGGCACAAATATGTCTTATGTTCCTAGGCAGGTTAAATTCGGAAATTGGCCAAATCGGACCAGGGGGAAAAAAGTTCCCCCTTGAAGAACTAAACCAACATCTAAAAAAATACACTTTTTACATGTTTTTTTTGTATTTTTGTTAATTAAATGTAACATTTGGTATATTTATCGCGATGGGAAGGTGCTCTCAACGTCCCCCACTGACCCTATCAACCCCCCCCCCCCCCCCCAAAAAAAATAAACGCCCCTGACAAATTTTTGTTTTTAATTTTTTTTTACATTTTGGAGGGTATAATAGATTCGGCACAGCCGAATTTAACACTCTCACTTGTTTTTAACTGAAATCCTCAGAAAATATATTCTTATTATTGTTAGATCTCTGTTTTTACAAAATATTCCTAGCCCTGAAAAGTCGGTAGTGAAGGGGTTGTTTTATCATCGTTAGTATGATAAGAAAAGAAAAATAACCTCGAGCTTGACTAATGGTACTCAAAATACATAATTTATGGGTCGAAAACAAGTAGTATTTTTTCCAATTTAAACATAATATTTTTCTACAAATTTAAGTTGAATTACTGTATTTTTCTGGACACCAAAAAAGTACAGTTTTTTTTATGGCCCACTGAAGCTTTATAAAGGCATGTGAAATAAGTAAATTATATGAATTAAATATACTTCCGAGATAAAAAATGTTCTTAGATGTCGTCTATAAAATTTTATGGTGCTTCTTTTTTTAGAACATATTAACCCTCTAACGCTCATTCTGACCAAAATTCTTTGGGGGTTTTATTCTACTATTAAGGTAGTTTAATTTTTTATTAGTTTTAATCGGGTTGAACAGTGTAATTTTAAATACATTTTACATTTAAGTGCATAAATTAGTATCTTAATAATGTATTTTTATATTATTTTCTTTTTTCAGAAATCCTAACGAACAACTGGAAAGTGATCATGGTAGTCGCAAAGAAAGAAGTCGTTTAAGGACTATTGAATGGACGGCTTATGAAAGTGTGCACAAAAAATATTTAAACTTTGGTAAGTAAATTAAAATATAAACAAAGCCATAAAAATGGTTTGTTATAGTTCGAGGTCATTTTTATGTTCCCCATTATCAGTTAACCTTGTGTAAATTCGACTTTCTTTATTAAAATATTCTCCAAACAAATATTAATGGAGTTTTGGCTTTCAGAAATTTTGGTAATTTTCAGAAAAGAATAGGCCATTGTTTCGGGAATTTTTCCAAAATATTTGGGGTCGGAAAAGTTGCCTTTTAAGGTCAATTTTAACATAAACAAAATATTGGTCCTGTAGGAGTCTATGGGTTTCTTTTTTGACTTAAAAATCGGATAATTTCTAACAAAGTGAAATATTTTTTCATATTTTTTCTTTTTCGCGATGAATGTTTGCTAACTTATTTATTTTGCTGTTTGCACTTTAGTAATATCTTTCGTTTAACACGAACTAGATAACATACGTTTAAAACAAGAGAGTTAATGTAGTAAAACTGCATTTACAGTTTTTTATTTCGTGATTCTGTTTTTTTTTTTTTAAGGACTTCAAAGTTTTAGAGGATTAATTTTTTGTAAAATATTTTTTAAATATTTGAATTTGTCCTAGGATTCCACTTAAGATGGCAAATTAAAGAAGAGGATTTTCGATAATTTTCCAATTTTATTATTTTGATATATCAGGAAAAAATTGGTTAGGAATGTCCTTTCAAAACATTGTCCCTAATTATCTTATAAAATTTTTAACAAAATATTTTGATAAATATTCAAAAGTACATTACTTACATCCTTTTCCCTAATATGGCAAAATTAAAATCATCGAAAAATTAGCGAAGATTCTTATTTTTCATTTGCAATTTATAGTGACATTATAAGACAAGTAGAAATATTAAAAAAATATTTTACAAAATGTCATCATTTAAAATTTTTAAGTCCTTTTAAATAAAAACAGGATAACGAAATGAAAAACTGTAAATGCAATTTTACTCCATTTGATATATGCTTTCAGACGTATATCATCCGGTTCATGCTTAATATTGGCTGTCGGACGGTGTTATGCTTTTTGCGTTTTAGTAATACCATTTTCTCATTAATTTAATATTTTTTTTAAATTCACGCCCACAAAAGGGAGCGGGCATAAAAAAACAAAATTTTCTAGCCCTCTGGGTTTAAGTGCAGGAGTTTAAACTACTTCTGGCATAAAAAGGTTTCTTTTGTTTAACAAAAATGTCGAAAAAAATGTAAATATTAAAAGGGGCATTTATTTCCCCAGGCCCGATTTTGGCCATTTCCGAACATATAAGACATATTCGAGCCAATTTTCAGAAGTCTAGCACTTTATTTTTGGACTGAATCGTGCTTAATACAGACAGACGGACATTCATAGAATGACTAAGAATCGATCATAGATCATATTCTTTATGGGATCCCCGACCGATATTTGTATGCGTTACAAACGGAATGACAAAGTGAGTATACCCCAATAGTGCGGTTGGAGGGTATACAAATTTAAAAATACGCGCTTTATAAGATAATTTTTTTTTAATAATATGATCTTGAATTTTAAGGTCAAATTTATATTTTTTTAACCCACCAATGTTATTGCAAAGGTCGTCAAAAATACTTTAATCCCTTTTTATAAACTTTGCAAAAATTTAAAACTTCACATCTCTGTAACTCCAAAAATATTTCAACAACATTTTTTTTACTTAAAGTTTATACTACACTCAAAATAATAACTCTGTTAAATTACAGAAAAACTCTGCTAATTTAACAGAGTACACCATACTTTTCCAGCTAGCAACATTTCTTGGTAATTTTACTATAAAACTCTGATTTTGACAAAAAAAACTGTTAATTTACAGAGTTTCTAGTAAAATATTGGTTAAATGAAATACCATTTAGCAAAGGAAAACTCTGTAAATTTACATGTATTTGAAATTGCATATGATGCAACCAAAATTTTACAGAAAAAAACTCTGTAAATTTACAGAATTTAGTAAAAGACATGTTATTTTGTAAAATTTTTATAAGATTTTTCAAAAGATTTTTTTTTGGTACTTTTTTAACATTTAAAAAAAAAAAATACAGATAAAATTTTTTTGTTTTACAGAAAAATCTGTTTTAAACAATGAAATTATGATTACATAGAAATAAGTAAATATATAGATAAAACTTAGTTTTTTGGTTATAAAAAATACAGGGTATTTCGCTAAAATCTGTATTTTTGCAGAAAACTCTGTTTATTATCTGTAAAATTAAGATTACAAAGTTAAAAGTAATTTAACAGATGAAACTTTGTTTTTTTAATACAACAAAATACAAAATATTTTCTTTAAATCTGTATTTTGACAGAAAACTATGTCAAATATCTGTTGAATTGAGATTTCAGTCATTTTACAGAGTATTTTACAGAGTTATTTTGAGTGTACCTACTGTTATCCTAACATTTCGGCAAAATTATACTTAAGTCGGTTTTTTGGTGAGGACCGTTAAGGCGTTTTGTCCCATATGCTTAAACAAATACTCGTTGTCTATTCATTGGGGATGTGTTAAGGTTCATCTTAATTTTTTTATGTTCGATTTTTAAAAATCGGAGCCCAGTTTTGTGTGAAAATTTACAAAAATATGAGCTCAATCGGTTAAAAATTGCTGTGTCGCACGCACATTGAAGTTCGATTGTAAGAACAAAATTGGGACGAAATGGGAAAAAAAAACAAGTAGAAAAGTTAAATTCGACTTGGCCGAATTTATGAATACACTCCACAATGCCATTTTTAAAGGATGGTAAATTTTCTAACGTGAAAAAAATGAACAATTTTGACTAGAAATATATTATTTTGAGTAAAAAACTTTTTTTTTGTAATTTTTGTAAAAAAAAGATATATTACTAATTTTTTTTCGAGTGTAAAATTTATTTCGATTTTAAATTTTTTTTTTTAGTTTAAAAATATTTTTGAGTGGCTAAAATACTTTTTAAAGCAATTTTGTAGTTTTACAATGTTTTAAATCTTGCTTTTTAAGGATCGGCTTTTTCAGCACGTGAATTTAAGGTGAAGCGAATCTGTAATTTATCGGTTTGCTATTTACTTTTGAATCAATGGATCGATTTGGCTGCAATTCAATAAGAGCCAGGCAAGGGGAACGACAAATATATATGCCAAGCTTCAGCATCCTCAGAATTGCCCCTTGATAGTAATTGTGTTTTTTATATCGTAATTTTGCGAAAAACCCTTGCCGAAATTCACTATTTTGCTTATAACTTTTGAACCACTAGATCGATTTCGCTGAATTCCAATACCAACCTGACCAGGTAATTACCCAACATATATGCCAAACTTCAGTTGCCTCCGTAAAGTCTTTCAAAAGTTAGCGTGTTTTCAACAGACAGACACTCACTAGAGTGGAGGGTATAAAAATTATATATATATCTTGCTCTACATCATATCTATTACTTTTGACGCGCTGAACACGAATATCATACAATTTTTAAAATCGGTTGAACGGTTTTCAAGAAATTGTTAAAATTCTCAAAAAGTGGCGGGTTTTTTCCAAGATCAAGAATTTTTAAAAAACAAATCGTAAAACTTCAAGTAGCAATATCTAGAATACCGTTCCACCGATTTTAAAAGTTTTTGGATATTCGTATTCAGCACGATCGCAGGACATTTCCTTTTTTATTCTTGCCCCAATTTCGTTCTCACAAAAACCGTAATATGCATGCGGAACAATACATTTAATAATTTATTAACCGCTCGAGCTCATAATTTTGACAATTTATTTTTATAATAAATGTGTTGTTTGAGCTCGGGGCCATGAAATAAATTTTATTTATTGTTTGCCGATATATCCAAACTCTTTGAGTTTCATCATCTGGGCTTATAAAAAATATAATTTACATATAATAAACACCTATTTTAAATCATTGCTGTTATTTCTTCATCATCGTCTATATATTAAACACCGATTTTAAAATATTGATGTTGTTTCTTTATCATCGTATATTTATGCACTCACAATCAGTGCATAAATAAACGATGATGCAGAAACAACAAAAATATTTTAAAATCGGTGTTTAATATATATAAATTATATTTTTTATAAGCCCAGATGATGAAGCTCAGAGAGTTTTGAAATATTGGCGAACAATCTAGGTTGGCAATCGATACCGAGCCAAATTAATGGTATTTGGCTATTGTATCGCAACTAACAAGATATGGACATTTTTAATAGTGATTATTAAAGTCAACGAAGTTTCTAGTAATTTTGATACGTTACTTCGTGTTTGTACCGATTCATTTTCGTTATATAGGCCAATACCTTTAAAATACCGTTTCAAACGGTATTATAAAGGTATTGGTCCATGTTTCGAAAAGCAACCGGTACAAACACGAAGTAACCCATCAAAATTACTAAAAATTTCATCTACTTTCATAATAGCTTTTAAAATGTCCATATCTTTTTTGGTTGCGGTACAATAGCCAAATACCGTTATTCTTTAACATTAATTAATTTTTTTTATATTAACCTCTCACAAAATTGGATTTTGATTTTGAAACAGATGAGTTTAAAATTGTTCCATATATTGGACATCTACCTTATTGATGTGTATTTTTTTTTCTTCTGACCTCTTTCTTTTATAGACACTAAACCTAAGCTCAAAAATCATTATCGAGCCCATCGTTTATCATTTTGGTTGAATCTAATACCGGACCTTCACAAGCCAGGTGGTGATAATGTACCCGCCTCCCATCATCATCTTAGCGATGATGACGACATGGATAATAATATAGCGAATGATGCATCGATTAAACCTTTAAATCCTCCTTACTCGCCCAGTATCGGAAGTGCGGCTTTGGGAAATTTTAGTATATTTACCAATCAAGTATTCTCGTTGCTAAATCTCAGTTCACCATCATCATCACTTCAACGCAATGGTACACGTTATGCAGGCAGTAAAATATATCCCGACGATATGATGGATGGTGATGGTCATGGTGGTTCTCAGGCTTCACAGGATAATGATGGTTTTGCGGCTTACTCAACGGCTTTAAGTGTAACCATAGCAATTGGCTGCAGTTTATTAATCTTAAATGTTTTAATATTTGCTGGAGTTTATTATCAACGTGATAAAACACGATTAAATGAACCCAGATCACAAACAAAATTAAAAAGACAAGAAAGTGGACAAATGCCAAATAATATTTGCGGAGATTTAGAGACTTTGACTATACACACAAAAAGTGATCCCGCCACAATACTATCACATCATCATGCTTTACAACATCATCAACTGCCACCACCAGAATTTGCCGATATACCACATCGAGCACCACCGCCACCGAAACATTTAAAATCACTACAAGATCCTGGTGGTAATGGATCAGCTGCAAGTGCTACCATAATGGGTCTTATGCCACCACCGCATTCATTACAAGTAATGGGTAATCAATGTGGTACATTAACGAAAAAAAGTTGTATCAAACAATCAGCCATGCAACAGCAGCAACAACAACAGCAACATAACCACCAGCAACAACAGCATCAACAACAACAGCAGCAGCAGCATCAACAGCAACAACAAATGATTGTTACACATCAACATCAACTACAAAATTCTCATAATCAAACAATGACTACTTCCCTAACTGGAGCGGGGCCTCCACCACCACCACCACAAGTAAGTTCGGCCCAATCTATGCAACAACATCAATTACAACAGCACGCCCAACAGCAACAAACCCAACAACATCCATTAATGGATGAATTAAGGGTGTGACATTAATTGACCGTACGTTTTAAATGTGATCTCTAATATATAAATTTCTGTAAGTGTATACTAAATTTTCTAAGAATCTTATTCTAAACTTCTTGAAATTCTTTAGAAACTTTATTTCTTTTAGAGATTACAAATTAGCGTGCGTTTTTTTTACAACTATAAAAATAATTTTAAAAAATTGTTATGATAAACAATTCTAAATTCTAATTATAGGTACAGAAAACAAAATCCTTAAATATACTTAATAAATGTTAAGTTTCTATAAAAAAAAAATATAATTAACTACTAATTTTTTTGTTGGTAATACTGTTGTTTCTCCCATATAGAAAAAAATCCGTGTATATAAAGGTATTTTATAAGTAAATTAAGTAAATGTTTAATTATAAATAACAAAAATAAAAAGAAATCCTTTTTGCCATTAGGACCAAAAAATATAAAAATTTTTTGTTTAATTTTAAATTTATTTTTATTCAAAATATATAAAAACTATTATACCGACGGCGAAAACTTCAACAAACCCAGTAAATTTTTTATTTTTTGGTAATAAGTCATCATTACCTAGCATGCGGTCATTACTCCAATGGCGTTACCATTCTAAAATAAAGAGATTTTTACTACAGACTGGCTTGATTAGACGTATTAGTGCTCATTACTTTGTAATAAAAGATTTTACTGTGTGTTTGAATTTATCCAAAGTTTGAGCGCCGACACTTTCGTAATGAGAACTACTAAAACATGTATACCAAAATATTTTTGTTTTCAACAATAAAACTGAGTTGGCCACAATTTGAAAAAATGTCCGTCAGCTTTAGTAGTATGTTTATCTGGCATACTACTAAAAGCTGAAACTACCCCAGTCAGAAATTTGCAACCGTACCAGCTTTAGTGGAAATCCCAATGCTTATCCAACATTGGCAATTACATTAAGAAATGTACACTGCCAGTACAATTTGGTTTACTTACGCCCGTTTTTAACAAATTTGATAAAGTATTAAAATTTTGAATTAAAGTATTTTATTTGTCATTTGTTATAATACCGTCTCATAGCCAATATTAAACATGAATCCAATGATGTACGTCTGAAAGAAGAGATCAAATGGAGTAAAACTGCATTTACTGTTTTTCACTTCGTGATCCTGTTTCCTTTTAAAAGGACTTCAAAGTTTTAAAAAATCCATTTTGTAAAATATTTTTGAAATATTAATACTTGTCCTAAGATGGCAAATCCCATGGCAAATGGAACAGGAGGATCCCCCCTGATTTTTTACTTTTTTTATTTTGCCATATCAGGATAAAAGAATGTGAATAAAGTAATTTGAAAGCTTTATTAAAATATTTTTTTAAAAATTTTTAATGATATTGAAGAATAGATGTTTGAAAGACCGTAATTAATCTCCTTTTTCCTGATATGAGGCATTCCACACCAAATGTCCAACTACAGAATAGCATATGTTCCATGACTTTCTGAATAGGTTGTATGAATAGCCCTATAAAAATGGTAAAATTTGTGTCGAGTTACCTTGTTTAAATATTTATCGAATTAAAACGGAATGCAACACAATCTCAAAAATTTACATTCTTGTATAGTTTGTATAGGCTATCAATTAAAACTTTTTGCTTTGGAAAATTTTCAGAACCTGTTCTGAAATTTCCCATTTTTTTTAAAGTCAATTTATCTGAAATCCGGCTTTTTTTATACCCTACACCACTCTGTGGTACAGGGTATAATGAATTTGTGCTGATGTTTGTAACTACCCGAAATATTGGTCCTAGACCTACCTTCAAGTATACCTATCGACTCAGAATTACTTTTTGAGTCGATTTAGCGATGTCCGTCCGTCCGTCCATTTGTCCATCTATCGGTTTAAGCACGATTCAAGTCGCAATTTTCAATGAATTGACTAGAAATTTGGAACTTAAGCATCTTTTTACCCAAGAACGAAGCCTATTGAAATTGAAGAAGATCGGTCCATGTCCATGCCCCCTACAAAGGCCCCCTTTGCATTCGGCTTAAATGACTCTAATAACCGTATTATAATAGACATCGCTTTGAAATTTAGCAGGTAATCAAATTTTGTATGCACGAATCCGAATTTCAAGAGGATCGGATCCCAGTATGCAAAATGAGTCGATATCGGTTCGAAAAAGAGTCGTTTTCTCTAAGAATTTCATCGATATCGAGTTCGATATATTGTCGATATAAAGCGTGTTTTCCTATGTGGCATGCAAGGTGATATAGAATCGTGTTTTGGTACAAGTTTCGATTCGATTTTTAATAGAAAATTTCATGAATTTCGATACATTTGTTTTTTAATAATTTAGTTAATTGTTTTAAAAACGGAAAGAAATAAAAAAAAAATATTCTATTACTTACTACTACTTACTAACAATTAACTAATTTTTACTAATTTAATTTATTTATTTTTTAAATTTAATTTTTACTAATTACTATTTTTATCTGCCTCACTTGAGATTTGAACTCAGAACTCCCAGTTTACTGGTTGAACGCCTTACTCCTTCAGCCAAAGTTTGATCATAAAAGTACTTTTTTAAAATTACTTTTATTAAAATTTGAATTTTTTATTATTATTTGAATTGCCCTTAAATTTAATGTGGCTATTCACAAAAAAAGTCATAACTCAATCATAACTCAATTTTTTCCATGTGGTTGTTGTAAACAATCATAAAAAAATTCAAATTTTGTTTGAAAATTTCAAAAAAATAAAGACCTGCTACCCACTTCGTCTCAAAATTGACAAATAATATTAAATTTTGAGACTTTTTATAATTGTGTTTACAACAAATACAGGGAATATGAAGTTTGAAAATAATAAAATTAGTCATAAAGAGTCATAACTGAGAATAGGCCTGTAAATTTAAAAATATTATTTGAATTACCCTGTTTTTATATTCATTTTATTTTGTTTTGACATACTTCTCATAATTTAAAAATATTTTTATTTCAAAATATATATTAGTACAAACAAATTTCAAGTTGTGTATGGCCTAGTTGGCTAGCAGGTTCGGCAGCTTATGATTTGGAGATTTTTGGCCTTGGTTCAAACCCCGGTCGCGGATTTTTTTTTTTAATTTTTTTTTATTGTTTTAGTGTTAGATATTATTTTTTTTTAATAATAAAAGTAAAATTTGTGGAATTTTTGTAAAATTTAATGAAACTAAAACTCGATATTATATCGCAAATAAATATTTTTTTCGATGGAGCAACAAATACGAGAATTCCTAAAATGTAGATTGGAAATCATTTCGAAATCGATTTGTTTTTCAAAAAAAATATGAGTTCGAGAAACGTTAAAATATCGACTGTATATAACATCGACATCGAATCATTTTTGCGGAAAAGCTTCGAAAAAACTTCGAAAAAATTGTCGCCTCGAAACTGTGCAGACTGGGATCAGTCCCTCTGGTAGTCCCCATACAAACCACCCACCCGATATTCACATATTTCCCTCAAAATTCATAACAATGGAAATATTTGATAAAAATTTTATTTTTATGTGTTAAACGTGAACTTTAGTAACCTTATCAAATCGCAATATAATTGGACCATTTTTGGACTTATTGTTAGTCCCCCCTTAAAAAAATTCAATATTCAGTTAAATCGGTCTATTGACAAAACAATAAGTCAATTCCACTTAAATTTGATCTATGTGTGTTTTCTACACTTAATAAAGATCTAACAAAAGACAGATCCAATCGGTCCATGTTTGGACTTGGGACTCGTTTTCCGGAAAACGCTGGTGTAGGGTATTATATGGTCGGTCTTGACCGACTGTAACTTTCTTACTTGTTTTTAGTTAACATATTATTAAAGTACGGAATTTTTCAAACAAATTCAGTCATCCTTTTTAAGGGACCTAAAGGTCTTCTATTTTTTTTAACATTTCGTTTTTTTAATGCCCATCCGGCGGTGACATAACCTTGTAAAAATTCGGCCTTTTTAAATATTTTTTTAAGAAAATGTGTAAATTTTGGGGTTTTTATGTGAAGACATTGACCTGCGATATCCATATAAATAACAAATAATCTTTATTAAATTTAAGTCGACACGTATTTTTGCCTTTGATGATATTCCTATTAGTTCGGAAGTTATCGAAATTTTCCCAAAGGTCCACATGGTTTCATAAGGGGACAACAAAATTTTTAAACACTGATATGGCCGATAAGCCGAGACACCCCAACCTTAAAATCGTCTCTTTAATATATATTTTAAGTTTTAGGTAAATCGGTTCATATGGGTTGAGATACTTCCCTTGTTAGTCCCCCATATAAAAATTTTGACCGATATTCTATTAAATCGGTCTATTGACAAAAAAATAAACTAATTCCACTAAAATTTGATCTGTATGTGTTCTCTATACTAAATAAAGATCTAATAAGGGACATTTATTTTTTTTTTTAAGCAACAAAACTCAGGCCAATTCTGCCTATCAATTACTAATGTAACCGTGATGCTTCTTTCGGAAAGCGGATAGAAGAGAGATGCAAGATTTTGAAAGAAAGAAGGGCTTCAGTATGGCAACACTGTAATTGCGCGTGTTGATAATTTTGAGTACAGATGTTGCATCGCCATCTGTTATTGATCTGACGAATTATTTTTGAAGCTGTGTTTATAGCCGTTATTTTATTATTTTACTTCGTTGACTTTTTTAGTGCTATTTATCAACGAAGGAGATTGCTGCGATAGACATTAGTTAGAAATAGAAACTAATAAATAACTGAAAAAAATGTTGTTCTGCCTGAGCTGAGAATCGAACCCAGGCTTGCTGGCTAGTTGTCCAACGCGCTAACCACTAAGCCACAGCAAAAAAAAAACAGTCATGTGTTTTTTCTTTTTTTTCGAGAAAACTGCGTTTGAATAATAGCAATTTTGTAGTTTGCTTATATTTTTTTTCAACGCACTATAGGGAATTTTCTGGTATTTTCTGGCCAAAACACTAAAAGCTGGCATATTGACTCAAAATTTGGCAAGTTTATTTGGCGGTTTGGTTTAAGGCTCTGTATAAAAAATTGCCATGATCGGACCTGATAATTCGTGTTTTTAATTCAATTTTATGATGAAATTTGTTATTTTCTTTTTACATCCACGCCCACAAAAGGGGCGGGGGAAAAAATATTTTTCCAGTCCCTTAGATCCAATTGTAGGACTTTAAACTTCTTGTGGCATAAGTTTTGGTAATTTTTAAGTAAATGTGCAAAAAAAAACTTTAAGAGATGGGGTTTTGCATAGGTATGATTAGTTCTTTAAGGGGAAGCTTTTTTCTACATGGTCCGATTTTGCCCATTTATGAACCTGATCATCATAAGACCATAAGACATTTTCGTGCCAACCCAGCAAAAAATGTGCGGAGTACTTCTGTTTGGAGTGCTTTAAAACTATAACAAATGTAATGAAATACAACAAAAATAACAAAAAACACAAGGAAAAAACGCAAAGGCATTCTTTTCTACTTCATAAAAAGTTGATATTCAGCTCTTAACTCATTACCTTCCGCGACACTCCCATACAAATGTAAGTAGATATTCAGTAGATAAGAAGTGCTCCGAGTTTTCAAACAACTTCCAACTACTTCCCGTAGTTCTTCTTATCTACTGAAAATCTACTTACATTTGTATGGGAGTTTCGCGGAAGGTAATGAGTTAAGAACTGAATAACTATGAATTCTGGAGTAGAAAAGAATGCTTGTGTGTTTTTGTCTTGTGTTTTTTATTATTTTTGTTGTATTTCATTACATTTGTTATAGTTTAAAAGCACTCCACTAGGAAGTGGTAATGACTTTTTAAGCAGAGAAACATCAGGTGGCTAGCTCTTTTTCTTTCGACAGCATTGTGCTATCCCCAGACAGACGGTCGGACGGACATCACTAAATATATTTTCCCTATGGAGCCGCATGGCTTAGCGGATGAAAACAACTTACTCACGAAGAGTTTCTGAATACCTCTAAGAGGTATGAAAGTATGCAAATATATGGAAAAAAAGTAGCAGTCCAAAAATAAAATTGGTTTTAAAAAGAAAAAAATTTATTAAATAAAAAAATTAAAAAAAAATAAATAAATCTTCCTTTTAAATTTGTACTGTCGACAAAATATATTTGTTTGCTCTATTGCTAATTGAAATTCATTTTAAGAGATTTTAAAACCGGATTTTAAATACGTTAATATTGTAATGAGTTATGTCCCCCAAAATGTACCAAACAAAAATAAAGAATTAAATTTTGTTTTGGACGCCTCCGTACTAGCGGTAAAAGAGTTTAATGAACAAAAATATATATGCAAGCCTACTTTCATATAGTTGTCTTTATAATGGCATCAGAAAAAAGGTTTTTTGAAAACATCTAAAATGCAGCGTTTAAATTACTACGAAGAAAGTAGCTTAAACAACCAAAATTGACGATATGTGTAGTTTTAAAAACAAACAATATGTAAATCATTCAATTGCTATAGCTACTAATACTTGCACATTTCTGTTTTTGTAGCGAGAGCTTACGATTGTTTTTAAAAATGAAAAAGTAGCAAAAAAAACAAAAACATTAGAATTGTGTAGCCTACAAGTAGCCTACAAATTATTTTTGGTAGCCTACCTGTAGCCTACAAATTATTTTTGGTAGCATACCTGTAGCCTACAAATATTGTTTTTGTAGCCTACAAAGAAAAAATTTAATAAAACTATAACACACACACACATCTATCTTGTTTAACATAACTGTTTTATTTTAATGTGTATAAAAAATAGGGTTGGATTGTTTTAATGTAAAATTATAATTCAACTTCTCAAAAAAAAAACTTTGGCAAACATTGTTGTGGTGTTCCCTTGTCATTAAAAGTAGAGATGGGCACATGAGCAGATTAGAACGTGATTCACGCGTGACCACGCTTGAGTGTGACTAAATTCAATTTTACTCACGCGCGTGTGAGTGGAGTGTGCGTGAGTAAGATTTTTGCGTGAGTGTGCGTGAGTCGATTTTTTAAGTTACGCTGAACTTTAAATTTTGTTGAAAATTTTAAAAGATTTTTCAAATTTTAGTTTTTAATTTTTTTTTTGTATGAATAAGAGTTTCGTGAGTGGGAGTCAACGAGAGTGTGAGTGAAGCTTGAGTGAGTGTGAGTTGTATTAAATTTACTCACGTGATTGTGAGTGTGAGTAGAAAAAATTTGCTCGTGAGTGAGTGTGCGTGATTCAAAAATTCCTGTCGTGGGCGTGAGTGATTGTGAGTCAAAAATCACTCACGCGCCCATCTCTAATTAAAACCATGTTTTGTGTATTTTTCACCACGTGAATTTTCGAAAAACCCAATGTAGAGATGGGTGCGTGAGTGGATTTTGACTCACACTCACTCAAGCTCACGCGAAAATAATCGAATCACTCACGCAATTTTTTTTTTTTATTCACGCTTACTCACTATTCACGTGAGTAATAAAAATCTTACTCACGCCAGATTCAATCAAAAAATTTTTTTTACAAAAAATAAAAAAATTGGGCTAATCTAAAAATCTTATCACGCAAACTCACGCAAAAAATAAATGACTCACTCACTCAGATTTTTTTTCACCTCACACTCACTCACAATCACGTGATTTAAATGAAAATCACTCACGCGTGATTCACGTGAATCACGCAAATCACGTGACCAGCGCCCATCTCTAACCCAATGTTAATGTCACGGTTTTTCTCATAACTTCTGAGCGTCTAGACCGATAATATCGAAAAATTCGACAAAATTCCAAATTTTTCTATATTTTTTTGACCAAAATTAAAAGAATTTTATTAAAAATTATTATTATTCTTTTTTCGATGTTGTATTCATTTTACACCATCTTAACGAAATTTTTAATAGGATCACGTTTTTATATTGCAACATTTGTTTACAATGTGATACTGTAGTAATACTGTAGTAATACTACTGTAGTAATACTACTGTAGTAATACTGTAGTAATACTGTAGCCTACAAATATACTACTGTAGTATATTTGTAGCCTACAAATATACTACTGTAGTATATTTGTAGGCTACAACAATAAAATTTGTTTTCCGCTACTGCTCTGTTTGGAGTTTTTATCTTTTTCATGTTGTTGTAGTTTAAGCAAACACAAAAAAGAAAAGTAAACAAAAGCTATAACTTATAATATTGAAATTGTTTGAAGTGATATGAAAAGCAAAAGCAAAAAAACGGGTAGCTAACGTAGCCTTTCAAACGCTGCTAAAATGGACTTTTTGCCAACAATTCCTTATAAATTCCTACTAAATATTTGCATAAATATTACTCATACGCTACGTTGAAACAAAATAAAAACAAGCAAATTACTAAATTGTCATGAAATTCAAAATTTGAATGCGATTTTCTCAAAAAAAAAAAAAAAAAAAAAAAAAGAAAATCACATGACTGAATTTTTTTGTGTGGATAGACAAACATCTACTTTCAAATTCATAAAAGTTAAAAGAGGATAATAAGAGGTTTATAAAACAAATTTTGTATGGAAATTCAATTTATAAACCTGTTATTAAACGCTTTTATTTTTTATGAATTTCAACGCTAATCTTTAAAAAAAAAAATTTTGGTTTACATATTTTCTCATTGTGTATTTAGTATTTTATTTTTTTTAATTATTTTTATTTTTTACATTTATTAAATGTTGTTCTTCCAAAGACTGAATTATTATGTATGTAAATTAAAAATTAAACTAAATAATAAGATAAAAATTAAATGTATTTATTAAAAAACTTTGAAAAATAAATTTTTATATTTGTTTATTATTTTTTTTATCGTATTTTCTTTTTTTTTTTTTTAACTTTCAAAAAAACGCACATAGATATATTTATTTAAAATTGTAAAAACATTTAACTTTAGCAAAAACAAGAAAATCCTGTGTAATTAAAAAAACTAAACATAAATTTAAATAAATAAAGTTGTAATTTAAATTAAAATCAAATTAAATAAAAACCAACAAACTTGTTAATTAAGTTATAAATATAATTTAAACAAAATTTTACGAAACGTATAACGTAAAAAACCCATTAATTTAACAACAAAACAAAAAACAAACTGTATTTAAAAAAAACAATTGACACAAAAAAAATATATAAAAATTTATATAAATATAAATTAAATTATATATAGTACAATATACATATTTAACGAGTCAAAAAAAAAACTAAAATAAATGTTAATAACAAAAATACATACAATTAGCTATAATTTAAAAAAAGTAAACAATTTGTAAGTTAATATAATTAATTTTCTGACAAAAACAAACAACCAACCATTAGTGTAAAGTTATTTAGTTTTAACATTTATAAATACTAGAGTTTAAACAAAAACATTTTAAGTTAAAAATTAAAAATAAAAAATTAAAAAAAATAAGAAACTTAAAAAAAATAAAACTAAAGATAGATGAGGAGTTTTTTTGTTAGAGGAATAACTACAGGACTTTTGAAATGCTAAACTTTTTTCTGATTTGATATCTACTTTTTATAAATTTAATATTATTTTATATTCAACAAAAATTTTAATCACTTCCATGGTTTATTATACCCTCCAACCACAGTATGGGGGTATACTCACTTTGTCATTCCGTGTGTAACACATCGAAATATCGGTCGGGGACCCCACAAAGTATATATAATATTGATCCATGATAGAATCTAAGACATTCTAGCGATGTCCGTCCGTCCGTCCGTCCGTCCGTCCGTCCGTCCGTCTGTAGAAATAACGATGCAGTCCAAACCAAAAGAGCTAGACCCCTGAGATTGGGCAAGAATATCTCTTATTTTACTGGTAAGGTTAAGTTCGAAGATGGGCCAAATCGGACCAGGGGGAAAAAAGTTCCCCCTTGAAGAACTAAAACGACCCCTGAAAAATACGATATTTTTACGAACTTTTTTTAATTTTTGCTCAACAAATGTAACATTTATAAGCCATATTATATTCATGGACCTGCGCTTGGTCCAAGGGGGTTAGAAAATTCAGTTTTTTTCAGGCCGCCCCCTTTTGGGGGCGTGGTAATAGAAATTAATTAAAAATAACGATAAAAATTTATTATTTAAGCGTAAATATATATCATAAACAAATCATTTGTAAACATATATAGCGGGGGTACAGGTGTCCCCCCACCAACTTTGCCACCCCCCCCCCCCCCACCAAAAAAAACGCCCCTGGGATTTTTTTTTTTTTCAATTTTAAACGTGTTGGAGGGTATAAAAGATTCGGCACAGCCGAATTTAACACTCTTTCTTGTTTTTATTTTATGAAAGGAAAAACATTTTATTCTATGTAGTTCTAGGTCATTTATGTTCCACATTCTGAATTTACATAACTTGGAGTAAAGACTTCATTAAAAATGATTTTAGAAAAACAGAACATTTTTACGAAAGTAGTCTGAAAATTTTTTTTTAAATTTTCCAAGTCACGGACACAAAAATGGTTCGCGATTTTTTTTGGACTTTTGGATTAAAAAATTTTATTAATTTTTTTGAAAATTTTTCTTAAAATTTTTACCTGTAGTGCGAATCAGTAACTTTTTTAACGAAATTAACTAACGAGAAATGTTGGTTGTTTTAACGAATATGAATAACGACAAGAATTAACGACAAAAATAGTTAATATGAAATTTGTTTATTTTGAAGTTGTATTGAGAACCGAAAAATTTCATTAACTTTGACTTCAAAAATTTTTTTGTTGATAAGTTAACGATTTTCAATAACGACAAAATTCGGTAGAAAAATTTTATAAAATTGCTTTTAAAGACAATTGTCGATAATTAACGATTTTTGACAATATAAATACCGATTTTTGTCGTTAAAAAGTTAGTGAATTGCTCAACTGACACAATTTTTTTTTTTCAAATATTGTTAAAAATAGTTTGTTTTTAATATGAAAATAATAATTTAAGAAGGAAAATGGATAAAAGTTAAAACTGAAGGAAATACGAAATTTCTTTGTATTTTCGTATGACCTATGTACATTAGGGCGGGTCGATTTGTATGGATCGAAAAAAACTGAAAAATCGTATAGCAAAAACAAAATCTACAAGAAATTCTAAGAAACCTAACTGCATGAAAATCCGTCCGTACGTCTGTCTGTCTGTGTGAAACACGCTAACTTTTAAAAAAATATATACGGCAAGCTACACTAAAAAAAAAAAAAATACACTCAAAAAAATTTACACTCGAACATTTTTTTTACAAAAATTTAAAAAAAAAAATTTTAATCAAAATAAATCAAATACTGATGGAAAAAAATATTCAGTTTTCAAAAATTTTTCTCGATCACAGCTTTTTTCCTCCCCGATATGCAACTCTCCAATTTCATCCCACAAAAGTATCTATGTGTTTTTTTGACGAAATATCATTATGAAACTCAATTACATTCTTTTATTTACTAAGAAAAATCCTCTGCACCAGCTTCCCTTTGTAATTAACATACAAAGGCTTTGGGGAGAATCGAACCCACAACCCGTGCACTTACTTTCAGAGTATCACGCTACATGTTAATATACTGCAGCCCAATATAAAATAAATAATGAAGTAAAATTATCATGGATTAACGATAAAAGCAGCGATTTATTATTAAAATTTCGTATTATATATATTCGATTAGAGTTTTATTCTAGTTTGAGGCCCAAAAATATTTCAATATATGATATTGTCATAATAGAGTATTTTTAATTTATTGCTTTAAAAAAGTTACTCATCTCATAGTATGTCTGTACTGCTCAGTTTCATCCCCACTAATGAATCTTCAGCAGACTTTAGAGAATCATCGTTGGTCAATCCAACATCAAACCAGACATAATATTTGATATATTTCACAAGTTATATGAGAAACTAGCTTACAATCCCGGTACTTCGTTACCGGTTGCATTGAATACCGGATAATAGAAGGATCAGGATTACTCTATCGATTTTCAAAAAATTCCCCTACGTAGTCTTTGTTTTATTTACTTGTCGACGTTTAAGTCTTCCATAAAAAAATATTTCAATGAATAATATAAACAATAAAATTTTAACAACTTTGCTGGTACGTTATCATGTTCGTTCCGGGGGAAAAATATAATGACAATTTTCGAGCCCTTATATCGGGATTTTGGATTTTGATTGAATAAATATTTCAGTGAAAAAAGAAATTGGAATAAAAAAAATATGGAGTAAAAAAAAGCTAAACACCAAAAATTTGAGTTAAAAATATCATTCCATATTGTTTCCTGCTCTATTCCATATTGTTCCCCGTTCTACTCCATTTCATTTCCAATTCCATCTCCATCTTCGAAGGTCATTATTATAGGCACAGAAATAGTACCAAAAGTACACTTCATTACCCCCATTAGAAACGGAATTTAAAAAAAGTACCTCTTTCAGAATGTTTTTTCTTCACCGAAGGATCCTACAATCCATATTTCAATTATCTAGGATCATCGTTTCAGCAAATATTAAAAGTACTTTTTATCCCCGTTAAGAAACGGAATTTCCAAAAAAAACTTTTCCCAATCTCTTTTTTCACCGAAGGATTTTACCTTCCAAATTTTAAGTTTCTGGGGCCATTATATCAGGAAATAAATAAGTACACTTTTTTATTCCTTTTAACCCCATTATTTTCCGAGAGGCGAACCTTTTCCAATTTCAAGTTTCTATGTTTATTATTTCAGGAAATAAAAAAGTACCAAAAGTGTAATTTCGGCATATTTAACAAAACGTACTTTTTATGGAAGGTACTTTTTATAAAAAGTACTTTTTATAAAAGGTGCTTTTGATAAAAGGTACTTTTTATAAAAGGTAATTTTTATAAAAGGTACTTTTTATAAAAGGTACTTTTTATAAAAGGTACTTTTTACAAAAAGTACTTTTTATAAAAGGTACTTTTTATCAGAGGTACTTTTTATAAAAGGTACTTTTTATAAAAGGTACTTTTTATAAAAGGTACTTTTTATAAAAAGTACTTTTTATAAAAGGTACTTTTTATAGAAGGTACTTTTTATAAAAGGTACTTTTTATAAAAGGTACTTTTTATAAAAGGTATTTTTTATAAAAGGTATTTTTTATAAAAGGTACTTTTTATAGAAGGTACTTTTTATAAAAGGTACTTTTTATAAAAGGTACTTTTTATAAAAGGCACTTTTTATAAAAGGTACTTTTTATAAAAGGTACTTTTTATAAAAGGTACTTTTTATAAAAGGTACTTTTTATAAAAGGTACTTTTTATAAAAGGTACTTTTTATAAAAGGTACTTTTTATAAAAGGTACTTTTTATAAAAGGTACTTTTATAAAAGGTACTTTTTATAAAAGGTACTTTTTATAAAAGGTACTTTTTATAAAAGGTACTTTTTATAAAAGGTACTTTTTATAAAAAATACTTTTTATAAAAGGTACTTTTTATAAAAGGTACTTTTTATAAAAGGTACTTTTTATAAAAGGTACTTTTTATAAAAGGTACCATTATTTCAGTAAATTAAAAAAAGTACCAAAAGTACACTTTTTTCCATTTTACCCCGTAGAGTCAATATTGGCAAAAACCTACATTGCAAATTTTAAGTTTTTAGGACCATTATTTAAGAAAATATAAAAGGTACCAAAAGTACAGTTTTTTACCCTTTTTACCCCTAAGAATCAACATTGGCAAAATCCAGCCTTAGTAGATTTATATTCCGGGAGCTGAACCTACATTCAAAATTTCAAGTGTCTAGGACCATTTTTTAAGGAAATATAAAAGGTACCAAAGGTACAGTTATTTACCCTTTTTACCCCCTTAGAATCAACATTGGCAAAAATCCGGCCTTACTGGATCTATATTCCAGGAGTTGAACATACAGTCCAAATTTCAAGTCTCTGTGACCATTATTTCAGGAGATATAAAAAGTACCAAAAGTACAGTTTTTTACCCTTTTTGTCCCCTTAGAATCAACATTGGCAAAAAATCCGGCCTTACTGGATCTATATTCCGGGAGGTGGACCTACAGTCCAAATTTCAAGTCTCTGTGACCATTATTTCAGGAGATATAAAAAGTACCAAAAGTACAGTTTTTTACCGTTTTTGTCCCCTTAGAATCAACATTGGCAAAAATCCGGCCTTACTGGATCTATATTCCTGGAGGTGAACAGACAGTCCAAATTTCAGGTCTCTATGACCATTATTTCAGGAGATATAAAAAGTACCAAAAGTACAGTTTTTTACCCTTTTTACCCCCTTAGAATCAACATTGGCAAAAATCCAGCCTTAGTGGATCTATATTCCGGGAGCTAAATCTACAGTCCAAATTTCAAGTCTCTAGCTTCAGCGGTTTGGGCTGGGCGATGATGAATGAGTATGTCAGTCAGTCAGTCAGTCAGTCAGTCAGTCAGTCACATTACTCTTTTATATATATAGATACTATTATGAAGGTCCGAAATCTGTTTTCCAACAAAAATAACTCTTTTAAAGCAAAAATTGTATATACTAAATCACCACACAGTGGTTCCAAGTCCAAATCTAGCTGGACAAAATTATTTTATCACCGTTTTATATGTTTTTGGGGTCGCTGAGTTCAACAAACATGTTTAAATTTTTCTAAGTCGATTACACTAATCGACAACTTTATATTTTTTTCTAATTTCAGTAATTCATTATTGACAAAAATGGTTTATATGCAGAACAGAAATATGAAATGCAACAACTTATTTTTTGAAAGTTTTGAAATCTCTAAAAAAAAAAAAAATTTTGTCGAGAAGTGTAATTGAAAAAAACAAGTGAGAGTGTTCTTTTATACCCTCCAAAATGTAAAAAAAAATAAAAAACCAGTGAGAGTGTTACATTCGGCTGTGCCGAACCCTCCAAAATAAAAAAAAAAAACAATATAAAAAAAATCCAGGGGCGTCTTTTTTTTGGAGGGGGGGTTGGTGGAAGACGTTAGGCAGCACCTTTCCCTTGCGATTTCGAACTCCAAAAAAAGATTGAGTCGATGTATATCCCCAATTTTTTGAATATTTAATCTTTATGTTGTTTTTTAAAAGTTACTTGTATAGAAATGTTGAATTAAATAATTTTGTTTAATAAAATTTTTAAAAAATCGAAAATACTCATTTGAAGTACCCCCATAAATGCATGGTCATTTTCAGCTTAAAATTTTGAACGGGTTAATGAGGTCATAGAAAGTTGACATAATTTTTTCCAAGTAGTTTTGTGTATAAGCTTAATAAATAAAATAAATTTTAATTAATTTCAAAAAATTTTTTTTTTTTTATTTTATTTTTTTTTTTTCAAATCATAGTCCTTTTTCCCAAAAACTCGAAACTTTGACCACAATGCGACACGGGTTAAAGTTATTCGAATTTCCTAAAATTTTTACACAATCATTTTTAGACACAACTTAACAATATTCCGACCCGCGCATTTTGAAATTCGAATATTTAATTTTTAAGTGCCACTCTAATATATATATGAATATGTAGACCAATATTTCGAGAAGTTACAAACAGAATGACAAACTCATATATACCATCTATCACTTAAGTGGGTGGTAGAAAAAATTGGCAAATATTTTTCTAAATGGGACTTACAATTAGAAAATTTTCAAAACATAGAAAATTTTCAAAAGTTAAAAAAAAATTAAAACCGGCAAAAAATAACTTGTAATTTTAACTAGAGCCAACGGTCAGTACCGTAGTACTGGAAATCCCGGTTCTCTTTTGTATGGGGAATTGGTACCGACTTCTTGGTTCTTAATTTATTTCCGGTATTCCCGGTTCCGGTTCTGAGGGTATTACCGGTTCGTACGATATGTAAATTTTTGTACCATTGAAGTTTTGTCTTGGTTATTACAAAAAAAAATTCAAAATATCGAGAGCCTATATTCAAAACCCTCTATCTAAAAAAACAAAATTTTTCAGGAGAGCCAAAAAACTAGTTTATTTTTCGAATTGTTAGAGTAATTAAAATTCGATATTCTACAATATTTTTTTAAATCAACTATTGAATCTCACATATAATTCGTTTTTTAAATTTTGCACTATTGAGGATTTTGTGATACATACTTAGTTGTTGTTTCTCAAATATATTAAGTACATGAAATGATCAGATAGAGGGTTTTGCATTTTAATAAAAGTGAATTATTATGATTCCATATACGACATCGGTAAATGTTAACGTTGTTTTATTAATGATAACGGCTTATAAAAAATGCCGAATTCGCAATTTTGGTCCACAAGTATTGGTTTTTAAGATAAAAAATATTTGTTTACCAACTTCATATTATAAGTTAACAAACTATTGAGTATGTTATGTTAAAAAAAAGTAAAAAAATTAAAAACACGATTTTGGTCCACAGATGCTGATAAGCATCGCGATTTTTACGATTAATTTTTTTTAATCTATTTTTCAAAAATGTCAAACAAGAATTTTCAGCAAAAATTAGCATCAGTGGACCAAAATTCAGCATGCAAAAATTAGTATGAAAACATGTACTGCAAGATGAAATTGTTCCAAAAAAATATTTATAAATTAATTGTTTGAAAAGATAGAGGGCTTTGCATTCAGAAAAATTAATTGTGTAAGATAGAGAAAAGCAAAAATGCAAATAAAAACAAATGTTTTTGTTCTGAATTTTACACCATAAATGAGGGCCGATTTACTGAATATTTTGCCATCAAAAAGTAATTTTCGTGAAAATAGAAGATAGAGGGTTTTGTTCGATATGTTAAAAACTCCATTTTAATTTTTTACGACTTTAAGAAAAATAATTTTACAAACACTAACTATTTCTAAAATACTGATTTAAATGGTGTAATTACAAAATTTAAACATTTTATTCAAATAGGAGGTTGCAAAAAATTTCGTAAGATCACGAGTTTTTTTAAAACTAAAAAAACGTATAAATTTATAATTTTGTTTGAAAAATGTTTGTTATGATTGGGCCCATTAATATATTAATTTTTTTGTTTTCAAAATTTAAAAAAATTTAAAACCATAAAAAAATCTCTTTAGTCCCTTAATATTTCTTTAACATTAAAATTCCTCAGTACCGTAGTCCTTGAAATAATAAACTAAACTAGTTAAATGTAAATATTACAGTTGAATGTAATATTTTATAAAATTAAAATGAAAATGCAGAAAAAACAAAAAAATCAACATGTTAAAAAATGTAATAGTAAAAAATCATATGTAAAAATATACAAAAAAAAAACAACTTCAAATATTATAATAAAAAAACTGAAAATTCAATTGTGGTATACAAAAGAATTAACTGAAAAAAACTATATATGAAAAAATAAAAAAAAAATATATAAAAAAAATAAAAAATGTTTTTGAATTCATTTTTATGGAAATGTGCTAATTCATTCGTAAGTACTTATGTGTTTAAAATTGTGGTTTATCAAACAAAAGAATTTTAAATGAAATTACTGCATTCTACCGTATTTTACGATAATTTGAAGATAAACATAATTTTTTCACAAAAAATAAACCCGCCCTCTAAACTTTAATATCTTTGAAATTAATTGAAAATATAATATTTGCACCTACATCATATTCTGGAGCTTATAATAAACTGGTAGACATGTATGTTATGTAAAGAGGTTGTTTTATTAGGAGTGTCCGGAAATAAATATAAATAAAAATGTATTACATTGACTTTTTGACATTGCATGACATCACTTTATACCACAGTAACTTTACAATTGTGAGATTTTTGAAACACATTTATTTTATATAGTTTTGTAAGAATTTTAGCCAATCTTCTTCTTAATGAACTTCTATTTAAAAATATTTAAAAAAAAAATATTAAAACTGGCATATTTTGAAAAATTAAAAAAAAAAAAATAATAAACACATTTAGAAGCTGAATTACTTAACGAACTTTCATTTGAATAAAAACTAAAAAACTTAAAATGGCGTTTTATGCTACATTGATTTTTATGTTAAATTTTGGAAATCTTCTCTCTTCTATTTATATTAGAGTTAATTATGAAAATTTGATCTGTTGATATCATCATTTTTTTTTTGAAGGATTTAGGTTAGCTAAAAAGAATGCCGGTATTTTTTTAGGAAAATGTTTGCTCCTTGGGGTGCACAGTGGAAAATTTTGGTCATTTCCGGATCAAAAATCTGTAACTTTTGATTGGATCAATATTTTTGTATGCCGTCTTTTTTGTTGAATAGGTGAGACTTTAGGCTTTAATTTGTGTTTTTAATCATATAAATCGACTGACGAGAACTAAAGTTGTGAAGGGTTAAAAATACATTTTCGATATTTTTGTTGAATTTTAGTATAAAAGTAAAATGTTAGGACAAGTTAAATAGGTATTTTTTATATTTTCTAATTATTTTCAATTGAATTTTGCAACAGATATTTATAATAAGTAATTTTGTAGATAAATTTTTCAGAAAAGGTCAACATTTAGCCCCATAGACTTTTATGGGCCAAATGTTGCAATTTTTAAAAAAATTACCGGATTCATATAGATTTTCATTGGTGTCAAATATAAAATTTAACTGATATTTTATTGTAATACGACAAAAATAAGGAAGTTATAACAAAAACATCGTATGAAGGTTGCCAAGATAAAAAAAATAGTGTTAAATTCGGCTGTTGCCAAATCTTTCCAGAACCCTCTAAAAAGTGAAAAAAATAAATAAATTGTCTTTTTTTTGGGAAATGGAGTAAGGGGGGGGGGGGGGTTTGTCGGCGGGGACTACCTCTACCTTTTTGCAATAAATGTCTACAAACTCATTAATTATAATACGCAAAAATAACACAATTTTAGCATTTATTGTTATAGCCACGCCTCCAATCGGGGGGCGGACAAAAAAAAATACGTTTCTCAGTCTCTTTGACAAGCGTAAGTTTTTTAATTCTTATAGTAATCAACATATTGTTCAATTGTTGAACAAATATGCTAAAAATATGCAAAAAATGTTTTTTGGGGTTGTTTTTGTTTTTTTTTAAGGGGAAATTGTTTAACCCGAGGTCCGATTTTGCCCATTTACAAACTTAGCCAGTTATAAGTATTTTATTTGTCAAACTTCCGGGGTCTAGCTCTTTTGGTTTGGACTACATCGTGCTTTCCACAGACAGACGGACAGACATCGCTAGAATATCTTAAAATTGATCATGGATCAATGTTATATGTATTTTATGTGATCCTAGACCGATATTTCATTGCGTTACACATGGAATGGCAAATTGAGTAGGGCATAATGAGCGAAAATAATTCATAATAAAATTTTTATTTATTTTTAATTTGAGAGTTCGTCAACATTTTTGCATGCCATTTGTTTAAAGGCACGAAAAGGCAGCTAGTTTTGATATATCTTTTAGATAATAAGTTTAACTTTAATTCTATGTTATAACTAGATTGGAGGAAAACGGCGCTTACAGCTAAAACCTAGTCAAAGTTGCGTAGGTTAGCAAAAAAATATTATATACTTCAAATGAAAAAATGTCAATTCTGCTAACAATATATACAAAGCTCATAACAAAAATAGAATCTGGACAAGTTACCCTTTCCAACATGGTATTACAATCCAAAAAAAAATAATTAGAAATATTAAAAATACGCACTTGAATATCGTATAATTTTATCTCCCCAAATCTTTAAAGTCGAAAGTTGTGTGTTCTGTCGCCATTTTCGAATACTTCTGTTGACATAATAACTATGATTTATGAAAATAATTATTGCTTGACATTTTAGCTTTACGATAGAACTTGTTTTATGGTTAATTTCAAACATTTGCAAAAATCAATTATGAGATGCATTCACCTTATATAATCCACTGTGGGGTGGTTCAACGCATATGAAATCGCGAATTTAAAGCTGATTTTTCTGCAAAGCAGAAACGACTGAATATATCATAAATCTGATTTCACCAATGGATTCTACAGCAAAAATTAATACACTGGTCGTTTTTTGAACTCTTAAAAAAAGTTTTAAAAACCCACCACAGAGGGCGCAAATATAGGTTTTCTTCATTTTTTTAAAAAAATAATTTTTTTTATATGCACGATTAAAGGGCATTTTCAGCTTAACAAAATCGTTCCAAAATTTCCGTTCTAACGTAAACCGTTGTTTGAGAATTTTGATCTCAATTTTCTCGAAAACATGATGTGCTAGAAAAATTTGAAAACCAGATTCTGAATCAGTATCGAAATATTAATCAAAATTGATTTGTACGATCCCAGAATATCATCCAAAAATATCACAAAAAATGCTCTCAATGATGCACAAAAATGCGTGTTTTTATGAACTTTGACCTCAATTTCCTCAATTTCCTCCTGACGTTATAAAAAACTTTGGAAACCAGATTTGGAATCAGCATTGAAAGATTAATCAAAAACGAGTGTCCAAACCACTGACCCATCCAACAAATTTTCAAATGTCGATCAGTGTTTTATAATTTTGTCATAAAATCTTTGAAGCCTTATAACTCCTTAATGGGCTGTGATTGAAAGAAGCTTTTTGTACCAACTGCCTCTTCGTCGTGCACGACTAAAAAAATATTTAAATTCTGTTTTTTTAAAAAGATATTTCCGCCCCTTTCTGTGGGTTTTTGTAACTTTTTTTAAGAGTTAAAAAAACTGCCATTGTATTAATTTTTGCTGTAGAATCGCCTGATGAAATCAGATTTGCAATATATTCAGCCGTTTTTTCTCGACAGAAAAAGTAAATCAAAATCCGCGTTTTCAGATCCATTGAACCACACCAAGGAGTGCAAATTTTTCCAAAAAATTACCGGCATTATTTTTAGTTCCCCTAAATCCTTTACAAAAAATGATGATACCCGATAAACAGATGAAGTGACATAGTCATCAAACGAACTCTAATCTATATAAATAAAAATAAAATGTTGTTCGTTTGTCATTGCATCAGTTGAGCACTGCTGCAACGATTTGGATAATTTTTTTTAATGTCATAGTCTAACTTAGGTTTTACGGGATGAAAAATTTACCACGCCCACTTTTTTTAAGTTATCTAAAATCGGAAAACTGCTGCACCGATTTTTTGTTTGAATGTTCGAAGTAATTCAATTTAAGTTTTTACTGAAAAAAAAAAATATTTAAAGTCGTAGAACATTAAATGTTCGTACTATTCCACATAAGATGGACGAAATTTTTTACGCCATTTTTTATACCCTCCAACCACAGTATTTGGGTATACTCACTTTGTCATTCCGTGTGTAACGCATCGAAATATCCGTCTAGGACCCCATAAAGTATATATATTATTGATCAGAGATCGATTCAAAGACATTCTAGCGATGTCCGTCTGTTCGTCCGTCCGTCCGTCGATACAGTCCAAAATAAAAGAGATGGACTCTTGAAGTTTAGTACGAATATGTCTTATGGTATTGGGCTGGTTAAGTTCGTACATGTGCAAAATCGGATCAGGGGGAAATAAGTTACCATTTAAGAACTAAACCAACCTTTTAAAAAATGCCATTTTTTATAGGTTTTTTGTACTTTTGCTTAGCAAATGAAACAGTTTTATATCAGAAAAAGTTCAAAGTCCTGAAATTGGATCCAGAAAGGTTGTCTTCCATCGCCGAAATCCCCACCCAAAAATAAAAAATACGCCCAGTTTTTTTTTAACGTGTTGGAGGTATAAAAGATTCGGCACAGCCGAATTAACCACTCTTACTTGTTTTTTTTTATGTTAATTCTTTTAGATGTTCGACAAGGTCCAACTAAGTTTTTTACGGAAAAGAAGGCCGTCTACGCTCACTTAGCCAAACTTTTTTTGCTATATCTTAAACCGCGGAACGGTTGGACTGACAAGATTTTTTTTAATGTTCGTAATATTCCAATATCCGGCTCAACTTTTGTCATATATTTAAAATCGCAGAATGGCTGAACCGATTTGGCTAATTATTATTATTATTATTCTATTCCCTTTTCGATGTACATAAAATTACATCACTTGAGAAAGGCTGCACCGATTATGCTAATTAATTCTTTAAATGTTTGTAAAAGGCTGGTTATCACACAATAAAAAATGTTGATACGCTATTTTTTTAACCTCCTCTAAGCGATGTTGCCTTTCAGATCAATCGAAAAAATTTTCATGTTCTAAACGAAAGTTTTTAACTTTAAGAAAAAGTGTGTTGGTACTTTTTGGGAAAAAAATCCATTTTTTTTAAGTTAAAGATTGTGTAACTTTTTAACAAATTAATATATTTTATTGGTTATAACTACAAAATCAGTTTTGACAAAAATCGGACGCTATGCGACCAAGCTGTTTCCGAAAAACTGGACCGGGATCGGGAAAAATTTGGAATTTCCCTATGAAAATTGCTATAAATCAAAAAGTAAAAGAGATAGCGACAAAAGGTGTCCTACGTCAGGTGCTTCTGGAGGTGTTCCTATTGGAAATGTGGGGTCTACCGCCTAAGCTTAAGCTCGAAATTACATAAGCTATAACCGGTATAAATTTCACTGCAATCGGTCTAGTACTTAATGAATTGCCGAATTACTATTTTCAAGAAAATCTAAACCACTGCTCATTTTTCCGAAAAGTGAAACTTTTGTTCCACGATTTGTCTGTTAGTTTGACTTTGATTCAACATCTATTTTTGTTTTTTTTTTGAGGTACGCTTGAAATACAAATTTCGATATATGAACTTTAGTAATTGGTTGTGCACCGGTGCGCATTAGTAATTTCAATGTTTATGATATAATTAATAATACGCATCGCATGCTGAAGTTATGATAAAGTGATTAAAACACTGTAAGACAAATTTCAATTTTTTTCTAACACCAGAACGAGACATTATACAGTTGATTGAAGATCCCCTCTAGAGTAAAATTGCATTAACAGTTTTTCATTCGGTGATCATTTGTCCTTTTTAGAGGACTTTAAAGATTTGAAGGACATTTAAAGTAAAAAAATAAAAAAAAATATTTCTACATATCCTACGATGCTGAAATAAAAAGAAAATGAAAGAGTAAAGTCTCCTCGATTTTTTAAATATGTTTGTTGTGTCATATCAGGTTTAAAGGTTGTCAATAAGGACCTTTACAAACTTTGTCCTTTAATATCCTTTAGAATTTCCAGCCACTTCTTCCGAAAAAAATATATGTTAAGGACACATTGTTAAATTTCATCCTTCTTACTTTGTTAGTTAAGTGTAAAAAAAAAAAATTATATAACTGAAATTATTTTAGTTTATTTACACATAGCCTCCCAAATATCATCCAATTTTCTTTGAAAAAAAATCTAACACATGAATAAAATTGAAACATTTTTTTTTAACACTAAACTAACATGGTGAGAAGAATGAAATTTAATAATGTATTGGTGCATATCAATGCCCTTAACATATATTTTTTCAGGAAGAAATGGCTGGAAATGCTAGAGGATATTAAAGGACAAAGTTTTAAAAGGACCTTATTGACATACTTTAGCATGATATGACAAAACAAACATATTTAAAAAATAGAGGAGACTTTTCTCTTTCATTTGCTTTTTATTTCAGTATCGTAGGATTAAAGTAAAATATTTTAAATTTACACACATTAGATAGTATTTTGTGTTTAAATAAAAATATTCATAAATAAAAAAACATAAGGTTTTTAAAATTACGCATATTATGTTTACAGTAAACATTTTGTGTTTGATTTATGGTATTGGGCATTAAATGCGTAATAGTACAAAATTTAAAAATATAAATTCAATTTGTCAAATACAATAAAATAAAAAGGAAAATATCAGAAAATTTTATATAGAAATTAAAATAAAAACGCGAAAAAACGTTATAAAAAAGAAAAAATATCAAAAATTGAAGTGCGATATGTAAAGCAACGTTTTAATGCAACGTTTGAATAAAAAAATAGAAGAACCGTATCAAAAACATTTAAACTTTCAACAAGATTAAAATCGAAATGGTATACATACATACATATGAATATTTGTAATGCCTAAGAAGAATCTATTGTGTGAAGATCTTTCAAAATAAATTTGCAATTTTACACCAGAAAGGTAAGTCCAACAAATCGTGAGAAGTTTTCTATAGAATTTTTATTAAAAAAAATGTTTCAAATTCTGAGAATTTTGTTTTATAAAAAATGTCTCAGATTCTGAGAAATTTTCTATAGAAAAAATGCTTTAGATTCTGAGAAATTTTCTATAAAAAAATGTCTTAGATTCTGAGAAATTTTCTATAGAAAATATGTCTAAGATTCTGAGAAATTTTCTATAGAAAAAAGCTTTCAGAATCTGAGAACTTTTCTATAGAAAAATGTCTCAGATTCTGAGAATTTTTCTATAAAAAAAATGTTTCAGATTCTGAGAATTTTTCTATAGAAAAAATGTCTCAGATTCTGAGAATTTTTCTATAGAAAAAATGTCTCATATTCTGAGAATTTTTCTAAAGAAAAAATGTCTCAGATTCTGAAAATTTTTCTATAGAAAAAATGTCTCAGATTCTGAAAATTTTTCTATAGAAAAAATGTCTCAGATTCTGAAAATTTTTCTATAGAAAATATGTCTCAAATTCTGAGAATTTTTCTATAAAAAAAATGTCTCAGATTCTGGGAATTTTTCCATAGAAAAAATGTCTCAGATTCTGAGAATTTTTCAATAAAAAAAATGTATCTGATTCTGAGAATTTTTCAATAGAAAATATGTTTCAGATTCTGAGAATTTTTCTATAAAAAAAATGTCTTAGATTCTGAGAATTTTTCTATAGAAAAAATGTCTCCGATTCTGAGAAATTTTCTATAGAAAAAATGTCTCATATTCTGAGAATTTTTCTAAAGAAAAAATGTCTCAGATTCTGAAAATTTTTCTATAGAAAAAATGTCTCAGATTCTGAAAATTTTTCTATAGAAAAAATGTCTCAGATTCTGAAAATTTTTCTATAGAAAATATGTCTCAAATTCTGAGAATTTTTCTATAAAAAAAAATGTATCTGATTCTGAGAATTTTTCTATAGAAAAAATGTCTCAGATTCTGAGAATTTTTCTATAGAAAAAATGTTTCAGATTCTGAGAATTTTTCTATAGAAAAAATGTCTCAGATTCTGAGAATTTTTCTATAGAAAAAATGTCTCAGATTCTGAGAATTTTTCTATAGAAAAAATGTCTCAGATTTTGAGAATTTTTCAATAGAAAATATGTTTCAGATTCTGAGAATTTTTCTATAGAAAAAATGTCTTAGATTCTGAGAATTTTTCTATAGAAAAAATGTCTCCGATTCTGAGAATTTTTCTATAGAAAAAATGTCTCAGATTCCGAGAATTTGTCTATAAAAAAAATGTCTCAGATCCTGAGAATTTCATGTCACCTTTTCTATAGTAAAATGTTACAGATTCCGAGAATTTTTCTATTAAAAAATTATCTCAGATTTTGAGATTTTTTCCATAGAAAAATTGTCTCAAATTTTGCGAATTTTTTTTATAAAACAAATTTTTCAGAATCTGAAACATTTTTTTTTTAAAAAAATTCTCAGAAGTTGAGACATTTTTTCTATAGGAATATTTTTAGAATCTGAGACAATTTTTCTATAGAATCTGTGACATGAGTGTGACATCTATAGAAAAAATCTCAGAACCTGAGATAATTTTTTAATAGAAAAATTCTCGGAATCTAAAATATATTTCTATAGAAAAGGTGATATGAATTCAATAGAAAAAAAAATACTATTAATTTTATTTACATTTTTATTTAATTTTAGATGAAACAACAATTCATAAAATCAAAACTCAGATTCCAAATCCCAATTCTTAAAGAGAGGACTTTCTTTCAAAAAGCCCGATTATGGAAAAGAGAATATTAAAGATCACGAACTTAGAAGTTTCTGTTAAGATTTTGTTCATTTTTAAAATTCTTTCCTTAAAAAAGTATAAAATTGATAATGTTTAAAAAATTAATTTTTATCATCTTTTAGATAACGTGTTTAATAATATTTATTATTTTTCCTAGTTTGTTGCAGTTTTTAATATTAAGCATTCTTTTACTGTTCCTGTTAATATATTTTTGCAATTTATATTTATTTAACTAATGTAGAAATAAAAACTATGAAAATAACAAAATGCATTTTTTGAATTTATTTTCTATAGGAATAAAAAACTTGCAATTTTGAACATTTTATATGCATTTTTACACACATACTGACGATTTTTAGACACACATAATTTAAAATTACACACTTTGTGTGTACTGCTATCGAATTTGGTAAGCAGTTAGCATGTAGGTGTACACACAAAATGTTTAATAATTGTACACATTTTGTGTGCAAATGTTGAAATTTAAACACATAGAGTATTTTTACCCACTTTATTGTAGGAGAACAGTTACCTACAATAAAGTGGGTAAAATTCAACAAAAAATTATAAGAGTGTATTCATTTAATTTTTTGAGTAAACAACCCAGCAAAACTTAGATTACCAAATAAGGTATAAAATAAGGTATAGGATCTCTTATTTTATATATTGCAGCATTGGTGATTTTAACAGGCGATGAGACTCAAAGTAATGCATCCACATTATCACAAAGAATACCAGTAAGGTATAAAATAAGTCATAAATTTATAACGAAGAATACGAGTAAGGTGTAAAATATATGATATTTTATAGGTTACGAGAAATGAAATAATATAGCATACCAGAAGATAATATATAAGGTGTTACGAGTAGTGAAAAAGTAATTTTGTATTAAATTTACTCACGTGATTGTAAGTGAGTGTAAGTAGATAAAATATGCTCGTGAGTGTGTGTCGTTAGAAATTTCCTGTCGTGAGCCCATCTCTAGTTTAAACTTATGCATTTTTTTATAAAATAATTATTTTTATGTTATTGTAATGCATTATGCATCCAATTATAAATAATGCATTATTTCAAACTTTCAAATAATACATAATGTAACCAAATATAAGTCATCCATGATTTAATGTTTAGAAATAATAAATAGCAAATTATTAGTAATGCATTATTTTTCACTTGAAAATAATACGTTGTGGAACAAATGTTTGGTAAGACATCCTAAAATAATGCTACAAATAAGGAATATACATTACCTGGTAATGTGTTATATAATCACTACCCATTACCAAAGTTTTGCTGGGAATTGTCATCAATTTATTTTTACTTTTTGGCCCAAGTGCACAAAGAAAAGGTTTAAAAGTGTTTGTTGAAGAGGTCGTTGTACACAATTATTTTCAAGTTCCATAAAAAGTCAAGTTCGTGATATAAAATTTACGAACAACAGGGTGCCGATTTCGGCATATTATTTTGCTAGCAGCTTTAATATTAAATTCCGTATACCTTCTGAGCACAGCATCAGTATGAAATGTACCTTTTGCCTACATGTTTTACAATCATTTCTAAATAAATCTCAATATTCTTAAAGTTACATAGTAAATCTATACTTACAATGTTCATTCCTATGTACATATATGAATTCATGCATAACACTTCATATAATTAACTAACAATTCTCTGTAGGTACTCTATGTAGTAGGTATTCACATCTGATTGTTCCATTACTATGCATGATTTACTTTATTAAAATCATTGTGATGATGATGGATATTTTAAGTATGTACTATGTTACTTGGTCCATTCTATATATGTATCTGCTATCATAGATAAAGTATTTTTAGCAAGCATGTTTGTGACAATTTCTAATGAAATTGTCCAAATACTTGTTGTCTTAAATTTTCATTTTCTATTAACATTGACTGTCATTCCATATTTAAATTAACAGTTGTCATTACAATTTTCATGTTCTAATCACAACAATTATTTATATATTTATTAAGTTTTAAGGCTACATAATTATCAACAGCATCATTATTATTTTAATCATTGGCTTTGTATGTTTATTAGGGTGGCACTTTACGATACGATTTTACACATAAAAAAGGAAGCAAACAAATTTGAAAGTAGAGCTAAAAAAAAGATACCCGTGTCTCCCAGTTTTTCTACATCAATAGAATTTGGAAATTAAATTAAAAAAAAAAAACGTTTCATAAAACTAACTAACATAAAACTAATTTTCTCAACCGAAAGTTTTTATTCATTATATTTTTTCGGCGTAAACCAATTGTATTTAATTTGTTGTTTGTGTTTTTTGATTGAAGAAGAAAATTGTGTCTTCTAAAGATTACATTAAATGTGGATTTACACTAGACCAAGTTTTCGGTAGCCACTTCTACGTCATCAGTAGGACATTACATTAAAGTGATTGTTTGATATTTGCTAGAAAAATTCTTTATATGTTTTTAACATGATAATGTTTTTAGGCTGGTGTCTAATTTTAAAAAGATTACAGGACGCCACCTCAGTTTGACTTTATAAGCTAACAATTAAGGAAAAAGAATTACTATTTTAATTTTCTTAAAACCAAAAATTTTAATAACTTGGGTTTGTAATTAGGATAATAATTCACCTCGTGGTGAATAAACCCTTTTTTCACCAGCTGGTGAATAAAAAGTAATATAATTATTTTTCAACAAAAAATTTTTTTTATTTCATCAATTTTTTTTTTATAAGTTTTTTTTCATCAATTTTTTTCCATCAATTTTTTTTTTTTGCATAAAATTTTTTTTTCATCAATTTTTTTTTTCAATTTTTTTTCCATCAATTTTTTTTTTTTTCATAATTTTTTTTTTCCATCAAATTTATTTTTTTTTTTCATAATTATTTTACAATTTTTTTTCTTCAAATTTTTTTTTTATCAAATTTTTTTTTTCTTCAAACTTTTTTTTTCATCAAATTTTTTTTTTTTTTATCAAATTTTTTTTTTCATCAATTTTTTCTTCATTAATTTTTTTTTTTCATCAAATTTTTTTTCATATTTTTTTTTTATTTATATTTTTTTTATCAATTTTTGGTCGTCAAATTTTTTTATCAAATTTTTTATTATCAATTTTTCTTTTTATCAAAAAAAATCATTAAAAACTTTTTTTCATCAAATTTTTTTTTCACCAAAAATTTTGGGTTCATAAAATTTCTTTTAACATAATTTTTTTTTTCGTGAAAAAAAAAATAACTGATTATTTTCTCTTGTTTTTTTGATAGGGAGTGTTCCCCATTCAAATTAAAAGAAACACAGCGTTTGACTTACAAAAAAACTCAGATTCTAGCAAATTTTTGAAAAAAAATATCACATCGTTAAAGGTTTTAAATCGAATTGAAGATTTACCTGTGAAAATTTTTAAATTAGTATAATTATTTTAGTTCATTTAGGCTGACTTTCTGAAATCTCTGAAATCATTGCTAATTGTAAGTTTGAAAACAAATTTTTTGCGAAACAGCTTAACTTTGATATTACTATTGGTCTTTTGTGAAATAACAAAAACTAAATCATATTTCGCCGACAAAATCCAAGTTTCAGACGATGTTAAACTAATTTTAAACTTAATTCAAATCTCAAAAATCCCACCTTTTCCGGTTTAATTTGACTGCGTTTGTATACAGGTACAACATTGCGTATGAGAAATAAATAATTATTATACGCAATGGTGAACGCAGAATAAAATACATTGACCTACATATTTGTCAATATTTTGTTGGTTGCTATTTTTGGCGGCTGTTGTCGCAAAGGGTCAGAATTGTCGTATTTCTCTCAAAACTTTTACTACTAACAATAAGTAAATGAAAAGCCTGACCTGGTGGTATCTCAACCTAAGTCTTTTTTTGAGGAAAATGTCTCAGAATCTGAGACGTTTTGTTAAAGAAAAATGTATTAGAATCAGAGATTTTATTATACGAAAAATGTCCTAGAGTCTGAGAAATATTTTCTATAGAAATAGTCTCAGATTCTGAGACATTTTTCCTATAGAAGAAGTCTCAGATTCTAAGACATTTTTCCTATGGAAAAAGTATCAGATTCTAAGACATTTTTAATATAGAAAAAGTCTCAGATTCTAAGACATTTGTCCTATTGAAAAGTCTCATAATCTTCTATTTTTTCTATAGGAAAAATGTTTTAGGATCTATGACTTTTTTATAAAAAAACTATCAGATTCTGAGACATATTTCCAACACATAAAACCTCAAAAAAAAATTTTTGACTCTGAAACATTTTCCGATAGAAAATCCTTATAATCTAACACATGTTTCCTAAAGAAATAGTCTCAGATTCTGAAATTTTTTTCCAATAGGAAAAACTCTTAGTTTTCTGAGACATTTTCTATAGAAAGAGTCTTAGATACTAAGAAATTTTGTATATAGAAAAATTCCCCTAGTCAAAGACATTTTTCCTTTCCTTCCTTCCTTCTCAGAAATTTTTTCGATAAAAAAGTCTCAGATTCTGAGAAATTTTTCAATAGAAAAACTCTTAGATTCTGAGACATTTTTTCTATAGAAAGATTCTCAGATACTAAGACATTTTGCATATAGAAAAGTTCCCCTAGTCAAAGACATTTTTTAATGAAAAAAGTCTCAGATTCTGAGATATTGTTCCTATAGGAAAAGTATCAGATTTTGAGACATTTTTCTATGGAAAAAGTCTCAGATTCTAAGGCATTTGTCCTTTAGACAGATTCTGCAACATTTTTCCTATAGAAAAATTATCAGATTCTGAGACATTCTTCCTATGGAAAAAGTCTCAGGTTCCAAGACATTTTGCCTACAGAAAAAGTCTCAGATTCTGAGACATTTTTCCTAAAAAATGCCTGCAAATTTTGTACTCTTGCCCAAAACATTAAATCATGATAATGTTTGCGGAAGATTTGGGTGTTCTTGCAAAGCAAAGTTTTTTTAGAGAAAATAATGTTATATTACTTTTCTCTTCCATGCAAACCTAATTGAAATATCAGTCGAGGACCCCATTAAAAAACCAAAAGAGCTGTACATTTCGTAAGTGAGTGCAAAAATAAGTGCAAAAATATGTTTTTACATTTTGGACAACCATGACAGTCTAGCTATATACATCCGTACATCTGTCTTTGGAAAGCAAGATGCAGTCCAGAAAATCAAAAGAGGTGTAAATTTGGCAAATGAGTGTATTACTTAAGTGCAAAAAAGTGTTTTTACATTTTTGAGAGTATAAAAATATTCGGCACCAAAGAATATAACACTCTCACTTGTTTTATGTACATTTGATAAACAAATGGAAAATTTTTATGTGAAAAGCTTAGACTAGGTAAAAAGTAGTTTTAGTAAAAAAAAAATGTTTTTTTTTTCACAAAAAACAAAATTATGTTAAAAAAAATTTGAACCCAAAATTTTTGATGAAAAAAAATTTTGATGAAAAAAAATGTTTATGAAAAGAAAAATATATTGATGTAAAAAAATTAATGAACAAATATATTGGTGAGAAAAAAATTGATAATAAAAAATTTGATAAAAAATTTTATGAAAAAATTGATGAAAAAAATATGATAAAAAAAAATTTATGAAAAAAAAATTTGATAAAAAATAAAATTTGATGAAAAAAAAATTAATGAAAAAAAAATTTATGAAAAAAATTTTTTTGGTGACAAAAAAAAAACGATGAAAAAAAAAATTAATGAAAAAAAAAAAAAAATATGAAAAAAAAAATTTGATAAAATAAAAAATTTTGAAGAAAAAAAAATTTGATGAAAAAAAAAATTTGAAGAAAAAAAAATTTGATGAAAAAAAAATTTTGTAAAAAAAAAATTTATGAAAAAAGAAATTAATGAAAAATAAAATTTGATGAAAAAACAACAAAAAAAAAGATGAAAAAAAAAAAATTTATGGAAAAAAAATTTGATGAAAAATTTTTTTTTTGTTGAAAAATAATTATTTTACTTTTTATTCACCAGCTGGTGAAAAGCAGTTTTATTCACCACGAGGTGAATTATTATCCAAGTTACAAACCCAAGTTATTAAAATTTTTGGTTTTAAGAAAATTAAAATAGTAATTCTTGTTTTCTTTTTCGTTAATTGTTAGCTTATATAGTCAAACTGAGGTGGCGTCCTGCAACTTTTTTAAAATTAGACACCAGCCTAAAAACATTATCATGTTAAAAGTCTCAGATTCTGAGACATTTTTCCTAAAAAAAGTCTCCGATTCTGAGACATTTTTCATATAGAAAAAGTCTCAGATTCTGAGACATTTTATCCAGAGAAAATAACTCAGATTCTGGGACATATTTGCTTTTGAAAACTATCAAGTTTTGAGACACTTTTTCTATAGAAAATTGTTCTAAGACATCTTTTCTATAGAAAAAGAATCAGGTTCTTAGACATTTTTCCTGTTGAGACTATTTCTATTGGAAAAATGTCTTACAATCTGAGACCTTTTGCTATATCAGAATATGAGACTTTTTCTATGCTATATCAAGCTCACAACAATTTTTTTTTTTTCAATAAAAAAATTCTTGTTTAAAATAGATCTTCCACCTGGACATATATTTTTACATAGAAAATTTTTTGATTTAGTCACATTTTCCAGATTTTTCCCATTCAAAATTTTCAGATTTTTCTATGAAGAATTTTCGGATTTCGAGACTTTTTTTCTTTGATTATTTTCTTAACAACATTTCTTCTTTTTTTTTTCTTCTTTTTAATATGATAATGTTTTTAGGGTGGTGTCTAGTTTTAAAAAAAATTTATGTTTTCATTTTCTTAAAAGCAAAAAATTTAGTAACCTGGGTTTGTAACTTGGACAACAATTCACCTCCTGGTGAATAAAAAAATATTCACAAGTTGGTGAATAAAACATAACATAATTATTTTTCATCAATATTTTTTTTAATCAATATTTCTTTCATCAATATTTTATTCATCAATATTTTTTTCATCAATATTTTTTTTCAAGAATTTTTTTTTTCATCAATATTTTTTTTTTCATCAATTTTTTTCCTCAATATCTTTTTTATCCACATTTCTTTTTTCATCTCTTTTTTGTTCATCAATGTTTTTTTTTTGTCAATATATTTTTTTCATCAATATTTTTTTTTCATCAATTTTTTTCATTGATATTTTCTTTTTTTCATCAATATTTTGTCAATATTAGTTATTTTAAGAAGAATTTCTTCTTTTTTCTATTTTTCTTTCTGCTGTTTTTTTAACATGATAATGTTTTTAGGCTGTTGTTTAATTTTAAAAAAGTTGCAGGACGCCACCACAATTTGGCTATATAAGCTAACGATTAACAAAAAAGGAAATAAACATTACTGCTTTAATTTTCTTGAAACCAAAAAGGTTTGTAAATTTGATAATAATTCACCTGCTGGCGAATAAAAAAATATTCACCAACTGGTGAATAAAACGCATCATTATTATTAATTATTTTTCATCAATTTTTTTTTTTTTTTTCATAAAATTTTTTCCATCAATATTTTTTTTCACCAATATTTTATTTCATCAATATTTTTCTTTCATCAATATTTTTTTTCATCTATATTTTTTTTTCATCAAAATTTTTTTAGTATCATCAATATTTTTTTTCATGAATATTTTTTTTTCATAATTTTTTTTTTTCGTCAATATTTTTTTTTTTTTTATCAAATATTTTTTTTTTTTTTTATTTTTTTTAACAATAATTTTATTTTATTAAAAACTTTTTAATCAACAAACACAGACAAACATATAGACGGATGTCACAAGAATGTCTTAGAAACCTTTACGTATCAATAATTTAAAAACATAGTGGGGTCCACGACCGATATGTCGATGCGTTTGCATGAAGTGACAAATTAATATAGCGATATTTTTTCACATTTAAACACAAAATATTATCATGGTTTGGGCAAGAGCACAAAATTTACAGGCATTTTTTATACCCTCCACTTAGTGACAGAGGGTATATATAAGTTTGTCATTCTGTTTGTAACTCACCGAAATATCGATCTGGGACCCCATAAAGTATATATATTCATGATGCCCGATCGATTTTAAGACATTCTAGCGATGTCCGTCTGTCCGTCTGTCTGTCTGTGGAAAATGCTGTCGCGAACAAAATATTGCACAGGGATGACTGAAACTTAACATATTTATTGGAAGTTCTCCCGAGAAGTTTGGTATTGCATTTGAGCGATATCGGTTCAGCGGTTCAAAAGTTATGAACGAAAATGTAAGCACACCTCAAAAATTTCAGTACATTCAACATAACCTAAAAATACAAAATGCTTTAATTCGGCTTCTGGTTGACAAATGTGAACATAATTGAACACCAAATGGTATTTAAACAAGTATGAACATATTTTTTGACAAAAAAAGAAAAAATCGCGGATTTTTTTTACCAAAATTTTTTTTCGCGGAAATTTTTTTTTCAAAAAATTTTTTTTTCAAAAGTAATTTCCTTTTAAATAAAGTTTTTTGCAATAATCTTTTTGAAATTGTGGAGGGTATCACTACATTCGGCAAGGCCGAATTTAACTTTTTTACTTTTTTTCTTCTTGTTTTTTTTTTGGTTTGGGAGGGGGCGGATGGGAGAAGAAATTCATTTACCCCCTGTACCGGTGCAAGAGTTTATTAAATGTCACTGAATCTTAAAAAAAATATTTTTAAACTTAAATTTTTTAACTGGAGTCACATATATAAATGTAAGTGTCACGCTAATATTTTAGCATAAGTATTTGCACGTTCTTGTATAAAAGGAAAGGCTACAAAATACTGAAGCTTTACCTAAATAAACATTATAAATAATGTAGAAAATTTCAATGTTTCTGCTAGATTTACTTATTATATCCTTGACCATTTCAAACATTTGCAATAACATCACCACTGCTACTAATATAAACTATAGTTTATAACAAAATAAACTAATAAATAAATAACGAGGAAGGTCTCCAAAAAAAAAAGAAATTGAAAACTAAAAACTGAAGACAGTTTAATGTTAAGGGTGTAGAATCTTGAGATTTGATGTCTTCGTCATTATCGACATAGAGAAGTTTGTATATAAAAGTGCTAAATCATAGAATATTAAAGTTTAAACTAATTAGTTAATAATTCATTGGCATGCCTTCACCTTGCTAGTAGCATTCACTGTACTAAACACTGCACAGTGGGGTAGATTCAAAATATTTCGGAAATAGTTTAAACATTTCTGAAAGGCCCATTTAACTACACATTGTCATGAGAGAGCTATTTGCAGGCTCAAATTTTAACTATGAAAATCTTATGCCCAACGGAATATTTATCTGCTCAGCTAGTTGAAAATGCCTGATATATTTCTATAATATTTAAAATCCGTCCCACTGTGCTATGGTTGTATACCAAACTGTTTTGTCGTTTGTATCAAAGGTTTTGATACTTCACTGCCTTTCATAATGTCCTTTATAGTTGTGTAGAGTAGTTTCAGTAGTTGTAGCAGTAGTTAGTTCAGTTGAGTTTTGTTTGTTGATGATGAATTTTAATAATTTATCAAATTTTCTCTTTATATATGCATAAGTATGCGTTAGCCAGTGTTTGTTTGTGTATGATGAAATGATGATAAAAAAAAAATGGGGTGAAAAGTGCGAGTTTGTGTTGGTGTAAAATTAATAATTTAGTACAGGTTTTCATCGTTCTGGTATTTGGTTGTGTTTTGTTGTCGTTGTCGTTGTGTTACCTTAACAATTATTCTATGTAGAGTTGTTGACCCATATTTAATCAAGATTTTTTTTCTTTTCTGTACTGTATTTTGTTCATTTTTCTATGAAATTCTGCTTTTTTTTTGTAATTTTCTCCTCTTCTGTTTGCTTGATGTTTTTATGTATTCTTCGGGGAAATGTTGTAAGTAACATAGGTAGGTTGATTTTTCTCTTCATGTTCGTTTGTTTATTAAAAAAATGCTAGTCGGTTACAAGAAATTTACTTTAAAGGATGATAAGGAAAATTATTTATCAAAACTCAGAGTGTATTCTATCTAATGGCGTATCCAAGTTTTCCTTAATTCCGATTGAATGAAAGATATTGCAGTGACCTTTCCCGATGCAAGGATCAGAGTAATCGATATACATATATCCTACGCGCAGTCATTGCTGCAGTAGATCCGATGAAAGTGTCGAGAGTTGTGAGACATATAATGGCGTCATGGGCTGAAATATTAATAACGGCTGAAACTAAGTTCTCTTGAATTAATTCTGGAATAAGTAGTAAGAAAATTGATGTGTTTTCTATTAATATCGCCGTTTTTGGCGGACCATCGGTACAATTGCTACGATGATAGATTAGCTTACCTGATTCGTGTTGAAGGTCCATTATTTTACCGTTGACAGTTCTTGAATGAGAGTCGTGGCAGGCTAAAGTCTTGCACAATATCCGTGGTTGGTTAGTGGTTGCGTTCTCTTTGCAACTTCTTTGTTTCTACCGCTGGTTTTAAAAAAGTTCTCAGTTTGGTTTTAGCAGCGTGACTGGTGAAAGAACCCTCATACATTGGAGCAACTACTGCTTTACCGCCATATTCTGCCGTGAGAACCAGAAGTTCTCTGTCAAAAAATCTGTAAAACGACTTTTCAATTTAATTTAGCAAACTTTCATTAGATTTTTTTACTAAAATTGATAGTTTTACTTAAATTTCTATCATTTTTACTGCGTTTTTACTGATTATGTTTGCTGAATTTCAAAACATTTTTGAACATACATATTTTTAGCAGATTATTTTATTATTTTTTAATTATTCAGAAATAATTTGCTTTGTTTCAAGAAAAATTTCTAAGTTTTTTTGTTAAGTGTTATTTTTTATGGAATCAAAACGATATTTTAAACTAATTTTGGAACATATTTTTAGCAGATTATTTTGTATTTTTACAGAAGTTGTTTGCTGTCATAATTTTTTCACGAAAACTTAAGTTTTTTTTGCAAAGTGTTTTTTTTTTTTATTTTTAAATAAAAAACTATTTAAGTTTTCATGAAAACAAATTTTCTAAAAACAAAAATTTTCTGGAAAATGTTTAAGCAGATTTCTCTTCTGTTTTGACAGATTTCTCTGCTGATTTTACATAGGTAGTCATGACAGATTTTCAGCAAACCGTGTCTGATAAAATCAGCAGATTTCTCATATGGCTCAAAATTTGTGTATTTTCAGCAGACTTTTCTGCTGATTGGACAGAGAATTTGTTTTGAGTGTACTCCTGCCGATTGCTGGTTGTCATCTCTGAACATCAATTCGATTCGACTGAACCGGTATGCAATCTTACCATTAAGGTAACATAGCTTAGGCTAAGACTGGTCATCGATCGTCAAAGGAGTTGGAAAAGTTGACCCTCATCAGTCCTCTTCACCTCCTTCCAGTCTTTGATACCGTTTTGGACCGCTATCGTTGCAGAAACTCTCTCATTCCGAAATATTCATTCTGTAAGGGATGAATGTGCGTGAATTGGGAAACTAATTTAATCCACAAGCGCCCCGCTAAAATCAAAAATATTCCTCACTGCCTGAATACTTCCTGTGGGAAAGTCGGCAGTTTTCCTGTTTTCGCATACGACAATTAGCCATTTAGTTTTCGGAAAGCAACCTTCATATTTGGGCTAAAGCTCTTCAACAAGATATATTATTGTGTTTAAAATCACTTCCGTCAAGGTGGCTTTAGATCACATTTCAGTGGATTATTTGACGCGTCTTCTGTAACGAATCTAACACTCAAAATATTTTGTAAGTAAATTCAACTGAAAAAACGTTTAAAACAATCGTTTTTCCTTTTAAAAAACGGACTACTTATATTTCATTTGAAACAACATGCGTTTTCAGTCATTTTTAAACTTTAATAAATAACTAGACTTTCCATAAAAACAAATGATATTTCAGTAATTTTAAATGTTTACAAATTTTTATTTTGTGAAGTAAAAATATTTTTTTTTTAATAACAAGAATATCTCTTATGTTACTGGTAAGGTTAAGTTCGAAGATGGGAAAAATCGGACTAGGGGGAAAAAAGTTCGCCCTTGAAGAACTAAAACGACCCTTGAAAAATACGATAATTTTACGATTTTTTTTAATTTTTACTCAACAAATGCAACATTTGTATGCCATATTATGTTCATAGACCTGCGCATGGACCAAGGGGGTTAGAAAATTTGTTTTTTTTAGGCCGCCCCCCTGGTTATAGAAATTAATTATATAGAAATTAATTAAAAATAACGATACAAATTTATTATTTAAGCGTAAATATTATAAACAAATAATTTGTAAACATATATAGCAGGGGTACAGGTGTCCCCCCCAACATCGCCGACCCCCCCCCCCCACCAAAAAAAAGGACGCCCCTGCGTTTTTTTTTTTTAATTTTAAACGTGTTGGAGGGTATAAAAGATTCGGCACATCCGAACTTAACACTCTTACTTGTTTTTTTATATCTTTTTACATTTTGGAGGGCATAAAAGATTCTGCACAGCCGAATTTAACTCACTAGTTCCCAGCAAAACTTAGATTACCAAATAAGGTATAAAATAAGGTATATGATCTCTTATTTTATACATTGCAGCATTGATGATTTTAACAGGCGATGAGACTCAAAGTAATGCATCCACATTATCACATAGAATACCAGTAAGGTATAAAATAAGTCATAAATTTATAACGAAGAATACCAGTAAGGTGTAAAATATATGATATTTTATAGGTTACGAGTAAGGTATATAATATAGCATACCAGAACGTAATATATAAGGTGTTACGAGTAGTGAAAAAGTAATTTTGTATTAAATTTACTCACGTGATTGTAAGTGAGTGTAAGTAGATATAATATGCTAGTGAGTGTGGGTCGTTAGAAATTTCTTGTTGTGAGCCCATCTCTAGTTTAAACTTATGCATTTTTTATAAAATAATTATTTTTTATGTTATTGTAATGCATTATGCATATAATTATAAATAATGCATTATTTCAAACTTTCAAATAATACATAATGTAACCAAATATAAATCATCCATGATATAATGTTTAGAAATAATAAATATGAAATACATTTTTCCAATAATCATGCATTACGTAGCAAATTATTAGTAATGCATTATTTTTCACTTGAAAATAATACGTTGTGGAACAAATGTTTGGTAAGACATCCTAAAATAATGCTACAAATAAGGTATATACATTACCTGGTAATGTGTTATATAATCACTACCCATTACCAAAGTTTTGCTGGGTTTTTTTCCATCAAAATTATCCAAAACTTTTTTTCAACAAAAGAATTTTTTTTTACCACAAATTTTGTTTTCATAAAATTTGTTTATCACAATTTTGTTATTCGTGAACAATTTTTTTTTTCTTTTTTTTAATTCCCAGCAAGACTTTTGTAATGGGTAGTGATTATATAACACATTACCTGGTAATGTATATCCCTTATTTGTAGCATTATTTTGGGATGTCTTTCCAAAAATTTGTTCAACAACGTATTATTTGAAAGTGAAAAATAATATATTACTACTTAATAACTTGCTACGTAATGCATGATTATTGCAAAAAATTTATTTCATATTTATTATTTCTAAACATTAAATCATGGATGGATGAATTATGTATTATTTTAAAATTTGAAATAATCCATTACTTATAATTGGATGCATAATGCATTACAATCACATAAAAAATAAATATTTTATAAAAAAAAAAAATGCAAAAGTTTTAACTTAAAGATGGGCTCACGACAGGAATTTTCTAATGACACACACTCACTCACGAGCATATTTTATCTACTTACACTCACTTACAATCACGTGAGTAAATTTAATACAAAATTACTTTTCACTACTCGCAACACCTTATATATTATGTTCTGGTATGCTATATTTTACACCTTACTCGTATTCTTTGCTATAAATTTGATCAATTATTTTATACCTTACTGGAATTCTTTGTCATAATGTGGATGCTTTACTTTGAGTCTCATCCCCTGTTAAAATCATCAAGGCTGCAATGTATAAAATAAGCAATCCTATACCTTATTTTATACCTTATTTGGTAATCTAAGTTTTGCTGGGTTCTTTTACCAAAACTACTTTTCCACCAAGTCTAAACTTTCGATATAAAAATGTTCCATTTGTTTAACAAACGCACAAAGAAACAAGTGAAAGTGTTGAATTCTTCGGTGCCGAAACTTTTATACTCTACAAAATGTAAAAAACTTGTTTTCACTTAAGTAATTCACTCATTTACCAAATTTACTGCTTTTTGGTTAGGACTGCATCTTGCGTTCCAGACAGATGGACGGATGTATATAGCTGGAGAGTCTTAAAAATGGATCAATAATATATAAACTTAATGGGACCAATGTTTCAATTCATTTTGCATGGAATGGCAAATGAGTATAACAGTATTTAAAAAAAAAAATTGCTTCGACAAGTACTCCAAAATCTTCAGAAAAACATTATCATGATTTTAAGGTTTGAACAAGAGTACAAAATTCGCAGTCATTTTTTTTTTAACTGTCGGAGAGCCTAATCGCATTTTTTACAGATGATGTAGAAGAACTGATTAAAAACTTTTCTTTATTAATGTATCCGTGATATTTTTTTTTTTTTTTCAATAAAGAAAGGAAAGGAAAAGGTCACCCATAGCGGTCCCCTCTATCAAGGAAAGGCTATTTAAACTGGATTTCACCTACTTCCAGAGATTGCATATTTTCTACTAACCTCCCAACGCATCTCTTGGCCTATTCTGCTTCGCTGTCGATTATGGATTTATTATTAAAAAGAGCAAACCATTTCTCCGCATACTTACATCAGTGTTGCCATAAGAGAATTTTGAAAAAATTCTAAACAGCAGAAAAAAAAATGCTAAAATGCTCTTCAGACAAAAAAAAAAGTGCTAGATTTTTTTCTTATTTTTTCTTTTAAAAAATCCACAAAAAATGATTTTTAATAATAACTGTTCACTAGCCTGTCCCGAAAATGGCCTCTTTTTGTAGTTTCGCTTGATAATAGCAAATAAATGATGCGTATTACAGAGCTAATTATGGCGAAAATAATCCAAAAAAAATTGGAGTCTGTCTTTGCCTCCCTACAACCGGTTAAAGTTCGCAAACGCTGTGTATTTTGTCAAAAAAAAATATTTTTGTTTCGACCGCTATTGGTGTCAAAATTCGCGGAACGTTTAGTACATTAAGGGAAAAATATTTAAAAAGTTTTCAACGGAAAATTTTGGTCCACCAGAGCATTTTAAGAAGGAAAAAATCGAAGTTTTTGGCAATTTTGAACTTTACATTTTCAAATTGACGCGGATGTTACTCAATCAAGTTCAGAAGGGTATTTAAATCGTCCATGTTCTTTAGGTACCATTTTAAGCCACTTAAAAAAATGTCGAACAAAAAGTCAAAAAAAATTTTACTAGTTTTTGCAACAAAAATTTAATAAGTGGATTAAATTTCATCATGCAAATATTTTCCCTTAATGTACTCCAAATTCTGAAAATTTTGACACTAATTTCGGCCAAAACAAAAAAATATTTGTTTTTACAAATACACTACGGTTGGGAACTTCAACCAGCTGTAGGGAGGCAAAGACAGACTCGATTTTTTTTTTGATTATTTTTCCCACTATCAACTCTCGAAAGTGCATCGATTTTTTTCTATTACCTTAAATTTTATTTTCCGGGACAGGCTACTGTACACATATTTTCTTATTTTCAATTCGGTTTTCTAAATTTCAATTTATTTTTTTCTGAATTTGAATTGCGTTTTTTTAATTTCAATTGGGTTTTCTTAATTTAATTGATAATTTTTGAATTTCAATTAATTACTTCTTAATTACAAATTGGATTTCTGAATTTTCAATGGTCTTCTTAATTTTGATTGGTTTTCTGAAGTTTCTGTTTTTCAATTGGGTTTTCTAAATTTAAATTAGTTTTCTTAATTTTCTGAATTTCGAGTGGGTTTTCTAAATTTCAATTGGGGTTTCTGAATTTCAAATTGGGATTTTTCTATTAATCTTTTATTAATTTCAACTTGGATTTCAGAATTTCAATTGGGTTTTCTGAATTTTAACTGGGATTTCTAAATTTCAATTTTTATTCTCTTAATTTCCTGGGATTCCTGAATTTCAATTGGGCGCCATAAAATAAGTCCCAAAAAAAATTAAATAAGGCCCAACAATTCCATACGATTTGGGAGTTATTTTGTTTTGAAATAACTCCCACATGTGCTGGACCTATTTATTTTTTTTTTTTGAAAATTATTACATTTTTAAATTTGGGAAATAGTTCATTATGAAATAACTTCCAAATTTGTTTGGATAGCGAATATGAAAATAGAAATAATTTACCTTGAAATTATTGAACTATTTTGTAAATAAATTCAGAACAATTATTATTCAGAATTACAACAATGTCAATCAATATCAGTAGAAAATATAACGTTTGCTGCACTGCGAAATGCACACCGCGAGTATTTGCTAAAAATGTTGAGCTCTTCAAAACAATATATTATGGCTAACTGAACCCACAACCAAGTAAGACAAATTTTTAGGGTCCGGTCAATTATTTAAATTGTAAGCGAAATGGACTTTGAAAAATTTGCTTTTAGCCTGTCATAGCTCTTCTTAATTATACAATTTATGTTGTTGGAATGTCATGGTTTTAAGAAAATGCTTGAATACATATGGGTGTGAAAAAAGCGCCGCAGGAGAAAAATTTTTACAAGAGATTTTAACAAAAATTAAAATATTGAAAAAAAAATGCTAAAAATGCTAAAAAATTTAAAAAAAGTGCTAAGCTGGGGCGTACGGACATAGCGCCCAAGTGCATATCGCCCAATTTAAAAAAGTCATTCCACCCAAAAAAAATGTGTGTTAGTTGTTGTTGCAAAATTTTTTGGACGATATGGCCATTATTTTTGGGTATTTTAACAATTTTCTTTAAATTTATATAAATTATCAAAAATGTCATATTACCCAAATATCAAAATGTTATATTTATAAAATGTCATAGCACCCAAAACAATAATCATAAAACTCACCAAAGTTTTTATGCGTAGCCGGCCTTCGGCCGGGCTTAGGGATTACAAAATCCATGCATTAAACCCACCCTCTCCGCAAAGTAAAGTTTTCTAGGGTAGCAGTCCTTTACGCTACCAAATTTGTTATGCCTCAAAAAGGCCTGATAACCAAAATAGCTTTGGTTTGCAGAGAGGGTGGGTTTAATGCATGGAGTATGTAATCACTAAGCCCGGCCGAAGGCCGGCTACGCAGGAAACCTTTATTACAATAAAAAAAATCATAGAAGTCGTAATTTCGACATTTCGCTCAAAAAAAATATTTTGGATTTTTTGACAATTTTGTTTTGGGAGAAATAACATTTTTAGACCTATCATTTTGGGCTATATGTCGCAGCGTGGGCGATATGTCATTTACGGTTTTGGGCGATAAGACCTTGGGCGCTATGTCCGTACGCCCTAAGCTGGCACTTGGCACTTTTTTCCAAAAATTTAGTGCTAAGTCCAAAAAAAAAGTGCTAGATCTAGCACTAAAAGTGATAAAATGGCTTACATTTCCAATGAGCTAAATAGAGTATAAATCATACTAAAGTCTTAGGTAGAGATCGTCATTCTTGCAGACACGTTATATTTAACAAATTAATATGTTATACTCCCAACAAGAACTCCGACTGGCCACTAAGAGTTACCCCAGATCCAACAAATTTTCAAATTTCGAACTAAAATTTAGTTAATACAACAAAAAAATGGGTTAATACATTTGAAAATAGGTTGTCACAATTGAATATCGGAAGTCTCAACTAAATTCGGTTGAAACAACAGATATTTAATTAAAACAACCAAAAATTGCGTTGTTACACCCAAAAATAGCTGCTACAACCGAACTTTGAGTTGATACTACTAAAAAAATCGGTTGAAAATAAATTTGTCTGTGTGTATAGTCAAAATACATGTTCCTGATACTGTGTATTAAATACTAGAACGACACTGATACCAGAAACGAGTATTCGCAAATTGGCATTGTAACAGATTGTGTACAACCTTTAAAAACAATCTGATACACCATCTTTATGTTTATATATTATATTTGTGTATATTTTTTTCTTGTAAAGGTAAGTTTGTGTGAAATATCAAGTCTCTCGTCTTACACTTTGATTGTTTTTAATTAATTTTTGCTGTCATTGCTACCGTCGAGACATTTGGTTTTTTTTTGCTCTCTGTTTTGCTGTTGTATTATTTACCATCGTTACGTTGGTGCAGAATCATCAATGTTAAAAATAATTGGTATTTGTATTTCTTATGAATTATGTATAAGCTGATTTAAGAAGTTCAAACTTTCAATTGAATGAATATAATAAATCAGATAGAACTTTTAAGTTTTGTTAGTAAAATCTATGAAGTTAGATGGTGGTAGCACGTAAACATTGTTGAGGTCATTATTTCACTTGTTTATCTGTAAATGTTATTAAAAATTAATTGAAATTATATTTAGATTTTTAAGTTTGGAGTTTATGGAAATCTTTGAGGGGTTATTAGTCACTTTTAAATTTTATGTCAATAAAATAATGAAAAGAATATTTTAAACCCGATCTTCTAATTAGTATCGACTTTTCCATCAAACAGCACGGGAAAAAGTGAATTTTTTTTTTAACCTGGTGTCTTCAGATTTTTTCATATTGTATATGGGGCATTCCATGTCAAATCTGATACTTTGAAATTTTTTTTTTTTAATTTTCCCAATTTGCTTAAAGTTTTTAGTACTCTTCGAAAACTCCTTCGTGGTAAATTTTCAGAGTTTTTGATGACCCGTTCAAAAGATACCGAATTTTTAAAAAATTGGTAGTTTGTTCCTTTACTCAAACTTCTTTTACTCATAACTTTTTCAATTATGGTCCAAATTTCAAATTTTTTTTTGAAAATTTTTGTTTTTTTACGTATTTAAAAAAAAAAATCCCAAAAAATTCTTAAAAGCGCTCTAGTATGCGATTTTTAAGTTTTAAAATTTAAATCTCATTATTACTATTTTCTAAAATTTTTTGAAAAAAATTTATTGTAATTTTCCAATCTTAAAATCATTTCTACTGCTCCAATGCACACAGGGCACTGTGGTTCCAAATCCAAATCTAGGTGGACAAAAGTCTAAAAAGTTTGAACCTCTAAATTAAAAAACGGTAGGTGTTTTAAATAGCTAACAACATGCCTAGACTAGACGCAAAATATTTTGATTAAATAAGGGGTTTAACTTTGTCCCCGCAGCACTAGAACATCAATGTTTGTTCACGAAAATGTTTGTAATTAAAAACTAAGGAAATCAATACAAAACTAAGTAGCTTATACCAAGTGAACTATTTGAAGGAGAATGCCGTGAATTGTTTTTTATATAGCCATGGGTATATACTTATCAAAAAAATTTTCATGGGTTCGAAATTTTTTCACGATTTCTTAATATCGGTTTTTGAAGTTAGGGTCATAAGTAAAAAAAAAAAAATTAAATTATCAATATATCAAAGCTTGCCAAAAAAAACCGCTCCAAGTTGCGGGCAAGCCACTATATACGTCTCTTAGAGTAACTATCAGAGAGTATGTTTCATCTTTCATCTCATCCATTTTTCATAGCGTTTTTAAAAAAGTAATTTTTTCTTCAATATTTATAACTCTCAAGAAAATGCTTATAATATTCAGGGTCTTCTGCACATATTTTTGCAACAAATACCTCTACAGTATTTTCTATAATTGTTATATCACATATTTTTCCTTTCCCGCAACTCTAGAAGCACAAAAAGGATTTAATTTGAACACTCTAAAAAAACTACACATTAAAAGTAATTCGACATAGCTGGGCTTTACTGTAATGCTCAGAAAAGCTTTTTATATCATTTTTAAATACTTCCTTTAAATTAAGTGCCCTAAAGTAGCAAAAAGTAATTAACTTTTTCCAGTTGTAGCGAAAAGTCCAATTAAGTTGAAGCTATTTTAGTGAAACCCACTGTATTTTTTGAAAAATATTGAAGCTACAATTTTTTAAAGCATTTTTTTGAAATCAGCGACCCCAAAAACATAAAATATCATGGTTGCATACTTTTGTCCACCTAGTTTTGGAATCGGAACCACAGTGCAGGGCCAGCATGATCCAATTCCGGCCAAAAGTCTTTATCGTTGTTGGACCCGTCTGAAAATGTGCTTCTAGATGAATTTGAGGTCGCTGATTTCAAAATTTAGCTAAAAACCAAAAAAATCAAAATGGCGGATCAAGTATGGCGGACAATTTTTTTTTTAAATTGTCCGATTGAACTCAAATTTTGTTTTATGCTGGTCTTGGAGTTACTGAATAAGAATTGTTACTCCGAATTTCGAAAAACAAAATGGCGGACTAAATATGCTTCTTAAAGTTTAAAGAATGATCCAACTCCGGCCAAAAGTCTTTATCGTTGTTAGATCCGGCAGGAAATGTGCTTCTAGAGTATTTCGGGGTCGCTGATTTCAAAATTTAACTAAAAATTAAAAAAATCAATTTTTCTAATAATTGTCCGATTTAACTCAAATTTTGTTTTAAGGGGGTTTTGGAGTTACTGAATCTAAATTACTGGCGTGAATTTTGTAAAACAAAATGGCGGACTAAAATGCTTGGTAAAGTTTGTTACAAGTAATGAAAAACAGTTATATTCCTTTTCTTTGTTGAAGCTAGCTGAAAGTGTGGCATAGTAAATTTCCGGGTCTGTTATCTTAAAATCGAACTGATAAAATTCAATATGGCGGAAACAATATGGCGGCTAGATTTTTAACTTTGTCTGATCTAATTAAAAATTAGTTTTTAGAGTATTAAGAGTGTTTGAAGTTAAATCTACGCACATAATTTTTATATATATATTTTTTTATTTTTGATATAAATATGGAAATGGTGTAAATGACTTACTTAGTTTCAGAAAAGCTTTAGGAAATGGTGACGACAAATTAATCACTTTTTTCTTTATTTTGGAAATTCAATTAAAAATCTTTGAATTTAATTGGAAATGGTGTAACTGATAATTTCCATAATTCTACAAAAAAACTAGAAATATAGATATTTTTTTTTCCTACACTTAAGACACTCTCTGACGATAAAAAACTATTCAAGCCGTTAAACATTATTTTGGGTTAAATTATTTTTTTGAAAAACAAATCTCGGACCACTGCATATATAGCTGTAATTTCGCCATTTATCATTTCGAGCAAGTTTGGGCAACTTTTTTCGAAAGATATGGATCCATTCTATATCAAAAAAAATATAGACCGATTGTATCGAACTGAGGATCACTGAGGATTTGTTCGGCACGAGGAAAATAGCTAAAAAATTATAACTTTTTTCACAAAAAACGCGAATTGCTGCCAGGCAGATGAGTTATATTTGTCCATGTTATTTACGCTACAAAGGCTTATATATAAGGTTGAACCACCCAAACAAAAAGTTGAACATTAGCAATAGAAGTTTGGAAAAAAAATTAAAAAAGTATCTCAACTTTTAACATTTTTTTACCGACTTTTTAAACTTTGAAGACCTGTCAAAGGAAAGGGTGTAATTGGATTATAAAGATAAGTTCAGAAAACCTACTTCTATATATGCCCAACAAACTGGTAAACATTTTTTGGAGAATTTACAAATAAGGACTTTTGGCCGGAAATCGATCTGTCTGGCCCTCTGTGCAATGGTGCGTCTTTGAGGGGTCATTTATAATACCGACCCCCATTAATTTTTACGTCTTAACATTTCTTTGAAACAAAATAATACCCTATCTCAAATTTCTAAGGGGGCTCCCACACAGGGCCGCCTTAAGGTATGGCGGGGGCCCTGGGCACACAAGAATTTGGGGACCCCTGGAAAGTTAAAAGATGCAACACAAGAGAAAAAGATTGTTATGTTTTTGTTTTGAGAATTAGGACCTACAAAAAATTAAAAAATATATATATTGTGAGTAGGTTTATTCAGCTCGAGGTATTTTTTCTTTTTTACAAGAAAAGGTTCCAGAAGCAGACACTTTTTCTATTGGAAAAAGGAATCAAAATCTAAGATTTTTTCTATTGGGAAAAGTAATCAGGATCGGATACTATAGGAAACCTTTTTTTATAAGAAAAATGTCACAGAATCTGAGGGTTTTTCTCCAAAACAAAGGTCTCAGAATCTGAGACTTTTTCTAGAGTAAAAAGGTTTTTGAATCTTAGACTTTTTTATAGGAAAAATCTGAGATTTCTGAGACTTTTTCGATAAGAAAACGATCTCATAATCTAATACTCTTTCTATAGGAAAAAGGTATCAGAATCAAAGACTCTTTCTATATGAAAAAGGTCTCAGAATCTGAGACTTTTTCTTATAACCTAAGACTTTTTCTATAGTAAAAAGGTCTCAAACTCAGAGACTTTTTCTTAAGAAAAAAGATCTCAGACTCAAGGACTCTATTTATAGATAAATGGTCTCAGAATCTGAGTGTTTTTATAAAGAAAAAATGTCTTAGAATCTTAGACTTTTTCTATAGGAAAATGGTAATTTTCTATAAGAAAAGGTTCTTAGATTCTGAAAATTTGATTTTTTTTTCTATAAGAAAACAAGTAAGAAAATTATCGTCGGTCAAGACCGACCATATAATACCCTACACCAAGGTTTCCCGGAAAATGGGTCCCATGGATCGATTAGATCTATATCTTGTAAAACCTTTAATAAGTGAAGAAAACACTCACAAATCAAATTTGAGTGAAATAGGCTTCTATTTGTTGACAATAAACCGCTTTAACTGAATATCGGGCAAAATTTTCACAAGGGGCCTGAGTCCAAAACTGGTCCGATGATTATCAGGTTTGATAAGGTTATTTAAGTACGCGTTTAACATACACAAACAAAATTTTAATTAAATATTTTCTATTTTCATGAAATTTGAGACATTTATGTGAAAATCGGGAAGGTGGTTTGTATGGGGGCTACAAGAAGAACTGGCCCGATTTCTTTGAAATTCGGAATGATGATATGTGAAGACAAAACATGTTTACCATCCAAATTTCAAAGCGATACCTTCTACAATACGGTTATTAAAGTCATTTGAGCCAAAACTAAAGAGGACCTTTGTATGGGGGCTAGGTCTAAATATGGACCGATTTTTTCCAATTTCAATAGGCTTCGTCCTTGGGCCAAGAGAGATTTAAGTTTCAAATTTCAAGTCAATTGATTAAAAATTGCGACCTGTATCGTGTTTACACCGTTTACATGGACAGACAGACGGACGGACGGACGGACGGACAGACGGACGGACGGACGGACATCGCTAAATCGACTCAAAAAGTGATTCTGAGTCGATCGGTATACTTAAAAGTGGGTCTAGGACCAATATTTCGGGTAGTTACAAACATCAGCACAAACTCATTATACCCTGTACCACAGTGTGGTGTAGGGTATAAAGATCTAAATCTGAGACTTTTTCTATACGAAAAATGTCTCAAAACCTGAGACTTTTTCTATACGACAAATGTCTCAGAACCTGAGACCATTTATGCAGGAAACTTCTGCCATAGAGAAATTCTCAGATTTAAACTTTTTCTGAATCTGAAATTCATTAGGAAAATTTTAAATTAAGTTTTAAAAACAACTCGTTTTTTCTCTTAAAAACAGCAGTATAAAGGGAAAAATTATCATGAGAAATTAACATACGTTTTTGGCCTTTCGGGGTCCCCGTAGGGTCGGGGCCCTGGGCACGTGCCCAGTGTGCCCTAATAGTTAAACCGGTACTGCTCCCACACAAAACGACATTTTTTTAAATTTGCTCCAACCGCTCTAACTGCCCTAATAGTGCCCTTAGAGCAACAAAATGTATGACCTACCCACAATATTTTTTTAGTCCAAACATTTTCTCTGAACACACCTACCCTCTATCTTTAACTGGTAAGGCGGTCCCCATACAATTTTTTTTATTTTTTGTAAATTTGTTTTATTTAATCAGCTTCTACCGGTCCAATGGTGCGTCCGAGAGGGGTCATTAATGAGACCGACCCCCATTTATTTTTACCCTACAACATTTTTTTAAAACATACCTACGCCCTATCTCCACTCCCTAAGTAGGCTTCCATTCAAAATTACATTTTTATAAAATTTGCTCAAACTGTTATTTGTATGGGAGCCCACTTAGGGAGTGGAGATAGGGCGTAGGTATTTTAAAAAAAAAATGTTGTAGGGTAAAAATAAATGGGGGTCGGTCTCAATAATGACCCCTCTCGGACGCACCATTGGACCGGTAGAAGCTGATTAAATAAAACGAATTTACAAAAAATAAAAAAATTGTATTGTAGGTCGGTCATACATTTTGTTGCTCTAAGGACACTGTTGGGGCAGTTAGAGCGGTTCGAGCAAATAAAAAAAAATTTTAAATATTTTTTTTGTTAAATAAACTAAAAAAAACATAATTTTTGTTAAATTATTAAGTTGATTGTTGAAAACTTTTTCTAAAAACTTTGTTTAAATGATGATTTTAACAAAAAGTTTGCTTAACCAAAAGTAATTTGAATTTTAAAGCTGAACTCACAATGACGGAGTACTGTGTACCAGATAGTGGATTTTGTTCCTTTCTCTTTCACACTGACACATTTTATGTATGGTGTCTTCTCTATTTTTAGAGATGGTACTCTGTAGTACAGAGTACTCCGACATTGTGTCGAAGCCTTAAAACAAATTTACAAATTTTTCTTAAGTGTAGGGGGACATTGTAGTTATTTTAACTTAAAAGTGGGGCACGGCGCAAAAAATGTTGGTAACCATTGAGTTAAACCTTAAATAAGTGTTGAAAACACATGTCTAAAAATTAAAAAAAAAAAAATTGGACCTTGCCCAATTAAATTCAGACTTGACTAATGGCGTTTTCTTTTCTGGAAAAAAATGTTGCACTTTCTGCATTTTTTTTTTTTCTTTATGACTCTTTGTGTATAGTAATGAGCAGTAAGTATAGACATCTTTGGTACTAAAAGAAAGGTATTGTCCTGTTCTATCTAACTGTTTATAATAAAATGTCGAAACAGGATTATTTTATTCAATTAAGTATCAAAAACCCATAAATTTTTACATTTATAGAATCGGCTCAAAAACTGAGTATTGTTTTAAAATGCTTTATATAGCATTAGATAGGCCTTGAAAATACCTTTCTTTTGATACCAAACATGTCTATATTTACTGTGCATAACTGTGCACAAAGAGTCATTAAAGAAAAAAAAGTGCAGAAAGTGCGACATTTTTTTCCAGAAAAGAAAACGCCATAAGTTACAAAAGACAACATTTAACACCTACAAACTCAATTTTAATAAAATTTCTTATTTTAAAAAAAAAATTTGAGATTTATGTGAATAACGGGAAAGTGTATGGGTTTGTATGGGGACTACAAATGGAACTGATCCGATTTCTTTAAAATTTATAATGTTGATTTGTGAAAACAAAACGTTCACCTGCTAAGTTTCGAAAATATATCTGTTATAGTACAGTTGTTATAGTCATTTTAGTCCAATTGAAAGGCGCGTTTGTATGGGGGCAAGGTCTAAATGTTTTCCAATTTCAATAGGTTTCGTCCTTGGGCCAAAATTTCAGGTAAATTGATCGAAAATTGCGACCTGTATCGTGCTTTCGCCGTTTACATGGACAGACAGACGGATGGGCTTCGTCAAATCGACTCAAAAAAGAATTCTTATTCGATCGGTATGCTAAAACGTGGATATATACTAGGGCGTTTCATCAAAAACTTTTTTTTGATTTTTGCTACTCTTGAAGCGGAATATGAATTCTTATGGCCTAAAAGATTTTTGAGATTTTTTTTAGATTTTTGGCGGGCCGGGATCAACTCGCTGAAATCGATTTTATGCTAAAAATGAGGTTATAAAACATAATTTTTTTTTTTTTTTTTATGGTGCCTTGTTTTTACAAAAGTGGATAAATTACTTTAAAATATTGCTAGCCTCATAAAAAAAAATATTCGCGGTAAAAATGATAAGGTCAAAGGTCCATAATTTGACCTTAAAAGTAAAAATTTTGAATTTTCCAACTTCAAAGCTCAATAACTTAAGAAATATGCAACGTAGGTTCGTGATGTTGACACCGTTTAATAGATATTTTAAATACCTTTCATTTAAATCCAAAATGACGTCTGTCATTTTAGTAGAAGTATTAAAAAATTTAAAAAAACTAACTTAACCCATTTTTTTTCTTACATTTCACATGAGCTTAACCAACAAGTACATATGTTAGTATCTTATTAATCGGTAGAATGTCTGATAATAGATAACTTATCATTTACGTATATGCGTTATGTGGTCCTATACCGATATTTCGATGTGTTACACACGGAATGCCAAAGTGAGTTTACCCCCATACTCTGGTTAGAGGGTATAAAACTCACTTTGGCATTCCGTGTGTAACACATTTTTGGAGAACACTAGCCCACGTTAACCCCTAGCCCCCATACAAACGCCCCCTTTGGATTCGGCTTATGTGACCCTAATAACCGTATTTTAATAGATATCGCTTTGAAATTAAGCAGGTAAGAAAATTTTGTGCGTACGAATCACCATTTCAAATTTCAGAAGAAATCAGGTCAGTCCTTATGGTAGTCCCTATTCAAACCACCCTCCCGATATTCCCGAGTAAAAATAAACATATATAACAATATATAATTTGATACAAGCATAATATATCATATATGATTATATATCCCGTAGGATATTTTCTAAATTTTTTAAATGCAATCATATGCAGTTATATATAATTTAATCATGATTCGTATTAAAAGGTGTACGGTTAATATAAATATATAAAATTATATGAGTGTCAATACAAAATTTGTTTTTCTGTATAATTTAACATAAAATTATATATAGCTTATTCTGTTCCATACAAAACAATATATGTTTCCAATTAAACAAAAATTTTCTAAGTTTTTAGGCAAAGTATAAGAAACTTTTTAAAATGTTCCTAAACATTTCCTTGCCAGGGCTATGTATACAACCTACCTGGTTCGAAGCGTACCCAAACATTTTTTTTGTTTTGAAAAATTATATGTTTGGTGAATGTATCGTTGACCTGTGGTGTATCTCAACCCAATCCAAAAAAAAACAGGATTTTATATGTTTTTATGCAATTAGATCTAATTAGATTCACCAATATATGACAATGTCTGGTCAAAACTCGGATGAAATCAAATCATTTTTTATACAAGTTGATCTCTTTTAATGCAAAAAGATCCACCATTATTCGGATCAAATTGCGTATAAATATATATTGTGTTACATATCATTATATATTGCATCACATAAAAATTTTTACTCGGGTTCACACAATTCCCTCAAAATTCATAAAAATGGAAATATTTGATAAAATTTTTATTTTTATGTGTTATACGTGAACTTTAGTAACTTATCAAATCGCAATATAATTGGACCATTTTTGGACTTAGTCCTCCATTTAAAAAATTTCAACCGATATTCAGTTAAATCGGTCTATTGACAAAACAATAAGTCAATTCCACTTAAATTTGATCTATGTGTGTTTTCTACACTTAATAAAGATCTTACAAAAGACAGATCCAATCGGTCCATGTTTGGACTTGGGACCCGTTTTCCGGAAAACGCTGGTGTAGGGAATTATATGGTCGGTCTTGACCGACTGTAACTTCTTACTTGTTCTTAGTTAACATATTATTAAAATACGGAATTTTTCAAACCAAATCAGTCATTCTTTTTATGGGACCTAAAGGTCTTCTATTTTTTTAATATTTCGTTTAAAAAATTTTGCTAATTTTTTTTCCATACATTTTTTTTCCATACTGTAAGTAAATTTTTTCTAAATTGTTTTTATTTTTTTTTTGAAGAGCCATAACTTCTATAGTAAAGATCTAATTTCTATAACCAAAGTTGAAATGAAAAGCTAGAATCCTCAAAGCTAGAATTTCAACGCACAGAAAAAATAAAAAAAATATTTGAGTAAATTTTTAATACTATTGAGTAAAAAATTACTCAATTTTGCACCAGTAAACGATTTAATAGTAATGAGTAGGGCAAGTACTTTAATGAAAATGAATGTTTTTACTCGGCACTTTAATCATACAACAAACTTAATATCTATCCGAATCAAGAAATTTGCAATGGAATGGCATCGATTTGTAGTTGCATATTTTTGCATATTTTGGTATAAATGCATATTTTTCAATGATGGGTACCAATACCTTTTCGATACCAATACCCGTTAATACCAATTCAAATTGAAAACCAATACCAATTAAAAACCAATACCTTTATTTGTGCGATACCAATACCGATAAAAAACCAATACCAATTCCCCACTACCAATACCAATTAAAAACCAATACTTTTATTCTTCAAAACCAATACCAATAAAAAACCAATACCAATTCATTTTTTTCTACTTTCGTATCGGTTTTGTTTCGGTTTTTTGTATTCTTATTTTTGTTTGTTTTAATTGTGACGTCAAATATTTTCTTTCCAACACATTATTATGTTTTAATTGCTAAAGATGTTCACAAAAGATGTTACATCGATCAGTAAATTACTGACAGTAATCGTTTGCATGCAATGTCACATAACAAAAACGAGTTATCTACTTGAATTTTGAATTTTTTTCTTTTGCAAACATTGTTAATATTTGATATACATATGTACATTGAATGTCACTGTGCTCTTCTTTGCGTTGTAAAAAAATACTAATGTCCTATTTTGGAAATTCCAAAATTTTAATCAAGCAGACGTTACAAAATTGTATGTCACAACCAGTGTTGCCAGATAAGGGGATTTGTCCCTAAAATGGGGATTTCAAGTTTGGTTTGGGGACAAGATTTCCAGGGGAGGGATTTGGGGATTTCGCAAATTTTTGGGGATTTTTTCTAAAATTTGGGGATTTTTTTTATTCAAAAATTAAAAATTTAATTTTTAAAATTGTTAAAGCCCCTATGACACTACATTTTTTTTGTATTGATGAAATTTATGTAAACAGGGCAAATATATCACTATAGGAAATCTGCCCAAGTGTGAAGAGTAAAAGAATACTAATAAAAAATAGTATACGTCAAATTTTATTCTTGTGTTATCGATAAATTTGGTTATCAAATGACTGAATGTCAAAAAAAATGTAAAAATTTTACATATTTTTTTGAATTTATGCATGAATGATATTAAGTGTTGCCAACTTTTCTGTTTTTCATTAAATGAAGCGATTTTTTGTTTGTTTTTGGCGGTTTTTTAAATTTATTCAGGGGTTTTTTATTAAAAAGAAAGTAATCACCACTATTTGTTTGTTTATTTTATGTTTCTTTTTCATTTCTTCTTCTGCTGTTTCATTCTTTCAATTAATAAAAAATAAAATACAAAAAAAATCTAGTGTCATAGGAGCTTAAGACTATTACCAATTAATGAGATTGACAGTGGTACATAATGCAGTCAAAAATTACAAATGCATTCATTTGTTAGTGTCAAAGTAGTAAAATTGGAATATCAATGCTTTAATTACTTTTTGACGTTTTTTGAAAAACAAAAATATTGTTTTTAAATGCACTTATTGTAAGATTGCAGTCTTTAGAAGCTGGTTTTGTACAACTGTTCTTAATCCCATCATTCGGATTGTGCAAGATAAAATAATTTGGGTCGGGAGTAATTTTAGTAAATGTTTTACGAGGGTCGAACAAAGTTAATTTCTTTCAAACGCAGAATCGTTTATATTCAGTTGTCAAATAATTTTTCTAACGACATATGAAAATAATAAAAGTCAATTAATACAGCTAAAGAAACCATTATTTTTTGACCTCCAATACTTTTGACACCTATTTATTTGTGAACAATAAAAACATATTTTGTTTATTTATTTTAGAACATCTACTTGAGTGCAAAGTAATGGGATATTAATATAAAAAAATATTTCTTTGTTTACAAAAAAATTGGTGGTCAAAAGTATTGGAGGCCAAAAATAGGTACTGGTGTCTCCAACTGTGTTGATTGACTTTTAGTATTTTTGTGGGTCGTTTAAAAAATTATTTGACAACCGAATAGAAACTTTTGGAGTATTAGCTCCTAGCACGAATCTGTCATCAGAAAAGCTGTATCAAATAGCCTTCTTGAGATAGAGGCATTTTAATATTTTGTGGACCAAGCCTTTAAAACCAACAATTCTTTTAATATTGGAAAAGTGTATGTTAAAGGAATATATTTTTTTTATTCAAATTTCTTATAAAAAATCCTTACATATCCAAGAAATCCGGGCTCGATACGATCAGGGATACCATCAGGTAATGTCAAGGAAGTTGACAGCGTCCTTTTTGCAATAAATATCCAAATTTTGCAAGAAATTTCCTGTTCAAACCAGATATGTAATATTGAGAGAAAAAATTTAAAGGACATTTTCTTAAGTATTCCTGCCTCGTAAATACGAATAAGTCATCAGAAAATTAAATTTCTTAAGATTGGAAAAGTGTGTGTTAAAGTTATATTTTTTCTCCCCAATAAAATTACCTATTTTTTGCAAGAAATCCAGTCTCGATACCATCAGGACATGTATGGAAGTTCAAAATGTCCTTTTTAAGTTTTATCCTTAAATATTCGAATTGTGAAAAAAATCCTGTAGATACTAAAATAAAGAAAACGTGGGGTTAAAATCCAAATTTTGTTGAGTATATCCAGAAATATCTGATTTGAACAGTTTTTTTTTTTGCAAAATTCGAATAGTTTTAAGGATAGAACCAAAAAAAAGTTAAATTTTTAACTTCCTTACCATGTTCTGATGATTTTCCTGATCTTATCGAGGCCGGATTTTTTTTTTCAAAAGTTATGTAATTTTGTAGGAAAGAGAAATAAAAAGACAACATTTACAATTTTTTAATATCAACAGAATTCTTAAATTTGGGGGCTTGATTCGCAAAAAATTCAAATTCCAATATCTCAACCCTTTTAATTTAAATTTTAATATTTAAATATCATAAAAAGGTCTAACCTTAAAATTAATATAAAAATATTGTTTAATATACACCATTTTTTTAATTAAATAGAGTTTATATTTTAATATTCATAATTTTATTTTTTTTGGGGATTTAATATAATTTGTAGAGTATTTTTGGGGATTTCATTTTTTAAATTGGGGACAAGAGCCAAATATTTTCTGGCAACACTGGTCACAACACCAGACATTTTTTTATTGTTTTATTAGAGGCACAGCCATATTATATAAGAATTTAAGAACGCATAATGAGCAGTTCACACTTGCTATTTTTGAGAGTTTAAGGGCTACGTGTTTAAAAAATTCTGTTTTCTGTATTTATTACGTTTTTATTCTGTTATACCAAATTCGCATTCATTTTTTTAAACATGTTTAACCACTTAAACATGTTTAAATTTAAACTTGTTAGGGTATATAAACATGTTAAAGTGCTTAAACATTAGGGCTATAACCAAATTTTTGGCATAGCACCACGTGATAAACAATGTTGTTTTATTAAACAAAATCGCATTCTCCGACCATTTTGCAAAAAAAACCACACGCACCAAATTCATTTTCTAAAAGTCCTCAAGATTTTTGTTTTATTAATAAAATATTTATGTATTTTTTACTTAACAACAAGTAACAAATGAAAAAAATTAAAAAAAACACTAATGTCTATTTATTAAAAGAAATAAACTTTAGATTTAAAGTTCGTGCTGATTTACATAATGGATAAATATCCTGGACCTCTAATTACATAAAAATGTAATAAACAAGAAAGTGAAATTTTCTAAATATGTAGTAATTTTAATTTTGTTGGGGAGGGGGGTAGTACCCAACGGGTACCTTCCCCGCCTGCCTTAGTTTTAGTTTCGGACTCGATTAAAGCGGAATCATAGTTAAAATATTCACATTTTGCGATTTAAAAAAAAAAATAAAAAAATAGTAATTTAAAACTTCATCGCGTTTGGTGCGTGTACTTTTTTAACATCCGCGAAAAAGTGAAAACATTTTTCTTCATAGTTTTTCGTGGCCTATATGACTGTGCTAGGCCAATTTTGATATTAACATAAAATGTAAAAAACGTATAGCCCTATTAAACATGTTAAAAAAAAAATGAATGCGAATTTGGTATTACTGGTGTTTTGTTAAACAACTTGTTTAAGGTGGTAAGTGTGAACCCCATATAAGAAAAAATTTGATCCGTGCAATTGGCAAAAGCTCTAAAATCGAAAAAGGGGCCCCTGCATGATAACCCATTTCGATCACCTTTTTCAAAAAAATATTTATGTATTAAAAAGGATGAAGTTCAGGTATATTTTATTACAAATGTTAAGTCTCATCTTCCTGAAATTAAAAAATATCTCCCCTTGACCACCGCAATTTATATGTGCATTAAATGCAATGTGCATCAGCACAGAAATTGTTTCAAGCAAAATCGAAAAATTTGCATTTTTTAGTTAAGGCTTTTAACTTTTTTATTAATTAATATTAATTTTTTTTAGATTTAATTTATTATCAAATTCCACTAATTGAAACATTTTGAAACTATTTATTTTTAAAATAACGAAATAAATTAATAAAATACCAAATAAATCCAAATATAAAAATTGCATAAAAAGTTGAAATACAGGCTTTCCTGGAATAACGGAACATTAAAATTTTTTTTACAAGAGTTTTGAGATCAGCCGGTGCTAATTTTACTAAATATGTACCTTTTTCCAAAAAAAAAATGAATTCTTGTCCAAAATGGGTTAAGCATGTACTATTTAATTTAAAGTTTGATTTAATTCTGAATACAAATACTGCTAAAAAATATATTTTTTTTAAAAGGGGTTTTTCAAAAAAAAAACATCCCTCACGCAAAAATTCGACTCACTCTCTAGAGTCTAGACACTTACTCAGAATTTTTCAACTCACAATCACGTGATTGAAGAGAAAATCACTTTTTTGAGTCACGCAAATCACGGGACCAGCGACCATCTCCAATTCAAATACATAAACACGAGACAAGTGTCTTTTCATTTGTTTAATCTATAACATCTGTAAATATTATTTAAAATAAAGTGTCCATCCTTGAAAAAGTTTCCTTGTAGGTCTGAATCCAAAAAGTTTCAAGGCACTTATTTATTACCTTAATATAGTCACTTGACTCAAATGAAAATCACTCTATAACCAAATGATTTAAATGAAAATCACTCACGCGTGAATCACGGGACCAGAGACCATCTCCAATTCAAATACTTAAACAAAAGGCAAGTGTCTCTTCATTTGATTCATCTATAACATCTGTAAATTTTGTTAAAAATTAAGTGTCCACCCTGTGTGGGCAGTAAGGGGCCCCCGTAGGCTAGTTGGTAGCGTGCTAGCCTTTCAACGTGGGGGTCGTGGGTTCGATTCCCACCAGAACCCTTGGTTTTTTTCGCTACAACGAGACGACGGTCATTGTTACCAGTTCTCGGTTTGGTGGAATTTATTAAAAATGAGTTGTAAATATATAGAATGAATAAATAAAAATAATTGATCGTGTGATCAAAACTATTATTATTATATATAGTACTTAATTTAAATGAAAATCACTCTATAATCACGAGATTTAAATAAAAATCGCTCACGCCTGAATCATGTGGTTTTTTGAGTCACACAAATTACTGGACCACAGACCATCTCTAATTCGAATACAAAAACAAAAGACAAGTTTCTCTTCATTTGTTTCATCTATAACATCTGTAAATTTTATTAAAAATTAAGTGTCCACCCTGAAATAGTTTCCTTGCAGGTCCGATTTCAAAAACTTTCAAGGCACTTATTTATTACCTTAATATAGCCTTAATATATTCTGAATTTCCAAAAAATCGGTTAAAATTTACGACCTGTAGAGACTTTTGGCCAAAAAACCTACCATCTCGCCCCATTGTGCACTGTGGGGCGGACAGAAGGACGACTTACGTTAAATTAATTAATATTAACGATAAAACATTTTGCATACAAATACCAAAACTGATATAAGATAAATACCAATACTTATTAAAAACCGATACCAATTCGAGGCTAAAACCAATACCAATACCCAATACCTAAATAATTCAAAACCAATACCGAAACCTATACCAATTCAACAAAAAATGAAAACCAATACCTATACCAATACTAATATAATTTTAAAAACCAATACCAATACCAATACTTTTATCGAATTGGTACCCATCCTTGATATTTTTGCATATATTCATATAAGTTGGACTATTTTTAAATTTTTATCAATAATAAAATTTAAAACCTATCGCCTATTTCTTATGGAAAAAATATTTTTATTTACAGAAATTATATTCTGAGTCATTTCTTATAGAAATTGCTTCTGGATGTATAATTTTTAGATTCTGAAAAATGTTTCCTATTTTTAATGTTCCTATTATGATACATTTTACTAATCGTAAAGAATAAATACTCCTACAGGAAAATTGAGGGGTCTTTTGTCTTTGAGTACATTTTTTGAGTTCAGAATGGGAAAATTCCGAAAAAAATGAAAAAAAAAATTTTAAAACAATATTTTTTCTGAAAAAAGAAATATTTAATATTAGAACTTTACTGGTTCTAAAAAAAATGTTACTTTTAATCAAAAAATGTGTCAATAAACAAAATATTTAGCTTATAAAAAATTATTTCCATTCAAAAATACCGCTGTAAGAACTGTCGAGGGCCTTAAAGTGTTTGAAAAAATTGAATTTATGTTGACAAACCGTTTTTTTTTTTTGTAAAAACAATAATTTTTAAATGCATATTTTTTAAGTTTTAAGTGCATATTTTGGATTTTTAGACGCATATTATAGGCACATATTTTTGATTTTTAGATGCATGAAAGTACTTGCCCTAGTAATGAGTAAATTTTTAATAAAAATTTATTAAATGTTTGAAAAAAAATTTGAGTAAACTTTTAATTGACACAATTAAAAATTTACTCAAAATTTATCTACTTATTTTTTTTAAAAGTTTTAAATTTTTTTACAAAAAAAAACAAAAAACTTTTTTTTTTTCAAACTTTACCAAATATGTTTATTAAAGGTGTCCTTACGACTAAGGTAATTTTTCAAAATCACTTTTGAATACGTGGTAGGGTCCTAAATTGTAGTTTAGTATCTAAAAATGAAGGAGCCAAAATTTGGGGACAATCGGATAAAAATAACTCGTGCTGAAAATGGATTGAAGTTTTGGGACACTCTTATGTGATAAAAAAACACGTTTTTTCTAGTTTTTTGAAAATTATTGGTATATGTTATTCTTTGTTAAATTTTTTGTTAAATAATATGAAAATGGTACTAAATTACCTTTCCAAAAAGTTTAAAAAAATTCAAATCGGATAAAAAATAAGCATTTTATGCATACATGCCCCAGACCATTGCATGGTTTTTAAGCCAAAATTTGAAAATGTTCAAAATTTCTAGGCAAAAAAATAAAAAAAAATAAATTTTACTTTATAATGTTATTAAATACACACGCAGAAAAAAAACATGGTTGCGGTGATCATGATTTAAGAGCGTCATATTATGATTGGAAATATGATTGTAGCAATAATGTTAATATGATTGAAGGCAACAAGGAATGTTAATCATTATATGATTGCGGCAATAATTGCTTAAATGTTATATAATTATCATAATATGATTGCAGTTTAATATACATACATATTTTTTTAAAATTGAGAAAATATATTATGCTTTAATACCACACGTTTATAGAAATTCTTCATTACTTTTTTTTTTGATAAAGTTCACACCAATAATTTATTTTTTGTTTTTAAATGTTGTTTTTATAAATATGAAACCATTTTTATTAATTTTGGTTCAATTTAGTGGAAACCTGCGTTTTACATCAATGATGTGCAATAAATTTATGTAATTTTTCTAAAAAATTTCATCAACTATAACATTTTTTTCAGCTAACATTGAATGATTGTATAAACCATTAAGTTATTGACAAAATCATAACATATTTGCTGCAATCATAACGTATTTGTTACAAAATTAAAATTATTGTCAGCAATTATAACACATTCAGTAAACAAAAAATGCACAAAAAACATTTTAATATTTTGGATTTGAAGTTTTTATTTAAAATGGAAAGTTATTTTTAAACCGCACAATAAATAAATTATATAAAGTAGCTTTTTGTATTTCATTCCCTTCTGCGATGATCCAATTTTTTAACTCAAATTGCCTTAAATTTTTTAAAGTACTAATTGTAAGTGGCGTCTTTACGACTAACTGCTTGCTGGCAAAACACTAAACTGATAAATAAACCTGACAATGCTTGCAAAAATCAATTTTCATTAAGTTGTGATTATCTAATGATTGTTATAGTCATGTTATGTTCAAATTTTTGGTGTGTCGAGAATATAATTAACTATAACATTGTTACAACAACCATATTGTACTTTTGGATGTTGCAATTATTTTATTATGATTGAAGCGACTATTAAATGTCTAAAACAACCATATAAATGATTAAATACAATTTTAAAAACAACAACTTGATTGCTGCAATCATAACTGGGTTTAGAGATCATAGTATGGTTGCTGCGATCATGTCGCAACCATATTTTTTCTCTGCGTGCATGTTATAGATAAAAACTAACAAATATGGCAGTCTAGTTTTTTTTTTAATTTGGCGTGGGTAGTGATATAATTTCCGTGGATTTGAAAGAAAATGTGTTTTTCTATGGTAATTTAGCAAATATAGGAAAAAAATGTTTTGTATTGTACTGTACCAAGTGTAAAACATAAATTCTGTAAATTTTTAGAGAAATAGGGAATCTTTAACCCCTTTTCATCGAGGTGAAATGACAAATTTGGGACATTACATATTTCTATAAAACAAAATATCTGCATATATCCGGTTTCTCAAAAGTTATAGAATTTACATTTTGCGCTTCGTTCCGTACAATAAAGAAAAAATTTCCCCATATTTGCTAAATTATTGTGAAAAAACGCAATTTATTTGGAATCCGCGAAAATTTTATCACTACCGGCGAAAAATAAAAAAAAAGCTTGACTACCATATCTGCTATTTTTAACCGTAAATATGTTTTCAATATGATTATAAAGTAAAATTAATTTTTTTTTATTTTTTTGCCTAAAAATTTTTAAAATTTTGAAATTCTGGCTTTAAAACCCATACAATGGTCTGGGGCATGTATGCGTAAAATGCTTATTTTTTATCCGATTTTAATTTTATTAGTCTTTTTAGAAAGGTAATTTAATACGATTTTCATATTATTTAAAAAAAAAATTAACAAAAAATAGCAAATACCAATATCTTTCAAAAAACTTGAAAAAAAGGGTTTTTCTTTTATATAAGAATGCCCCAAAACTTTAATCCATTTTCGGCACGAGTTATTTTTAGCCGATTGTCCCCAAATTTTAGCTCACTCATGTTTAGATACCAAAGAACAATTTAGGACCCTACCATGTATAAAAAGATGATTTTCGATTTTAAGGACACCTCTAATGTTTATGTCTCAATAACATAGGAAAATTTTAAAAAGACGATTTCAAACTTTCACATACATACAAAAAAAACTATAAACTAAGAGAGAATTCAAAAAACTATGAGAGTTTAAAAAAAATTAAAAAAGCTATTAAATTTATATTAAATTATTTACTTAAATTGTTTTTAAAATTTTTAAATAAATTTTTAATTGCGTCAATTAAAAAATTACTCAATTTTTGTTTTTAAATTTAAACAAGTGATTACTCAAATTTGTTTCCTCCATATTTTTTTCTGTGCGAAAAAGTTCAAAAAATTTTGCCAATAAAAAAATGCATTTTTGATGCATAAAAATTTTTATCTTGAGTCATTTTTTGTAAACTTCGATATTTACTTAGGGAATTATGGTTTTTTAAAAATACATTGCAAACAATTTAGAAAACATTTATCTCCAAAATTTTGAAAAACAAAAAAAAATCTAGGTTAATTTTTTAAAAAAAATTTTAAAAACTAAAAATCGCAAATAAAATCGCGAGTTTTTGGAAATATATTAAACTGTAAATGGGAATGTCTAAATGGCTCCATAGAGCATCTGTGTTCATTATATAAAACAAATTTCAAGACCCACGTTCAGTTTTGTGGTTTTGTATCGTAATTTTTACCGATATATTTAGTAAAATTCATACTGGAAATTTTCCATAAAAAATTTACATTTAATCTAAAATTTTAAAATCTGTTGTATGTAGTTAATTTCTAACATGAAACCCTTATTTCCTCCCATGTTGTAAATCAACAAAACTGTTATTGTCTCTTGTTTTTCAACAAAAACTAAACAACAGAGCGAAAAAAAAATATATATCAAAACTTCAACTGAATTATAATTTTCAATATGCAGATATAATAATTTTGCGTTGTTTACTTAACCAAAAAAGAAAAACAAAAAAAGTACAAAAATAACAAACACCCACAAATGACACTGAAATGTCAGTTACACAAGCAGTCACAAATTGTGCTGATCATAATGATATCTGTTTTGTGGGGTTGATGTAGTTTTTGTTAATATTCTGCACTATGTGTACTCTGTTGACAACACCGTTTCTTATTGAAATCAAAAAATTAAACAATTCATGTTATATTTTTTTAATATTTTATAAATAATTTTATGGAAATTAACAAAAATTATAAAAGCGATTAAAAAAAATACTGGGGCGTTTTCTTTTATTTTTGTTAGAGACAGTTGGTTTTCTATAGAAAAAATTTTTCAGAATCTTAGAGTTTTTCTCATTGAAAAAGCTCTCACGATCTGTTACATTTTTTATGGGGAAAATATCTTAAAATCTGAGATTTTTTCTGAAGAAAAAACGTCTCAGAAATTTAAATTTACTTACAGGAATAATGTCTCATAATCTGAAAATTGTTGATCGTTTATAGGAGTAACGTCTCAGAATCTAAAACTTTTTCTATAGGAAAAATGCCTCTGAATCTTAGATTTTTTCTAAAGGAAATAGTGCCAGCATCTAAGTCATTTTTTTATTATGTAGGTCTCAAAATCTCTATATGAAAAACATATCTGGGACTTTTTCTATGGGAAAAATGTCTGAGAATTTAAGAAATTCCTAAACCTACCGAAAAAGAAAACAAGAATTACTATTTTCATTTTCTTAAAACCAAAAATTTTAATAACTTTGGTTTGTAACTTGAATAATAACTCACCTCGTGGTGAATAAAACTGTTTTTCACCAGCTGGTGAATAAAAAGTAACATAATTATTTTTCAACAAAAAAAAAAAATTTTTTCATCAATTTTTTTTTTTTCATCAAATTTTTTTTTTCATCAATTTTTTTCCATCCAATTTTTTTTTTCATCAAAAATTTTTTTTTTCATCAAACTTTTTTTTCATCAAATTTTTTTTTTCATCAAATTTTTTTTTTCTTCTTTTTCTTTTTTTATCAAATTTTTTTTTTATCATTTTTTTTCATTAATTTTTTTTTTTTCATCAAATTTTTTTCCTCAATTTTTATACCCTCCAACCACAGTATGAGGGTATACTCACTTTGTCATTCCATTTGTAACGCATCGAAATATCGGTCGGGGACCCCATAAAGTATATATGGGGCATTCCATGTGAAATCGGACACTTTGAAAAACTTTTTTTTTAGATTTTCCCAATTTGTTTACAGTTTTTAGTACCCTTCGAAAACTCCTTCGTGGTACATTTTCAGATTTTTTTATGACCCGTTCAAAAGAAATCGAATTTTTAAAAATTGGTAGTTTGTTCTTTTACTCAAACTTCTTTTAATCATAACTTCTTCAATAATGGTCCAAATTTCAAATTTTTTTTTCAAAATTTTTGTTTTTTTACGTATTTTCTAAAAAAAAAAATCCCAAAAAATTCTTAAAAGCGCTCTAGTATGCGATTTTTAAGTTTTGAAATTTAAATCTCATTTTTGAAAATGTTTGTACTCTTCGATTTTTTTGAATTTTTTTTTGTGTAAAACTTCTATCTACAAATTTTTTGCCCAGGCAGATCGTGGGATAACGATTATTACTATTTCTTAAAATTTTTTGAAAAAATTTTATTGTAATTTTTTAATCTTAAAATCATTTCTACTGCTCCAATGGTGTGTCATAGAGGGGTCCTTTATAAGACCGACCCCCATTAATTTTTACGTCTTAACATTTCTTTGGAACAAACTAATATCCTATCTCCAATTTCTAAGGGGGCTGCCACACAAAACGACATTTTTTAAAATTTGTTCCAACCGCTCTAACTGCCCTAATAGTGCCCTTAGAGCAACAAAATGCATGAACGACCCACAATATTTTTTTAGTCCAAACATTTTTTCTGAACACACCTACCCTCTATCTTTAACTGTTAAGGCGGTCCCCATACAATTTTTTTTATTTTTTGTAAATTTGTTTTATTTAATCAGCTTCTACCGGTCCAATGGTGCGTCCGAGAGGGGTCATTAGTGAGACCGACCCCCATTTATTTTTACCCTACAACATTTTTTCAAAACATACCTACGCCCTATCTCCACTCCCTAAGTAGGTTAAGAAATGTTAAGACGTAAAAATTAATGGGGGTCGGTCTTATAAAGGACCCCTCTATGACGCACCATTGGAGCAGTAGAAATGATTTTAAGATTGGAAAATTACAATAAAATTTTTTCAAAAAATTTTAAAAAATAGTAATAATCGTTATCCTACAATCTTCCTGGGCAAAAAATTTGTAGAATTGATAGAAATTTTACACAAAAAAATTTCAAAAAAATCAAAAAGTACAATCATTTTCAAAAATGAGATTTAAATTTTAAAACTTAAAAATCGCACACTAGAGCGCTTTAAAGAATTTTTTGGGTTTTTTTTTAGAAAGTACGTAAAAAAACAAAAATTTTTAAAAAAAAAATTTGAAATTTGGACCATTATTGAAGAAGTTATGATTAAAAGAAGTTTGAGTAAAGGAACAAACTACCAACTTTTAAAAATTCGATTTCTTTTGAACGGGTTATCAAAAAAATCTGAAAATTTACCACGGAGGAGTTTTCGAAGGGTACTAAAAACTGTAAACAAATTGGGAAAATCTAAAAAAAAAGTTTTTCTAAGTGTCCGATTTCACATGGAATGCCCCATATATTATTGATCCTTGATCGATTCTAAGACATTCTGTGAATGTCCGTCTGTCCGTCCGTCCGTCTGTCTGTAGATAACTCAATGCAGTCCAAAATAAAACAGCTAGACTCCTGAAGTTTGGCACAAATATGTCTCATGTTCGTAGGCAGGTTAAGTTCGTGAATGCGCAAAATCGGGACAGGAGGAAAAAAGTTCCCCCTTGAAGAACTGAACCAACCTCTGAAAAAATACACTTTTTTTAGACGTTTTTTGTGTTTTTGTTAAATAAATGACACATTTGGTATATTTATCGCGATGGGAAGATGCTCTAAACGTCCCCCACTGACCCGCATCACCATAATCATAAAAGATTCGGCACAGACGAATTTAACTCTCCCACTTGTTTTTTTTTTCATCAAACTTTTTTTTTTCATCATTTTTTTTTTTATCAATTTTTTTTTTTTTTTTGTTATCAATTTTTTTTTTTTGTCGAATTTTTTTTTTCATCAAACTTTTTTATCAATTTTTTTTTTTATCAAATTTTTTTTTCATTAAATTTTTTTTTTTCATCAATTTGTTTTTCTTCAAAAAATTTTTCTATTTATCAAAAAAATTCATCAAAAACTTTTTTTCATCAAAATTTTTTTTCACCAAAAATTTTGGGTTCATTAAATTTTTTTTAACATAATTTTGTTTTTATCAAAACTACTTTTTCACCAAGTCTAAGCTTTTCGCATAAAAATTTTCCATTTATTTATCAAATGTACATACAACAAGTGAGAGTGTTATATTCTTTGGTGCCGTATATTTTATACTCTCCAAAATGTAAAAACACTTTTTTGCACTTAATTTTGCACTCACTTACGAAATGTACAGCTCTTTTGGTTTTTAATGGGGTCCTCGACTTATATTTCAATTCGTTTTGCATGAAATAGGAATGTAATATAATATTATTTTTTCTAAAAACAACTTTTCTTTGGCAAGTAAACCCAAATCTTCCGCAAAACATTATCATGATTTAATGTTTTGGGCAAGAGTACAAAATTCGCAGGATTTTTTTTTAATGCCTATCCAATGGTGTATCAGTCGTGTCAAAATTCGGCTTCCTTATTTTCAAAAATATAAAAAACCTTGGGATAGTTAATATGGAGAGGTATATACACAAGACCGCCAAAATCAATAATAATAATTTCTATTAAAATTAAGCTGACGATTTTTTTTGCGTTTGTCGAAATTCCTGACAGTTTGGATTTTATTCAGATTTTTCCGAAATACATAAAAAAATTTTCATAAGGTGGCAATCGTTTTTCAAATTTAACATTGGGCAGCTAAGAAAAAACAGGAAACTCTTATTTTTCTCCCCTCATTCCCACATGCAAGTTTCAGGACCATCGGCGGGAGCCCTCTGGAAGACCTTCCTAATAAGAATTTATGTTTTGCCACTAACGATTTAATAAATACTCTTGACAATGGAATTTGACAAATTCCGAAACACGTGTCGAGTAAGTCTTGTAAAATGACCAAACCAGTCTTTTTAAAACAAACAACTTCATAAATAGTTTCTCGAAAATTGTTACCGTAATGATTAGAAAAAGAAATATTACCTTGAGCTAGAAAAATTATTCTTTATAATCTTTCTGCAAATAAAAAAAAAATAAAATGAAGAAGAATGATGATTACTAAAAAATTTAATTTATTCACCATGTTGCAATTCACCTTCTTCTGTATGAAAAACAACAGCATTAACCACACAAGAATTGAAAAACCATGATTTAGTTGATACTTGCTTAACAGCCAACTTAGCGTATCGGTCTAGAGTGATCGCATCTAAGAGGCAGTTAATAGCAAAAACATTACAGATCATGGGTTCAATCCTTGGCAGCTGCGATCTGTTAATAATTTTCACATATAGAATATAATTGACTATTAACTGAATAAATTTGGCATTTAAAGTTTTTCTGATGATTATAATAACTTAGAGTTTGCAAAACGATTAAAATCGTAATCGTAATCGCGATTAATCGCACCACTTAATCGTAATCGTAATCGACAAAAAAAATAATGCGATTACGATTAATAATTTTTTATGAAATACACTGTTTTTTTAACGAAATCAGTTACAAAATTTTTTAAAACCCATTTTAAAGTTTCTATTTAAAATTAATTTTCAAAAAAACTAAATTACTCTAAAAAACGATTACTTTAGGAACAATTTCAAACAAAAATCATTGATTCTGGAATGTTAAGTAGAATCGATTGCAGGATGGTATGATGCGTTCTGGTACCGATTATTTGGAATTGAAAATTTTGATGGGTTGGCCCATGATTAATTTAACTTGTTTGCGATTTTCTTTTCTTTTCTCGTAAAAGCCATTAAAATTTAAAGGAAAATTTAAATTCTGATATGAGTAAGTTTTAAAGAGGTTTGTTTTTAAAATATATTTAAAAAGCTTTGTTCGGATTTGGTCGAAAAATTTGGACATGAAATTTAAAAAAAAAAAACTAATTTTTCATACTTTGACCGCAGGTTGCCGATTAATGATGCCTTGTAAAATTTTTTAATAAATTTCCTCGCAATTAGCTCCTTAACTGGCCGTCGGCAGGTATTCCGACTCGACCCCACAGAAATTTTGAACTGGAAGCAGCTTTTGGAAAGGAATCACGAGGCAAAGAGTGAATCCAAACCAGTCACAGTTTAGATTACTCTTTAGTAGCACAGATAAAGAGCTATTAAGACGCAGTAAAATCATGTTTCTATTCAGTGCTGATTGAAGCACTCTTTGTAGAGTTTATTTAAGCGCAATATAGATGTAAGAAAACCTAGTATTTTTATCCAAAAATTTTTTTGATGTTGAAGATGTCAAAAAAATTTAAGTATGTGTAAAATTGTATCACCAAAGAATTTTAATTATAAGTTTTAAAAAAATGTCAACAAAAAATTCTCAAGGGCGCTCGAGAGTTCTTTCGATCCGCAATGATATACTAACAAAGAGACTGTGGTTCCAAAATCTCGAATTATTTTTACTAGGAAAGTTCGAAAGTTTTTAATTTTGTTTTTTAAAAATAATTTTTTTTTGTATTTTCGTACTTTCTAAAATATAAATTTCAAGATTTTTTTAAAGCTATTGCAACTCAAATTATTTAAAAAATTCGATTAATCGTAATCGCGATTAACGGCAATTTTTTTAATCGTAATCGCGATTATGAAATATCTCGAATATTTGCAAACTCTATAATAACTGGATTATATGAAATTAGTAAAAAACGAACCAGGATGTCTTAAATTTTTAGAAAAATAAATTTTTCTTTCACACCTTTCTCAATTCAAACCATATAAGTATAAAAATATATATAAAAAGAAAATAAATTAGTGTTGTTTTTATTCGACCTTTCAGATATAATTTATAAGAAATAAAATTTTTGAGCTCGAGGTCAAGTTTTTGTAAAATTCTTTATTGCTGAAAAAAACAAAAAAATATACATTTAATTTTTAATTTTAAGCGCTTAAGCAGTGAGTGTCTTCTTCATCGTCATCCAGTGTAACACTAGACGATGAAGAAGACACTCACTGCTTTAGCGCATAAAATTAAAAATTAAATGTATATTTTTTTGTTTTTGTTTTTAATGTAAACATTTTCGAAAATATGTTCTGATGATGCAGCACGAAGTGTAGCAAAATATCAGCAATAAAGAATTTTACAAGAACTTGACCTCGAGCTCAAAAATTTTATTTCTTATAAATTGTATCTGAAAGGTCGAATAAAAACAACACTAATTTATTTTCTTTTTATATATGGTTTGAATTGAGAAAGGTGTGAAAGAAAAATTTATTTTTCTAAAAATTTAAGACATCCTGGTTCGTTTTTTACTAGTTTCATATAATCCAGTTATTATAGAGTTTGCAAATAATCGAGATATTTCATAATCGCGATTACGATTAAAAAAATTGCCGTTCATCGCGATTACGATTAATCGAATTTTTTAAATAATTTGAGTTGCAATAGCTTTAAAAAAATCTTGAAATTTACATTTTAGAAAGTACGAAAATACAAAAAAATATTATTTTTAAAATACAAAATTAAAAACTTTCGAACTTTCCTAGTAAAAATAATTCGAGATTTTGGAACCACAGTCTCTTTTTTAGTATATCATTGCGGATCGAAAGAACTCTCGAGCGCCCTTGAGAATTTTTTGTTGACATTTTTTTAAAACTTATAATTAAAATTCTTTGGTGATACAATTTTACACATACTTAAATTTTTTTGACATCTTCAACATCAAAAAGATTTTTGGATAAAAATACTAAATTTTCTTACATCTATATTGCGCTTAAATAAACTCTACAAAGAGTGCTTCAATCAGCACTGAATAGAAACATGATTTTACTGCGTCTTAATAGCTCTTTATCTGTGCTACTAAAGAGTAATCTAAACTGTGACTGGTTTGGATTCGCTCTTTGCCTCGTGATTCCTTTCCAAAAGCTGCTTCCAGTTCAAAGTTTCTGTGGGGTCGAGTCGGAATACCTGCCGACGGCCAGTGAAGGAGCTAATTGCGAGGAAATTTATTAAAAAATTTTACAAGGCATCATTAATCGGCAACCTGCGGTCAAAGTATGAAAAATTAGTTTTTTTTTTTTAAATTTCGTGTCCAAATTTTTCGACCAAATCCGACCAAAGCTTTTTAAATATATTTTAAAAAGCAACCTCTTTAAAACTTACTCATATCAGAATTTAAATTTTCCTTAATTAAAAATTAAATGTATATTTTTTGTTTTTAATGTAAACATTTTCGAAAATATGCTCTGATGATGCAACACGAAGTGTAACGAAATATCAGCAATAAAGAATTTTACTTGACCTCGAGCTCAAAAATTTTATTTCTTATAAAAAAAAAATACAAAATATTTTAAGAAAACTTTTAAGTAAAACAAATAAAAACAAGTAAGAAATTTATAGTCGGCCAAGACCGACCATATAATACCCTACACCAGTGTTTCCCGGGAAATGGGTCCCAAGTTCAAACACGGACCGACTGGATCTATATTTATAAGTTTAAAAAACACTTACAAACTAAATATAAGTGAAATAGGTTTCTATTTGTTGCCAATAAACTGATTTAACTGCACAGAAAAAAAACGTCGAGGTAATGTTATCTATGCTGGCTTAGGTGAATTATTTTAGTATGAAGCTTAAAAGCCACGACTTATTACCTATGCCACCAGTATAATTTTACTTTACATTTTCACCTAATGGTGAAATAATAAATTAATTTTAAAATAACAAAATTTAAGACAATTTGTACATTAAATTTTTAGAAATTGAATACAAATGTTTGTATTTAATTTGAATTTATCTGGAACTAGCAAGGGGTTTGAAGAACGGGTACATGGATGGATTTTGATTTACATTTGCAAGTGATGCACTCGAAAAGCAAGGAAAATAAATATGGAGCCTGGAAATCATAATTCAATATATTTGTAGCTATTTAAAGGTAAAAAAATGTAATGATTCTTTCCATGTGCTGATTTTTTATAATGGATCATATTTTGCTATCAGTTTCAGCTGACAAGAACATTTCACGGCCAAAAACGTCTCCTATAGTACCGTCAGGTGATCTCTAATTGAATGGTGATATTGTTCAAATACAAATTGACTCTGAGGTTATCAAGGCAATGGAATTGGGAACTAAATCCCATTTGATACCCGAAAAAATAAGACCAACGTAATAAAATTTACCAGTTTCAGCTTCTTCTACAGCAAAGTCAAATTAAATGCCCTTGAGGAGAGAGAAAATGAATGAATGTCCACTGCTTCTTGCACTTACTTTGTAATGAGCCTTCTTTTATAGAAAAATATCTCAGAATCTGAGGATTTTTCTACAGAAAAAAATGTCTCAAAATCTAAAAAATTTTCCTATAGAAAAGATGTCTCTGAATCTGAAAATTTTTCTATAGAAAATTGTCTCAGAATCTGAAAATTTTTCTATAGAAAAATGTCTCAGAATCTTAGAATTTTTCTATAGAAAAAATTTCTTAGAACCTGAGAATTTTTTATAGAAAAAATGTCTCAGAATCTGAGAATTATTCTATAGATAAAATGTCTCAGAATCTGAGAATTTTTCTATAGAAAAAATGTCTCAGAATCTGAGAATTTTTTATAGAAAAAAATTCTCAGAATCTGAGAATTTTTGTATAGAAAAAATGTCTCTGAATCTGAGAATTTTTCTATAGAAAAAATGTCTCAGAATTTGAGAATTTTTCTATAGAAAAAATGTCTCAGAATCTGAGAATTTTTCTATAGAAAAAATGTCTCAGAATCTGAGAATTTTTCTATAGAAAAAATGTCTCAGAATCTGAGAATTTTTCTATAGAAAAAATGTCTCAGAATCTGAGAATTTTTCTATAAAAAAAATGTCTCAGAATCTGAGAATTTTTTTCTATAGAAAAAATGTCTCAGAATCTGAGAATTTTTCTATAAAAAAAATGTCTCAGAATCTGAGAATTTTTCTATAGAAAAAATGTCTCAGAATCTGAGAATTTTTCTATAGAAAAAATGTCTCAGAATCTGAGAATTTTTCTATAGAAAAAATGTCTCAGAATCTGAGAATTTTTCTATAGAAAAAATGTCTCAGAATCTGAGAATTTTTTAATGTCTCAGAATCTGAGAATTTTTCTATAGAAAAAATGTCTCAGAATCTGAGAATTTTTCTATAGAAAAAATGTCTCAGAATCTGAGAATTTTTCTATAGAAAAAATGTCTCAGAATCTGAGAATTTTTCTATAGAAAAAATGTCTCAGAATCTGAGAATTTTTCTATAGAAAAAATGTCTCAGAATCTGAGAATTTTTCTATAGAAAAAATGTCTCAGAATCTGAGAATTTTTCTATAGAAAAAATGTCTCAGAATCTGAGAATTTTTCTATAGAAAAAATGTCTCAGAATCTGAGAATTTTTCTATAGAAAAAATGTCTCAGAATCTGAGAATTTTTCTGAGAATTTTTCTATAGAAAAAATGTCTCAGAATCTGAGAATTTTTCCATAGAAAAAATGTCTCAGAATCTGAGAATTTTTCTATAAAAAAAATGTCTCAGAATCTGAGAATTTTTCTATAGAAAAAATGTCTCAGAATCTGAGAATTTTTCTATAGAAAAAATGTCTCAGAATCTGAGAATTTTTCTATAGAAAAAATCTGAGAATTTTTTATAGAAAAAATGTCTCAGAATCTGAGAATTTTTCTATAGAAAAAATGTCTCAGAATCTGAGAATTTTTCTATAGAAAAAATGTCTCAGAATCTGAGAATTTTTCTATAGAAAAAATGTCTCAGAATCTGAGAATTTTTCTATAGAAAAAATGTCTCAGAATCTGAGAATTTTTCTATAGAAAAAATGTCTCAGAATCTGAGAATTTTTCTATAGAAAAAATGTCTCAGAATCTGAGAATTTTTCTATAGAAAAAATGTCTCAGAATCTGAGAATTTTTCTATAGAAAAAATGTCTCAGAATCTGAGAATTTTTCTATAGAAAAAATGTCTCAGAATCTGAGAATTTTTCTATAGAAAAAATGTCTCAGAATCTGAGAATTTTTCTATAGAAAAAATGTCTCAGAATCTGAGAATTTTTCTATAGAAAAAATGTCTCAGAATCTGAGAATTTTTCTATAGAAAAAATGTCTCAGAATCTGAGAATTTTTCTATAGAAAAAATGTCTCAGAATCTGAGAATTTTTCTATAGAAAAAATGTCTCAGAATCTGAGAATTTTTCTATAGAAAAAATGTCTCAGAGTCGGAGAATTTTTCTGTAGAAAAAATGTCTCAGTCTAAAAATTTTTCTATATAAAAAGTCTCAGAATCTGAGAATTTTTCTATAGAAAAAATTTCTCAAAATCCGAGAATTTTTCTTTAAAAAAATGTCAGAATATGAGAATTTTTCTATAGAAAATATGTTTTAGAATCTGAGAATTTTTCTATAGAAAAATGTCTGAGAATCTGAGAATTTGTCTATAGGAAAATGTCTCAGAATCTGAGAATTTTTCTATCGAAAAAATGTCTTAGAATATGAGAATTTTTCTATAGAAAAATATCTCAGAATCTGAGAATTTTTCTATAGAAAAAATGTCTCAGAATCTGAGAATTTTTCGATAGAAAAAATGTCTCAGAATCGGAGAATTTTTCTGTAGAAAAAATGTATCAAAATCTGAGAATTTTTCTATAGAAAAAATGTTTTAGAATCTGAGAATTTTTCTATAGAAAATGTCTCAGAATCTGAGAATTTGTCTATTAAAAAATGTCTCAGAATCTTTGAATTTTTCTATAGAAAAAATGTCTCAGAATCTGACAATTTTTCTATACAAAAAATGTTTCAGAATCTGAGAAAAAATGTCTTAGAATCTGAAAATTTTTCTATAGAATAAATGTCTCAGAATCAACAATTGTAATTTATAATAAAAAAATTATAAAGCATAATAAATTCTATTATTTTTTTTAATTTTATTAATTTATTGATGGGTGGAAGTATTTAAAGGTAGCTAATCAACAAAAAATTTAGATAAACTACCAAAGTTTATATATAAATCCTTACTCGGCTGAACTTTGTAAAGTTTACAAAGTTTTTTTTGAATATTTTCTAAAAACATAGTTAATTTTTCGAACATATCATTTTTTAAAAATTACCTTGGCTTTTAAGTAATATCCCTAGTAAAAAAGTTTTGATATAATAATATATAATTTGATAAAATCATATTAAAATATATATGAGTTTTTATATGTTCAGATATAATTATATGAAAGATTTAATATGGCTCCATTTTCTTATCTGAGGTTATACATAAATATATATGAGTTCATATAGTTATATAAATCTACATTTATTTATATAAAATAAGATCAACTGGATTTACTTGGATGTGACCAAAATTCGGATCTAATTGTATCATTTTTTATATTTGTGTATCTAAAATAATACAATTAGATAATTATTTGATACAACTTGATACAGCCAATTTTGAGATCAAAAAAGATATTAAAAAGTTTTTTTTTTACTCGGGATTGTCTAAAAACTTTGTAGGCTCTATATTATCTTGGCACTTAGATAAAGTTATACTATGAATTTAGGTAATATTACCTTGATTTTTTTTTGTGTGTGAATATTGGGCGAAATTTTCATATGGGGCTTAAGTCCAAAAAAGGTCCGATCATAATCAGATTTGATAAGGTTATTAAAGTATGCGTTAAACACACACAACCAAAATTTAAATTAAATATTTTTTATTTTACTGAAATTTGAGAGGTTTATGTGAATATCGGGAAGGCGGTTTGTATGGGGGATGGTGCGATTTCTTTAAAATTCTTTAAACCTGCCAAGTTTTGAAAATATATCAATTATATTACGGTTATTAGAGTGATTTGATCCAAAATTAAAGAGTTTCTTTGTATGGGGGCTAGGTCTAAACATATACTGATTTTTTTCAATTTCAGTACGTCATTGGGCCAAGAGAGGATTAAGTTTCAAATTTCAAGTAAATTGATTGAAAATTGCACCGTTTACATGTACAGACAGATAGACGGACGGACAGACGGACATCCCTAAATCGACTCAAAAAGTGATTCTGGGTCAATCGGTATACTTAACTGTGGGTCTAGGACCAATATTTCGGTTAGTTACAAACATCAGCACAAACTCATTATAGTACCCTGTACCACAGTGTGGTGTAGGGTATAAAAATCTTTGGCGCTAAATCATTACAATTTTTTTACAAAATTTTGTTAATTTTCCTATTTCTAAGATAAATTTTTTTAAGTGTATCGATAAATGTTATCAAATTTATTTATTATGCTTTTTCAACTTAAGCAACACAATTTTATTGTTATTTCTACACCTTCAAAAGAGAACGGACCCATGCAAACGACATATCGTAATCCCTTGGGTTGGACTTTTAAATTCTTCTGACATAATTTTTTTATTTCTTTTGTTTACCAAAAAAAAAAAATAAATTTGCATAGTCCCATTTTGTCAAATTTGCGAACTTAACATGCCTAGGGCAATAAGACTTATTCGTGCCAAACTTCAGGGTTCTAGCACTTTTATTTTGAACTGCATAGTGTTATATTAAGACGGGCATTTATAGAAAGTCATAGAATTGATCATAAATCCATTAAAGACCTTAGCGGTCTCCAAATCACATGGAGGGACAAAGTGAATATACTGTGGTTAAAGCTTATAAAAAAGGGATTTATTTTTTGTAGTTTTGGCCGAAACTTTACTTCTGTAAATGATAGCATAATGGTTGAAATTTTCTAGTTGTTGTTCTTTTGTAGTATAATGTTTAAAACTTCTTATTGCTGATAGCTTAACCCTGAAACCTGTACTTTGCTGACAGTTTCCGACTAACTATTTGCAATGGTGTTGTAACTGATTTTTAATTTTTTTTTTTTTTTGAAAATTCTATACCAGCAAGATAGAAACAAATTTAAATAAAAACGAAAAATACAGGGCGTTAGTATGTTTGTATAAATAATAGAAAATTCTGTGTAAAAGAAAAATAACATCATCAACAGCAACCAGCTAGCAGAGTAGTACTAAATATATTTATAGTTTATGTGATTGTTTGCAATATAGTTGTTTACGAGTTTGTTATAATAAAACATGTACACTGGTCGTGGAAGCAATGGCCTTTGTGTAAGCATCTCTCTTACCATTATATCCGTTTCCGTTAACTTGCTCTGATTGTTTTATATCCTGTCGCGCTGTCACTCTTGTAATGAAAGGAACTACAAAAAAAAAAAAACATAAAATTGCTAAACAAAAATAAATAGAAAACACAAACATATTCATATACACATTACCAGCGTTTTCTTTCAATGAAATAGAGAAAAATGTTTTGTTGTTCTTTCTTTTGTGGATTTAAGCAGTCTGTACTTGAACTGCAAGTACTTTTAATTTAGGCTAGAATTAAGGGGATTATACACTTTAATATAGTGAGCACATTGAGCACTGATTTTGACAAAAAAAAATGTGTGTTCCTCGTTTTTAAATTGACAAGATAATTTTTGACCGCTAATTTTCCGTGACTCGAAAACTAAAGAAAGTAAAGCGAAACGGGTCACAACAATTGGGATCATAAACTTTGGCAACCCTCGAGGGACCATACAGGATCTGGACTCAACAAAGACTGAACCTATGGGGTCCGAATCTAAAGAGGTCCTCACGTGTTTGACGATCGTAATCTTACTACTATGGTACAGTTTTCGTCATCTAATTCCAATTGAGAGTAGAGTCGAATATTTATTAATATTTTAGTTTGAATATTAACGATTTGTCATTTAAATTCCCTTTGCTACATGTAGTATAGGGTTTCTATATTTGCTAAATAGTCTTGAGAATGGAATCTGACAAATTCTAAAACACGTGTAAATTAAGTCTTGCAAAACTTATCAACATATATTAATTAAATACAGAAAAATAATTTTCTTTAAAATTATTCTATGAGAAAATCATAGTTATTAATTAGTAATGGAAATAATGACCTCGAGCTAGAATAAATCTACTCAAAATATAGTATTTTATAGGTCGAATGAAACAATTTCTTTTTTTTAATTAAAATTAATCAGAATTTGAACTAATTTTCAATTTATTTTATTTATTTTTATGTGTTTTTCTTTCTTAATCTAAATAGATTTCTGAAATACTCCGTTCAATAAAAATTTTATGTGTGATTTGTAAAATCAAAAAGCTCTTTAAAGCTCTTAGATTTTATACGTAGAATTTTTATATGCTTTTAGCCAAACTCATTTATAGTCCCTCCAAACCTGGGTCCAACTGCGTAGTTTTAGAATTTGGCTTTGCTTTCATTTCTCCTATAATTTAGTTTAGAAAAGAAGAAGAGGTAATTTATTTGAGTTGTATACTGAAAAACAACCCAGCACTCCAAAAAAAATATAATCCATTGAAATGGCCTTGAGAGAATTGTTAAACTTTTTTCTAGCTGCTTTTAATGTTGTTAGTTTTTTTTTTTTTTTTTTTTGTATTTTTAACATTATTCTTTGAGTTTTGGAAAATGTTTGTATAATGAGATTGTGTTGTTATTTCAACAACAATTTAATATAGATTTCATATCTTGGCATTAAATTCAAGTTTTTTCAAGTTTTTTTTTATTGTATTGCAATAAATTAAATCAAACTCTATAATTTTAATAAAAATAAAAAAAAAATAAAATTAAGCCTAATAACACGGGCAAAAAATGAAGGTGGTGTGTTTTAAATCATTTGAATCTTGTTTGTTTCTTTGTTTACTATTCTACTTCATTTAACTTTTAAAAATTTTATATTTTAATATATTTCTATAGACACTTTTCCTTAAATAGGTCTGAGATTCTCAAACATTTTCTGAGGCATATTTTCTATTGAAAAGTTGGAGAATTAAGGAAATTTTGTATACAAACTAGTCTTATGTGCGGTTTACACTTGCTGTTTTGAGTATTAATGGGCGACATTTTTAAACAAGTTTTTAGTTCTGTGTCAATTATGTTTTTATTTTGTAACTGCTGTGTTGTTAAACAATTTGTTTAAAGTTGTAAGAGTGAACCCCATATTAGATTCTGAGACAAGGTATCAATTTCTAAGACATTTTTCCTATACAGTCTAAGAGTTTGAGTCTCAGACATTTGCCTAAAGAAGAAGTTTTCGGTTTTAAGACCCTTTTTCAAATAGAAAAATCTCAGAATCTGAGACATTCTATCACATTCTGGGAATTTTTTTCTAAAAGTATCAGATTCTGATGCATTTTTTCTATAGAAAAAACATGCCTTGAACCATTTTCCTATAGAAAATCCTCAGATTCTTAAACATTTTTTCTATATAAAAACAAAGAATCTAAATCATTCTTCTAAAGAAAAGGTCTTAGATTTTTTTTATAATTTTTCCTAAAGAAAAGTTTAAAAATTCCAAGATTTTTTTTATAAAAAAATTACCTCAGAAAAAGTTTTTGATCTGAATTTTTTTTCCCTATAAAAAAAAATGTGATATTCGCAAACATTTATCCTGTAAAAATGGTTGAGATTCTACAAAATTTTTCCTTGAAAAAAATCTTGCATTATTTCTTTTTATTCTTTTTGCTTTGGGAATGGTAACCTTCTCAGATTTTTTCAAAAGAAGATTTTTCCGGTTTTTACGAAAGAAGTCTCAGATGTTTCATATAGACAAATTATCAGAGTTTTTCTATACTACTAATTTTAATCAACAAAAATGCTGATTCAATCAATTTTTTCATTGAAATTCCTCCTACAAAGAAAATTGTTATACCAATCATCAAATTGTAGATAATTAATTGAATATTTTTTTCAATCAAAAATTTTTTCGATTTCATTAACAAATTTGATAAATTTTTTATGTATAGTAAATCATAATAATGATTGATTTAAAGAAAAAAAAAAAAAATTTAATCAAATCATTGATAAAATCTTTTAAATTTCGTTGATCAATAGATTTAATTGAAAATTGTAACCCAATAATTTTTTTGTGTGTAGATAAATTGTCCAATTTTTCCTATAAAAAATTGTAACGTTTTTTCCATTATTCTCAAATTATTCTTATAGAAAAATTCTAAAATTTTTCCTAGAGAAAAATAGCCAAAATTTTTGTCTAAAAAAATTCCCAAATTTTTTGCCTAGAAAAATTATCGTATTTTTTCTAAAAAAAAAAAATTATTCCAAAATTTTTTTGTAACATTCCGAAACAATTTTCTTTCAGAATAATTTCAAGATACTTAGATATTTTTTATAAGGATTTCTATAGAAAAAATATTCTGGGGTTCTTCCTATAAAAAACTTAGCAAATTATTCTTAGAGAAAAATTATAATTTTTTTTTTTTAAATATTCTAATTTTTTTTTAAAAAGTTCTAAATTTTTTCTATAAAATCCCCAATTTTTTTTCCGAGACATTTTTTTTAGAAAAATTTTAAGATTCGTAGACATTTTAAAAGAAAAATTGTCTGATTATTTCCTTTTATTTTTTTTTTTGGAAAAATTCTCAATATTTTCTAGAAAAATTTTTAAAAAAATTCTTTTTCTAGAAAAATTTTCTGAATTTTTTCAGAAAAATTCTCTATTTTTTTTCAGAAAAATTCTCTATTTTTTTTTTAAGAAAAATTCTCAATTTTTTTTAGAAAAATTCTAAAATTTTTCATGTAGAAAAATTTTAACATTCCGAGACATTTTTCCTTAAGAAAATTTTTAATCATTTTTCATAACAAAAATTCTCTGATTTTTTTTTTAGCATGATAATGTTTTTATGCTGGTGTCTTATTTTAAAAAAGTTGCAGGACGCCACCTCAGTTTGACTATACAAGCTAACAATTAACGAAAAAGAAAACAAGAATTACTATTTTCATTTTCCTAAAACCAAAAATTTTAATAACTTGGGTGTTGGCGAAAATATTGCTAATTTCTACCAACCGCCTAAGATTTATTAAAATATTAACTTTATTAGTCAGATTTATATTAAGTAATTAAACGAACTAAAATTTAATCACTTTTCTAATAATTCTGTATTAGTTTGTTGATACTGTGCAGGACCTACTGTAACTATTTACTTATCATATTCTTATATTTTTTGTTGTTTATAATCAATATTGTACTTTATACTAATTACAAAATACAAAAGGTATTGATGTATTTGAGTTGTAACTATAGAGGGAATACTGTAGCTGAGTATTCTATTTTAGCCTATATCAACTCAGTATGATCATTTATCTATTTTATTTTGCACCCAATTCAACATTGTTCCTATTTAAAACTAATGCACAAAATAATATACATACGCACATACGTACATCAGTACCATTTCAATGGATAGGCCAAATAACGGGTCATAGTTTCTCCAAAAATATAAAAGAATTTTGGTATGTACGTATGAATGTATGTATGTAGATTATTGCAATTTGAGTTGGATGTCTATTTTATATTTTTCTATTATTCACTCTGAGTTGGACAGTTAACAAAGTGATATCTTCTTGTGTAATTAATTCTATTAAAAATAAAATTGAATTTGTTTAACCCATTAAGTAATACTGGGTCTTTTATTTAAACTTTAATAATACAATTTGTATTATTAAATTAATTTTCTAAATTCGTAAACATTGGCGCCCGAGCAGGGACCTGAGTTCCCTAGTGAATTAAATTCGATTTGTAAATTAAATGCTAATTTTAACTCGTTTGTAGAGAAACCGGGTTTGTTATAGTTTGGTACCTTTATTAAGTGTGATAAAATCTGTGAATTACAGTTTAAAAACACATAATTTAAAAAAAAGTAACCAGATTGTTGTGCATTAAATAAGGTTTGAATTATTTTGGAGATTCGGGTAATAAAGTACTAAATTAAAAATAATTATACAATTTGTGTAACTACATATACTACATATAAATTTTTATTGTGGATAATTCGAACAAAACTTCCTTGAGCTTAATAACAATAAGCCACATTAAGTAAGTTGGTCAATTCAATAAATTTAAAATTACACCGAGTTTTCAAAATTTTATAAATTCTTCAAACCCGGGTTCGTTTGTAAACTTGTTTGATTTTTTTAATTTGCTACAATTCTATACTTTGTACCCTTCACAACGTGACTTCAACGTTTGTTAGGTTACTTTAAACCATTCAATTTAATACTTCTGTATAACATACAAACGTTTCGGTGCATGTTCGTGTATTTTTATAATTTCTAAAACTATTCTGTAGCTTTAAATGCTTTGTGATTATCAACAAAGCAAAACTTGGTAGTGCACGGTTGACGATTTTATCTTTCATTTTTGCAAAAAATTTGTAAAAGCTGGTACGTCTGTACTATCTCTACGTCTTGCGTGCTCTTCCACAAAGTGATCTTCACTGTTTTAATTTAGTACATCTGTACATTCTAAATCGCTATCGCTAACGCAACCGTTTACGCGTTAAGTTAACTTTATATTTATTTGTTTAATTAACACTTTTAATTCATACTAAGCTTTTAACATTATAAATCCAACTCAGATTCAGATTTCTATCATGGCTGATTTAAACGTTCTTGTTAGCTCGCAGAGAAACCTTTTGAGTACACTGACTAAGCATCAGCTTAGGTTTTTGTCAAAGGGTAACGCGGACAAAACAAGGGGTTTCGTGGAACATCTAACCCAGGAGTTAGATAATATCTTTAAAACCTTTAAACGTCAACACGATGAAATTCTGAAAATCGTTGATGAAACTTTATTGAACGCTGATGATGTTCCATATATTTCCGAAGATATTTATTTTGAATTTTCAGACTTATACTTTGCCTTTAAAGGTAAACTTACTGACTTATTTCGTAACGACACTTTGCGCTCTCCATTCAGCAGCACCTTTGTCGCGCCTAGTGGTCATGACTCAACAATTAGTATGGAAGCTAAGCTTCCAAAAATATCTTTACCCAAATTCTCTGGTGACTATATGGAATGGATTCCCTTTCGGGACATTTATTCCTCTCTCGTACATAACAACGCTTCGCTGTCAAAAATCCAAAAATTTTACTATCTAAAGAGTAGTTTGTCTGGAGAAGCAGCTAACTTGGTAAAGACTTTTTCAGCCACTGAGGCCAATTACGATTCTGCTTGGTCTATTCTTGAGTCAAGATACCACAATAGACGACTAATTGCTGGGAACTTAATTTTAAAACTTTTTAACGTTCAAAAATCTGACGGTAACCTTCACGGTATTAAACAACTTCTTGATAATACTCAAGAGTGTCTTGCTTCTATAGGCAATTTAAATATAAAAACCTCTGATTGGGATCCAATTTTAATAGTTTGGATAAGTCAGAAAATGGATCCGCAAACAAGAAGAGACTGGGAACAAACAATGAAATCCTACACGGAATTCCCAACGCGCACTGAATTGTTTTCATTTCTAGAGAGAACTTTTAGAACAATGGAATCATTAACTGACCCTTTGCCTTCTGGCAGTAAAAGTGGTGAAGTTCCAAACAGAAATAATTTCAGACCTAGAAAACAAACCTCCGTTCATAATGGTAATGTTACTCAGCAAAAGGTTTTGCAACAAAATCCTATTTCTTGCCTATTCTGCCAAAATAGACATTACATTTCTCAATGCTTCAAATTTTTAGCGCTTCCAATACGAGCTAAGGATGACTTTCTTAAGAATAGAAACATTTGTAGGAATTGTTTCTCTGCTGGCCACACTCATAACAATTGCAATTCTTTATTCAAATGTGCTTCATGTGGACAACCACACCATACAGTCCTCCATACGGAAGAGTCTGTTGCAGTGCAAAATTCGAACGTTATTGAGTCATCGTCTACTGCACCTGACCATCCTACTACTTCTCAAACAACTTCTCACAATTCAAATACATTCAAAAATGTGCTGTTATACACTATACGTCTTTTTGTAAACACTGGAAAAGGTCAATTTCCATTAAGAGCTTTACTAGATCCTGGATCTCAAGGCAGCTTAATTTCAGAATCTGTTGTTCAACTCTTAGGTATTCATAAACAAAATTCTCATTGTAAAGTTGTTGGAATAGGAAATGGAAGTGAGAATCTATCGAAATATTCGGTTAACATAGATTTGTGGTCACGGAAACGAGAGCCAGTTCTATCGTGCACTGCACTGGTGCTTTCAAAAATTTCTTCCTACAGTCCACATCCTACTTCAAGAAACTTAATCCTACCTAACTTGGAAAGTGAAAGTCTAGCTGATCCATTTTTCTACAGATCAGATCCCATTGATATGATCCTCGGTTCGGACATATGTTCTAAAATTAAAATTCCTAGTGAATCATTCGTGCATAACGACCTATTTTTCCAAAACACATTCTTTGGGTGGGTATTTTCGGGTTCTTCTGACTCAATTTCGACAAACGTTGTTTGCTTCCATCATCTAAATCTAGAGAATGTTTTAAGATCCTTTTGGGAACAAGAGGAAGTTGTTGTCAAGCGTGATATGACTGACGAAGAATTAGCTTGTGACAATTATTTTAAAGCCACTACCAAACGAACCACTTCTGGACGCTATATGGTAAATTTGCCATTTAAATCACTTGTGACAAATGGAATTTTTCCGAATCTTCACAACAACATGATCGGTGCCTTAAAGCGATTGAACCAATTGGAAACTTCGTTTTCTAAACGTCCATTATTTGCTGAGACATACAAGAATTTCATGCTTGAGTATGAATCATTAGGCCATATGTCCAAAATAGGTACATATCCAGCTCATGTGCGTGAAAACTCGTATTTTTTGCCACATCATGGTGTCTTTAAAGACGACAGTACAACCACAAAATTAAGGGTTGTTTTCGATGGTAGTAGCCATCTTGACGGAAGAACCTCTCTTAATGAAGAACTCTTTCCGGGTCCTGCTTTGCAGAATAATCTTCCTAAAATTATCTCAAAATGGAGAAGACATCGAATAGCATTTAGTGCAGACATTGAGAAAATGTTTCGACAGATTGAAGTTGACCCAGAGCACCGTCCATTTCAGCAAATTCTATGGAGATTCAACTCCTTTGAGGAAATTTCGGTGTATCAATTAAATACGGTGACCTACGGTACAGCACCGGCTCCCTATCTTTCTATACGTGTTCTGCAAAAACTCGCAGAAGATTATCAAAACGATTTCCCTATTGCCTGTAATGTTCTAGTCACCGATTCGTATGTCGATGACATTATTTCTGGTGCTGATACTTTGGAACAGGCTGCTACCCTACAGGAGAACTTATGTTCTCTTTTACACTTTGGCGGTTGCAATCTCAGGAAATGGATATCAAACTCCCCTGAGTTGTTAGAAAAAATTCCCGACGAATGCAGGGAAAAAGCCATTATTCTTAATTTCGATCGTGATAACGTTGTCAAGACACTTGGAATCCAGTGGAACACCACAAGTGATTCATTTTCATTTAAAGTAAACATTGATGAAACTTGTCCGATTTCAAAACGAACTATTCTTTCCGAAACTGCTCGTTTATATGACCCATTGGGCTGGTTAACACCTTGCACCGTCGTAGCCAAATCAATTTTTAAACAACTATGGGAAAATGGCGTCGATTGGGATAGTCCAATTCCCCATGAAATAGAGCAAAAATGGCTTTTATATAGATCAAATCTAACCCTATTTTCGGAGCTTAAAATCCCTAGATGGATTCACTGTTCAAGTGATATTAAACTTGAGATTCATGGCTTTTGTGATGCCTCAATGGTAGCTTATGCTGCAGCAGTTTATGCTAGGGTGATAACCACACACGGTATTTATGTAAATCTTTTGCAAGCCAAGTCTAAGGTTTCACCAATCAAAACAGTTTCCATACCAAGACTTGAGCTTTGCGCGGCAACCCTTTTAGCTAAATTAGCTGTAAAGGTCATTGAATCATTTTCAGATCTACATATCGACAATATTTATTTTTGGAGTGATAGCTCCACTGTACTAAGTTGGATAAGAAAACCACCTTCTCGGTGGACTGTTTATGTTGCCAACCGGGTTGCTGAAATTCAGCGTTTGAGCAATCCAATACAATGGAAATATGTTCCTTCGGCTTTGAATCCTGCAGACTGTGCCTCCAGAGGCATTCTGCCTCAGGACTTAGTGAACTGCAATAGTTGGTGGTATGGACCTAAGTTTCTTTACGAATGTCCATCTGAGTGGCCTAAACCTCTTTGTAACCTCGAGACTTCCGAGGAAAAAAGTAAAACTTTTGATGCGGACGCACTTTTTGAGGCCAATTCTGAAATGTCGTGCCACACTTCGTCTAGTTTTTCAAACCCTGAAATTTCTGGTGAAAAAGGGAAAGCTTCGCCATACCCCTATTTTCTGCTTAGAACATCTAAGCTTCAATTACTCATAAAATCTATTGCCCTCTGTTTCCGGTTTTGCCATAACGCAAAAAATCATAGAAACTTCCCTGATCTTAAGGAGGTAGGTACGTTAAAAGTAGCTGATCTAAACAGAACACTACACACTTTAATTAGAATAACACAGGCTATCGATTTTCCCGATGACATTAAAATGCTGCGTAAAGAGGGCAAAGCAAAACAAGATTCTTTACTTAAACTAATGCCTTTTATTGATAATGATGGTCTTGCACGTGTAGGTGGTCGTTTGCAAAATTCTAATTTGCCTTATAATGTCAAACACCCTATTCTGCTATCCAAAGGCAATCCCCTTTCCACTCTGATAATTAAAGACGCGCATGAGAAAACTTTACATGGTGGTATCACTTTAACCATGTCATATGTTAATCGCAAATATTGGATAATATCCGGAAACCAACTGGCAAAAACCCTAATAAATAATTGCATGCAATGTTTTTTATACACCGCTAAATCGGCGAATCAGATAATGGGTAACTTGCCATCTGTACGACTTAACGTTACCAGGCCGTTTAAACACAGCGGCGTTGATTACGCTGGTCCTATATCAGTGAAAAATTCAACTTATAGATCTGCAGTTATATCTAAAGGGTATATTTGCCTATTCATATGCATGGTTACAAAAGCCATACATTTAGAGGCAGTTTCAGATCTCACAACTAACACGTTTTTAGCCGCCTTTCGCCGTTTTGTATCCCGTAGGGGTTCATGTACTGATATCTACTCAGATTGCGGCACAAATTTTGTTGGAGCTTCGAAAGAGCTTCAAGTCCTGTTGAACAGGAACAAAAGATCACTTCCTGAAGATTTACGCCAGACATTACTGTCAAACGGAACAGATTGGCATTTTATACCACCTGCTTCTCCAAATTTTGGTGGTCTTTGGGAGGCAGGTGTAAAATCTGTTAAGCACCATTTAAAACGAGTCATGAATGACAGAGTTCTTACTTTTGAAGAACTCTCTACTCTTCTCTGCCAAATCGAAGGTTGTTTGAACTCCAGACCTCTATGCCCATTGTCGTCCGACCCATCGGCACTTGATGCTCTTACACCAGCCCACTTTTTAATAGGAGAGCCAACGAACTGTATCCAAGAAGAAACACTACTAGAATCCAATATCAATCATATTACCCGTTGGAAGGTTGTGGAAAAGCTGAAACAACACTTCTGGAAAAGATGGTACTTGGAGTTTCTTAATCGGTTGCAAGCACGACCAAAATGGCTGAAAGACAAGAAAAATGCTAAAATTGGGGATCTAGTCCTTATTGCTGACGAAAGATGTGGACCTGGACAATGGCATCTAGGTCGTATTCATGATGTTCACCCTGGCCCCGATAAACAAGTGCGGGTTGTATCTATCCTTACTAAAAATAAAATAATTAAACGACCAATTACTAAAATTTGTTTTTTGCCCACAGATTCCACAACTGATGAGTCTACTCCAAAAATCAACTCTACAATCACAGATGAAAGGATGGAGCCTGCTGCAGTCGCTGTGAGTCGGAGCACAGCCATGTCAAATGACTAAAACAAAAACAACTCCCAACGTTAGGCCATCCTTAATCCTCTTCTATATTGCTCAAGAACAAATGCTCTCCAGGGGGGAGTATGTTGGCGAAAATATTGCTAATTTCTACCAACCGCCTAAGATTTATTAAAATATTAACTTTATTAGTCAGATTTATATTAAGTAATTAAACGAACTAAAATTTAATCACTTTTCTAATAATTCTGTATTAGTTTGTTGATACTGTGCAGGACCTACTGTAACTATTTACTTATCATATTCTTATATTTTTTGTTGTTTATAATCAATATTGTACTTTATACTAATTACAAAATACAAAAGGTATTGATGTATTTGAGTTGTAACTATAGAGGGAATACTGTAGCTGAGTATTCTATTTTTGCCTATATCAACTCAGTATGATCATTTATCTATTTTATTTTGCACCCAATTCAACATTGTTCCTATTTAAAACTAATGCACAAAATAATATACATACGCACATACGTACATCAGTACCATTTCAATGGATAGGCCAAATAACGGGTCATAGTTTCTCCAAAAATATAAAAGAATTTTGGTATGTACGTATGAATGTATGTATGTAGATTATTGCAATTTGAGTTGGATGTCTATTTTATATTTTTCTATTATTCACTCTGAGTTGGACAGTTAACAAAGTGATATCTTCTTGTGTAATTAATTCTATTAAAAATAAAATTGAATTTGTTTAACCCATTAAGTAATACTGGGTCTTTTATTTAAACTTTAATAATACAATTTGTATTATTAAATTAATTTTCTAAATTCGTAAACATTGGGTTTGTAACTTTGATAATAATTCACCTTGTGGTGAATACAACCGTTTTTAAACTTTATCTTTATACGATGAATAAAAGTAACATAATTATTTTTCAACAAAAAAAACTTTTTTTCATTAAATTTTTTGTCATCATTTTTTTTTCCATAATTTTTTTTTCCATAAAATTTTTTTTTCCATAAAAAATTTTTTCCATAAATTTTTTTTTTTCCATAAAAAATGTTTTTCATTAAATTTTTTATTTTTTCATCAATTTTTTTTTTTCATAAATTTTTCTTTTCATAAAATTTATTGTTTCATCATTATTTTTTTTCATCATTTTTTTATCAATTTTTTTTCCATAAATTTTTTTTTTTTCATAAATTTTTTTTATCAATTTTTTTTTTATCAAAATTTTTTTTTCATAAATTTTGTTTTTATAATTTTTTTTTTCATCAATTTTTGTTCATCAAATTTTTTTATCAAATTTTTTCTTATCAATTTTTTTCTCACCAAAAAAATTTTTTTTTTAATATTTTTTTTCATCAATTTTTGTTTACATCAAAAAATTTTTCTTTTCATCAAAAAAATTCTTCAAAAACTTTTTTTCATCAAAATTTTTTTTCACCAAAAATTTTGGGTTCATTAAATTTTTTTAAACATAATTTTGTTTTTCGTGAAAAAAATCATATTATTTTACTAAAACTGCTTTTTCACCAAGTCTAAGTTTTTCGTATAAAGATTTTCCATTTGTTTATCAAATGTACATAAAACAAGTGAGAGTGTTATATTCTTTGGTGCCGAATCTTTTATACTCTCCAAAATGTAAAAACACTTTTTTGCACTTATTTTTGCACTCACTTACGAAATGTACAGTTCTTTTGGTTTTTTAATGGGGTCCTCGACTGTTATTTCAATTCGTTTTGCATGGAATAGCAAAGTAATATAACATTATTTTTTCTAAAAAAAACTTTGCTTTGGAAAGTACACCAAATCTGCCGCAAAACATTATCATGATTTAATGATTTGGGCAAGAGTTCAAAATTCGCAGCCATTTTTATCCTTTCCTCTTCTTTTTTTTTCTTTTTTGTTTCTTTCGAATTTGGTTTGAGGGGAAAATTTCCTTTCCAGCCCCCCCCCCCCCTCGTGGATCAGCTCCTGCCTTATTAAACATGTGGAGTCCAGTTTCCAAGCTAAAGTTCGAAATTACGTAGGCTATAACCGGTATAAATTTCGCTGCAATCGGTCCAGTAGCAACTTACTGAATAGCCAAATTATTAAAAGTCCATCGTTGCGTATGATTGTTATTTAAAGGCAGTTACAAAATTAAGCATACGCCACTTATGCAGTTTTCAAGCCATTGTTATTATAATTATAATTAAGGCAACAGAAAACTAGCATTTATGAATTTATTTTGAGGCCTAAAACTATGCTATGTAAAATAAGTGTATCGTAAAATTAAATTAATGAAAGCAAATGTTTTTAGTTGATGTAACACATCCTATAAACCTTTATGAGGAGGAACTCGGGACATTCCTTCGTAATTCTTTATTGCTTTGAATCAAATTTCAATCAAAATATGTTTGATTTCTGTGTACTGTTTTAAATATGTTGTTGCATAGTTTTGTGCCTTAAAATAAATTTATAAATGCTAGTTTTCTGCTGCCTTAATTATAGTAAAAGTTCACCAATTTCAAATGCGTTTAAAAAAATATAGCGCTGAACTAAAAAGAAGCCTTGACGGGTTTGTTATGGAATATGTCAACTTTCATTTGCTTTTTATTTCATTCTATTCCGACCTTGGTTGTTGCACTGTGTAATAAGTGGATATTATAAAGAAAATCTGCGGAATGGTGATTGGTGTTTTTAATTCCACACAACTAAATATAGCATTCTTACTTTTAATTTGTGTATTTCCAATTTATTTATCTTCAAATCCTTTATTATTCCTGCAGAAAATATTTAATTCGTGCTATGAATTTTTAATATATCAATTCTTAAGAAATACTTATCTTTAATTTTTTTTATGGTTTGCAATTAAATTTCACTTTTACAATCGTGAATCTATTAAAAATGGTCAATTAAATTTTCATTTATAACATTTTTATATTTATCCCTTTTACAATATAAATTTATACAAAAAGAGAAAATATCAAAAAGCATAAATTGTTTTTTAGAGTAGAATAATTTAAAATTTATATAAAATATGTCTTGGTAGCTATTTTGTGTTTTACATTTAAAATTACTGAGATTTTTGATTTAAAAAGGCTTCATTCAGCCTTTAACACTCAAAGGATTAATGACAAATGAAGAAGATGAATGGCGGTTGTAAAAGGAATTAATGTTGACATTGAGCATGTATATATTTTGAACTTTTTCTTTTTTGATTTTATGTTCATCTTTTGCATTCATTGGATTTTCCATCATTCTGCTTCTTTTAGCTATTTTTTTTTTTTGTGAAAATTAATAAGCTCTCTAGGGTCACAGTATATATAAGTAGTATGCAAACAGGCAGGAATTTGAGGTGTTTTTAAATTTTTTTTGCAAATGTTTTTCGTTTTGTTTAAAAATGAAATAAGAAACAAAAATAAATATCAGATTGTAAAACAAAAATTAAAATTAAATTTGGAACAAATTGAAAAACTTGTTTGTCATTTTGCTTTGATTGTTTCTCATGTGTTTTCTTGTGGTTCTTACTTTTGTGATACTGTTGATATGAAACGTCAAATGTTACACCGTGTGCTGTCACTAATACTTGTCAATCCTCACAGCAGTCGGGTCTACGCCTCGGGATCGACGCGAGAAAACCAACCTGCCCAAGCACTGTGAACCATCGGACACTTAGTCCAGCATGTATTAATAATAACCCCAAAATCCCAATCCGCCCCCCCCCCCTTTCCGAACTGAACAGACTGCACCAGTATGCCTGTTCAGACTATTAACACTCCTAGCCGGTAATGTTGAACTGAACCCTAGCCCAACGACCAACATATTTAACAGTGAGTTAAGCTATATTCGTCCGACTGTCTGTCCGTCCGTCTGTCAATGTGAACGTCGCAGTTATCAATATATTAAAATTTTAAATTTTAAAAATTAGCTGCTTTTTGTACAACAACGAACCCTATTGAAATTGGAAAAAATCGGTCCATCCCCAATACAAACGTCCCATCAGATTTGCCTTACATGACTCTATTACTTTTACAAAATTTAGCCGTTGAATATTTTTTGTATTCACAAATCAACATTTTAAATTTTAAAGGAATCGGGCCAGTTGTAGGTACTTGTAGCCTTCCACTTGTACTTATAGCCTTCCACCCTTCCGATATTCACAAAAAATTCTGCGTGCGGAAACAGAGCTTGACTTCGAGGCTCGGCTCATCGGTACCTGTTGCAAAAGGCTTTAGGCTGCCAACGCACGTAGCACAATTGGGGATGGAGCACCCAAAAGATCATCCGTATCTATTGGCAGAGCAGGATAAGATCCTACTAACGAATACCCTTTCACAAGAGCCAACCTGTTGAAAATTCCACCAGATCTTGATTTCAAGATATTATAGTGGCTACGGACTTAATGGACAAGAGAGGCATACCGATCGCGGACCTCCAAGAGACTAAGCTGACGAGCAGGAATCCCATCTCCGGCTCATCAAGGTATATTGACATAAAGCAAGACCGTGAGATGAACAAAGGAGCCAGCCATGTTTTTCTTGTCCCTAACTCAATTAACTTCCGCCTGCAAATCGATCGACGATCACTGGGAACTCCAGAGGATCGCCGTTCGATTTGTAGAGATTAAGATTGTAAATTTATACATCACTCCAAAAGCGGCCTGCCGTTCAGGATGAAGCCCTTCTAAATGGAGGTTGGTCACAGAATCATACTTGATGACCTGGTGATAATACGAGGGGTAACATCCTCGCTGAACAAATTGTGTTATTAATGAGGGCACCTTACTCGTATCACCCCAAACTGTTGTAGCTCACCAGATCTTTCAAAGTCAGCTCTTCCCTTGTACTCTTCAGAACCTATCCTGATCACAGTTAAGATCGCAAATAGTCCAAACTTCATATCTGCTTAAAAACGAACTTTTGTGGACTTTCGGAAAACTGATTGCGCCAGATTTGAGGAGATGATTGAACTACAATTCGAACAACTGACTTCTCCCTCGACAACTTTAAATTGATAGAGGAACATCTAAAAGATCTTTTAACAAAAAACTGCTGCAATCAGCATTGACGCATCGCTAAGATGCCTGATCTTGCCGACCGAGGCACGCCGTCTGACTTATAGACGAGATGCCATCCGTAGAAAAAATGCTGATATTGAAGCTCTAGTATCTGACAATAAATAAAGTTTCTAATCCTAATCTCCCACTTTCGAGAGTGGCACGCCGCTTTACTGCCAAAGGTGCTATGCGGTCTCAAACCAACAGTTTGTATAGCATCCGGCCATATCCAACCGGGACACATCTGAAGGCAGATTAGATCTCTACCTCTAAAATAAGATATAGAGATCATATTGGAAGTTGTTTCCAAAGCTATCAGGGCAGCGAAAACCTTTACGGCAATAGGTCCCGATGGTCTTGCAATGATTATGCTCATACACATGGGGGTAAAGGGTTGGCATACCTGGGAAATACATTTAGCATGTGTGTCAACTACTTGAAGATTTCACATGTATGGACGCTTGGAAAGATTATTTCCATTCCCAAACCCATTAACTTTGGAAACTCCTACAAACCTATAACCCTATTTCTAAGTCCTTCGACTCGGTCGGCCACAAAAAGCTTTTGCAAGACTCTTAACGACTTTTCTCTCCCAAACACCCTCAACAAATTGTTGGCAAACGACATGGCTGGGACGCAGTCCTATTTAGTGTTCAGAGATTCTCGGTCGGGATTCAGAAGAAATAAACAGGGTGTTCCGCAGTGTGGAATATCGCTCTCGATCTGTCTAAGGCCTTCGACACTGTCGGCCACAAAAAGCTTTTGCAAGACTCTTAAGGACTATTCTCTCCCAAACGCCTACAACAAATTGTTGGCAAACGACATGGCTGTGATGCAGTTCTATGTATAGTTCAGAGGTTCCAGGTCGGGATTCAGAAGAAATAAACAGGGTGTGCCACAGTGTGGAATATGCACATAAGTGGACAGAGAATTCCCATAGTCAAAAACCTTATGATTTTTGGGGTACACTTCGATAGCCTATTTATGCGCGCCAATCACGCCGAAGAGATTACCAGAAGAGAGAAAGGGAGAACTCCTTTTTGAAAGCACTAGCGGGCAGCACCTGGAGCAAAGATAAAGAGACGGGGGGGGGGGTGAAATAACGCCATAGGCAATAAGGCCATATGGCCTTATTTCTCAATTCAATGGGAAATAAGGCCATATGGCTTTATTACCAACACGATTGAGCAATAAAGTCATATTGATTTTGCAACCAAAGTGGAAATAAAGCCATATCAGTTGAAAATGTGGAAATATATTTCCCCTTAAATCCTGCTACCCAAAAAAAAATTATTTAGCGAAGCCGCTAAATTAATTTATGGAGTTTGTAATCCCTAAGCCCGGCCGAAAGCCGATTACGCAGAAAAAAAAATTTTTTGACTATCTTTAAATTAAAAAACCACATATACCAGAAACCTCGGAACTTAGAGGGGTCTAGAGGCACCAATTTTATATTGGCAGGGTTTTTAATTTAAAGATTGTTTAACAAAAAAAGTTTTTCTGTGTAGCCGGCCTTCGGCCGGGCTTAGGGATTACAAAATCCATGCATTAAACCCACCCTCTCCGCAAAGTAAAGTTTTCTAGGGTAGCAGGCCTTTGCGCTATCAAATTTGTTATGCCTCAAAAAGGCCTGATAACCAAAATAGCTTTGGTTTGCAGAGAGGGTGGGTTTAATGCATGGAGTATGTAATCCCTAAGCCCGGCCGAAGGCCGGCTACGCAGAAAACCTTTATTACAAAAACACAAATCATAGAAGTCGTAAGTTCGACATTTCGCCCAAATAAAATATTTCGGATTTTTTGACAATTTTGTTTTGCGAGAAGACCTATCATTTTGGGCTATATGTCGCAGCTTGGGCGATATGACATTTACGGTTTTGGGCGATAAGACCTTGGGCGCTATGTCCGTACGCCATTTCAAACTCCATAAATTAATTCAGAGGCTTCGCTAAATAATTTTTTTTGTGTAGCAGGATTTACGTGGAAATATATTTCCACACTCTCCGCAAAATAATGATGAACATTTTTAAAAAATATTTAAATGAGTAACAAAGCCATATATGGCTTTATTTCCAACAGTGGTTGGTAATAACGCCATATGGCCTTATTCTCAACTCTTTGGGAAATAAGGCCATATGGCCTTATTGCCTATGGCTTTATTTCACCCCCCCTAAAGAGACGATCTTGCAGCGTGCAAAGCCATAGGCCATTCCATTATCGACTATGGCACCCCGGTCAGGTCGCCGTCCATTAGCAATATACAGTGAAGAAACTCAAAACGGTGCAAAACACGACCCTCAGGGTGGTTACATGGTGTCATTCAATGGCATCTGAAGAATACGTACTACATTGTTTCAACTCAGGTTAGGTTACTATAGGCAGTTGAACAATTATCTGTTCAGACTCAACTTGGATATCTCGGACACTCTCCTTCATTGAAACTCTGGTCATTGCAGACCAATCCAATAGAGGCAGCTTGCTTCCTCAAACTAGAAAGCTAAAACAGTGAGGTGTTTGCCATCCCTAATTTCCTTTTCCATTCCCAAACATACATTTAAACTAAATTAACTAATCTTACTAACTTTTCTTCTGAACATATATGTGAAATTCTAGTTAACGCTAAAACCACAACAAAAACAATTAATACTTGTACATTGAGGGCAACCCTGAGCGCATACTACTTATGTACTGTGTCTAGGGTAGTGCACATAAAACACCCTTTTTTTAAGAAAAATGCCTTTAAAAATATTTGGTGAAAGCAAATACGAGTAGGTTTTTCTTTTATGGTTTTATAGCTTAAGCTTAAAATTTGGTGGAAAATGACAGGGACGTGATGAATGGGTCCTTTTCAAGTGTTAGTTTAACCTAAAAAAAATGCACAAAAATATCTACAAGTTCAGCGATTTGCTAATGTGGAGACATCGTTTATACAAGGCTGTTACAAAATGTTTGTTATCCTTGAACAATATTCATGTGCTATAGTTAATGGATTATAAAATATCTTTAACAATTTTTCAAAAACCAATATTCATCCCTTAAGGTTATCCTTCTATTTCACCGCCTCTGGTTTTAAAATAAATAATACGTAAACACGATTACCCCAGCCCACATCAAATTAAACTTCCTTCAAAAAAAAAAGTTTTTGTTGTAAGCTTATTTTCTTAACACTTATTTGCATTTGTTTGGTATATAATTTTGTGAGACATTAAGATCTACTAGAGAGCCATAGTAATTAAATACTTAAGTATTTCTAAATTTATATTCGCAAATAGAAGCGTATATGAGGCATTCCACACCATATGTCTAGCGAAAAAAAAATACATGTGTACCGTAAATTTCTGAAGAGGATGTTTGGATAGCCCTATATGGAACTAAGAAAATGGTGTTTTTGGTTTTTCAATTTTATAAAAACTGGGCTTAAGAGGAGGCATGGTCAAATATTGTAAAAATGGTAAAATTTGTGCCAAGTTGCCTTGTTTAAATATTTATCGAATTAAAACGGAATGTATCAAAATCTCAAGAACTTATATTCTTGTTTAGTTTTGTATAGCTATCGATTATATTTTTTTGTTTAAATTTTCAGTACCCGTTCTGAAATTTTTAATTTTTTAAGAAAGTTAATTTATCAAAAATCCGGCCACTTTTTTTTTTTTAAAAATTGTTATTAAAAGTTTAGATGTTTGTCTTTTCACAAAAAAAAAAAAACTCAGATATGTGTTTTTCGTTTTTTTTCGAGAAAATCGCTTTTGAATTCCATAACAATTTAGTAATTTCCTTGTATTTTCTTAATTCAACATAGCGAATGAGTAACATTTATGAAAATATTTAATACTCATTTGCTATATTGAAACAAGAAAATACAAGCACATTACTAAATTGTTATAAAATTTAATACTCAAATGCAGTTTTCTCGAAAAAACTGAAAAACACATGTCTGATTTTTTTTTGTGTGGCTTGACAAACATCCAAAGTCAAAAAATAAAAAAAAGTGGCCGGATATTTGATAAATTGACTTTTTTTAAAAATTAAAAATTTTAAAACGGGGTTGGAAAATTTTCCAAAAAAAATTAATCGATAGCTCATACAAGAATGTAAATTTTTGAATTTGTGGTGCATTCCACTTTAATTTTATAAATATTTAAACAAGGCAACTCGACACAATTTGAAAACTTTTTTAATATTTGACCACGCCCCCTAAGCCCAGTTTTTGAAAAATTTAAAAACCAAAACCCCATTTGCTTAGATCCATAAAGGTATATTCATACAACCTATTCAGAAATTTACGGGACACATGTTTTTCTGTAGCCGGACATTTGGTGTGGAATGCCTCATATATAAAATAGGGTAACACTTGAAATATACCATCAACCAAAAGATTTTTTTTTTTTAAATCTACTTTAAATTATTTTAAATATTTTTTTAAGTAACGGTGTGAGCAAGATTTTAAATATCAACCCATTTGGCTGAAATTAAAAATTTAAGTTTCTTTTGATCCAAGGACAATGATTTTTTTTGATTGTAGAGTGGTAAATTTGGCTGCGCCGAAACTTTTATGCCCCCAAAATGTAAAAAAAAATTAAAAGAGAACACCTGAGTACATTAAATTCAGCGCCGCTGAATCTTTTACACACTCCAGCATATAAAAAATTACTGCGAATTTTGTAATTTTGCCCAAAACATAAAATCATGATAATTTCCTAGATTTTTTTTTGTCAAAAACCTTGTAAAATTATGAAATAAATTTTAAAATTACAAAAAAATTTAAATTTTGATCGAAAATTTTTTTTTGTTAAAAAACAAGGAAAACTGTTAAATATTCCCAAGTAAAAATGTGAAGGATAAGTACTGATCCGAAAAATGGATCGCCAAAATTAGATCAGTTATAATCGGACGGATACAATTTCATCCGAAAAATGGGTTTATCTAATTATATAAATCCATTTTTCGGATGACATTGTATCCGTCCGATTAAAACTGATCTTAGCGATCCATTTTTCGGATGAGTACTGATCTTTCAAATTTCGGATCAGTACTGATCCCAGTAAGATCTTTCAAATCTCGGATAAGACGTGATATATATAAATATATCTAAACATTTTTACTCGGGTTGTTAAAATCGGAACACCAGACTTTTTATAGTAATTTTACATGGTTTTTTGTAAGTGTGTGTGTAGGATTTGTTGCAAATTTGATTAAGTTTAATTTGGTTTTTACAGCGAGTTGATCGAATGTACATAGTTCAATTTATAAGAAAATTAGAAAATTATCACAATTTTATTTTTTATTATTAAAGGGGTGATCTAGCCCTAACGGCCGGCACTGCGACCCTTATGGGTCTTTTGTGCCAAGATCCATTAATCTAAATCAAACTCTGTTCAATGTTCCTAATGAACATTATAACAGAGGATGGAGAAGCTAGCTTTATATCCGCAGAATTAAGCAATTCTTTGTCTAAGAACCGTCTTCTGATCCTACATATTGCGACGCACTCACATAATATGTGTTGCGTTGTTTCCACTTCCTCAAGACAAAGTCGACACAAAGACGATGCACTTAGGTTTAAATTATGCAAGTGATAATTTACCTTATAATGCCCGGTGAGAAAACCAGTCAGTAACCTAATGTCACCTTTGGGGTGATTCAGTATACTTCCATATGATAATGGCGCGATTAGTGCCTTTGATTGGCGTAGACCTCCTGAATTCTCCCACAAGTTTAAGAAGTCGGTCCTCTCCAAACCCTTAACCATGTTCGAGAAGGTGGACCAGTTTACCCCACAATAGGGTTCGGGTCCGACCATAGGAGTAGCGGAGGCATTTCTAGCAAGCTCATCCGCTATCTCATTACCCTCAAAACCTCTATGGCCAGGGATCCAAAATAGAGTAATTTTGTTTCTCCCGGCCAGCTGTTGAAGGGTATCAAAACATTCCAGTGTCATTCTGGATTTAAATTCCCAAGAAGACAGCGCTTGAAGTGCTGCCTGGCTATCAGAGAAGACTGAAATATGAGTACCCTTCATACCCTTTGCAATATTAACCCTAGCGCATATTGTAATAGCCTGAATTTCAGTCTGAAAAACTGTAGGCCACCTACCCATTGGTTCGGAGATCCGCGTGTTTGGACCGTAGACACCAGCGCCAACTCCTGAGGACATTTTGGATCCGTCAGTATACCAGTTTAGGCTTCTAGTATCCACATATGGACCACCTTCATCCCACTCTGGTCTACTCGGTATCACGATCTCAAATTTCCTTCCAAAGCGAAGCACAGTGTTTATCCTATCCGTCGGCATATCTAGGTTTTCCCTAATTCCTATTGAAGAAAGAATGTTGGAGTGGCCACTCAAGTTGCGAGGGTCAGAGTCAGCGACGTATCCAGGAATTTGAAAACGGGGGGGCACAATTGACAAAAATTTTTTCGTCATCGCCTATTAACATATTTTTAACTACACCATTACCTACCTACCCCGCTTCCCGAGTGGCGGTTTTGAATTTCAATATGGCGGATTCAATATGGCGCTCAATTTTGTACAAATAGATTTGCTTAAAATTCTTCATTCACGGGTTCTTGAAGTCGCTTAAGAAGAATTTGCAGTTGGATTTTTAAAATTCAAAATGTCGGATCCAACATGGTGATAATTTTTTTTTTTAAATAACAGATTCACTCAAAACTCTTTACGCGCCGGTTTGTTGGGTTCCTAAATTTGAATCTTCCATTCGAAAATCTAACTTCAGATTCTTATTTAGCGACACCTAAAACTCGGGTATAAAAGTTTCAAGCAAATCGGTTTATTTTTTTAAAATTGTTGTCGCTATGTTGGATCCGCCATTTTGAATTTTAAAATTCCAACTTCAGATTTTTCTTAAGCGACAAATAGATTTGCTTAAAATTCTTCATTCACGGGTTCTTGAAGTCGCTTAAGAAGAATTTGCAGTTTGATTTTTAAAATTCAAAATGTCGGATCCAACATGGTGATAATTTTTTTTTTAAAAATAACAGATTCACTCAAAACTCTTTACGAGCCGGTTTGTTGGGTTCCTAAATTTGAATCTGCCATTCGAAAATCTAACTTCAGATTCTTATTTAACGACACCTAAAACTCGGGTATAAAAAGTTTCAAGCAAATCGGTTTATTTTTTTTAAATTTTTGTCGCCATGTTGGATCCGCCATTTTGAATTTTAAAATTCCAACTTCAGATTTTTCTTAAGCGACCACAAAAACCTGTGTTTAAAGAGTTGGCGAAGAAACCCTCATATAAACGAAACAATTCTAAGGTTGTGGTGGCTCATTGGCCAGATCGGAGATTTTGGGGTTCAAAAAATAGGTAAATTTTTTTTTTTTGATTTTTCAGCCATTTCTTTCCAAGAAACTATATGATGTTTCCCCAACGGGGGCACAACCTTGTAAAAATTTAGCTTCGTTAAATCTTTTTTTTTCATGAAGATGTGTAAATTTAAAATCGTCTTTAAAGTTTTAGGAAAATCGGTTCATAAGGGTTGAGATACTTCCCTTATCTTATTTTTTGAAAATTGTGTTGTAAAAATTAATTTTCATGATTCTGATGCACAATTTTTATTTGATAAAATTTTACTGATTTTTCGGTATAAATGATTTTTTAGAAACGAAATTATTTTAAACTCTAGAGTTTTTATTAAAAAAAAAAAAACTTTTCTTTTAAAATCAAAATATTTAGAAACTTTTGAATATTTATTTGAATAATGCGTTTTTGTGTAAAAAATTTAAAAAAAATTTCAAATCGAAAAGGGGGGGGCACGTGCCCCCTGTGCCCACCCCCTGTATACGTCCATGGTCAGAGTAATCGATATTCATTCTACGCGCAGCAATTGTTGCAGTAGATCTAATAAAGATGTCGAGGGGTGTGAGACCCAAAATGGCTTCTTGGGCCAAAGTTGGGCAGGTTCTCATAGCACCCGTGATCAGAGTACAAGCCAGACGCTGTACCCTGCCTAGTCTTACGGTGGCATCCCTCTGCACAGTCTTCGGCCACCAGACTATGGCAGCGTACGTCATGATCGGTCTTACAATCATCTTGTAGATCCACATAACCATTTTGGGGCTCAATCCCCAGGTCCTACCAACAATCCTATTCGCTGCCCATAATGCCGCAATAGCCTTCTTGATAGTGCCGTCTAAATGTGAATTCCAAGTAAGTTTCGTATCTAAGATAACTCCCAAATATTTAACCTCCTTAGAGAGTTGGATAATAGTATTCCCTACGGAAATTATACCTAAATTGAGATTTCTTCTCCTAGTAAACGGTACTATAATAGTCTTGCTAGGGTTAATGGAAAGACCCTGTTCAGTGCACCAGTCCATTATCAAACGTAGAGCGTTGCACATAATATCCGAGATGATATTGTCGAATTTACCAGTTACTATAACTACTAAATCGTCCGCGTAACCGATTGCCTGATAACCCATATTATCTAGCCTCTGAAGCAAGTCATCTATCACCAGGGACCATAGTAGTGGAGATAGGACGCCGCCCTGAGGACAGCCTTTAACGGCATTCACTGTGACTCGAGTGCAACCCATAGATGCGGTTATTTCCCTGCTCTCTAGCATGTTCCTAATCCATCTAGATGTACCCTGATCTACACCTCTACATAGAAGTGCAGATTCGATGGAGTCATAACCAGTATTATCAAAAGCTCCCTCAATATCCAGAAAGGCACAAAGAGCTATTTCCTTGTCCTTATGGGCTTTTTCTATAACTGTCACCAGATGATGTAAAGCCGAATCAGTAGATTTGCCTTTTGCATATGCATACTGATTCCTGTGTAAAGGATATTGGTCCAAGTACGTGGATCTTAAGTGAAGATCCAGTAATCTTTCCATAGTCTTCAGTAGGAAGGATGTAAGACTTATTGGTCTATACGATTTTGGCAATTCAGCCGGTCTATTTCCAGCCTTAGGTATGAATACAACATTTACCTTCCTCCAAAGAGAAGGGATGTGCCCAAATATAAAGCTAGATCTAAAAACAGATACCAATGTATCCAAAAGAAAGTCTAACCCATTCTGCGAAAGAGCGGGGAAGATTTCGTCCCCCCAGGGGATTTAAACGGATCAAAGGACTTAATGGCCCATCTAACCTTATCCGGGTCGAAGATGACGCCTGAAAGATTAGATGTTCTTCTACAAAATCTTATGGGGTCGTGTATAGTATTATTTCCTGAAGGATCACAAATGATCGAATCAGGAAAGTGAATTTGTAATAACAACTCCAAAGTTTCCTTTCGGTCCCTGGTATAGATACCGTTATTTCCCTTTAAGAGACCCATTTCGTTCGTGGAGGATTTCACTAACGTTTTATGTAGTCTTGCGACTGTAGGAGTATCTTCTATGCTTTCACAGAATTTCCTCCAAGATGCCCTTTTGGATCTTCTAATTTCCCTGTTGTACTCAGTCAGTGAACTTCTATAAGTATCCCAGTTCCCAGTACGTTTGGCCCCATTAAAAAGTTTTCTAACTTTCTTCCGCATATCATCGAGAGCACCACTCCACCATGGGACCTTACGTCGTACCTTTTGTTGACGTATTGTGCTGCTTTCATGATACGAGGATTTAATCACTTGATCAAGCTGTCCTGCTGCCACTTCTAGGTCCCCTATGGAACCAATATCGGTGATCAGCAGGTCAGCTTTAGAAGCGATAGATTCCCTATAAGAAATCCAGTTAGTATTCTTCCTTGATATAAACTCCTGAGTGAGTGACAGATTGCCCGGAATGTCAAATCGAGTGTGCTGATGATCAGACATTGAGACTTCGTCTGACACCCTCCAATTGTTTACATAAGTGGATATGAAAGGACTAGCTAAAGTGAGATCTAATACCTCCTCTCTAATAACATTAATAAAAGTAGGTTTGGATCCCTTGTTCAAAATATCTATCTGATTAAAACCTAAATAATCAAGAAGATCCCTACCTCTATCATTTATGTTGCTACTCCCCCATATGGTATGATGTGCGTTGGCATCACACCCAATTATAAACTGAAAGTTATTTCAATTACCACAAAAAAGCGCTAAAAAAAAGTATCCGTGAAAAAAATTTGTTGATGACATTTTTGATTTTAGCGGTCCAAAACAAAATATTCGCGGTTAGTGCGCAGTTTGGTTGTAAACTAGTTTTTTTTAAGCAAAAAAAGTTAAATTTTTTTTTTCACTTTGTTCGGAACTTTCCTCTTTTCAAGTCAAAAAAGGAACCCAAAGCCATAGTCCTACTAGGGTTCTATAGTCGAAAAGTCGATTAATCGAATATTTGTATGAAAAGGTCAAAAAGTCGAAATCGACTATTTTGTTCTTAAAATGTCGAAAAGTCGACTTTTGCTTTCGACATTTTTCGACTTTTTCGACTTTTTTCGATTTTATCGACTTGATTATTTTTTACTTTTGGCAGATGAAAATAGTTTCTTTCTTCTGAAAAAAAAAAAAAAAAAAATAAAGTAAGAGCCGAGTTTAATAACAACTGAAGCTATTGGTATTTCCATGTTCTATTTTGTATGTGAAGCAAAAATGTCAATGCCAAATTCATGAGTTAGAAAGTGTTAAGTGCAATATTTACCCTAGTATACTTGTATATGGTCATTAGGGCGGAGCGAAATATGATTTTTCGCGACTATGAAATTTTAACCAAAACGATGTGGTTAAAATTTCAGGAAGATCGCACTTCATCTTGTGGTCCCCCTTCAGCCCTGAAGTTTCAACTTTTGCAAGCCAAAAAGCATTTTTTTAAAAAAATTGTCAAAAATTGAAATTTGATCAGATCTTCAAAATTTTGTTTTTTTTTGAGTACTCCTTAATCACATGTACTTAGATTTTAAATATCAGATTTACAGGATACCGCTTACCTCCAAAACCCAGAGGTGAAAATATATGCATTTATTTTGGAGAAGCAAGAAAATCCACTTTTTGCTATAATATAAAAAAATATACACTAAAATTGCAAAATACGATTTTTTTCTTTCCAACTTGGAAGAAAGACAACGAAAGAATTCCAAAACCGTTAAAACCAAAACAATACGAAATCCTTAAATGACGTGTGGACCGATGTGAATTCACGATAATTTTAACAAATTAGTTTAAATTTTATTTTTTTTTTTTTAATTTCGTTTTTTTTTTGCAGTAATTGGTTTGGAATCCTGGGGTACCCTATTTTTTAAGTCAGGAAGAAAAAAAATCATCTTTAGCAATTTTAATGTAGTTTTTGTTTTATTAATGCAAAAAGTTGATTTTCGGGTTTCTCCAAAATGTATAAATATTTTTCCACCTCTGGTTGTTGGAGGTAATGCTGATATTTAAAATCTAAATAGATGAGATTAAAAAGACCTCATAATGAGATGAGATTAAAAAGACCTCCAAAATTATGAAAATTTAAATTTTTGACAATTTTTTTAAAAAATCCTCTTTGGCTTAGAAAAGGTGAAACTTCAGCGCTGAAGGGGGACCGCAAGATGTTGTGAGATCTTCTTGAAATTTTAACAACATTATTTTGGTATCTAATTTTACCAATCCCGCAAGCGCCCAAGCGAATTTCGTGAAATTTCTCACTTCGCCCTAATGGTCATTTTCAAGTCCAACAAGAAATGTCCAGAGTTTTTCTAGTCTTGATTGCTTTATCGTTTAACATTTTTGTAATTAATTTAACATTTTTGTAATTATTCGACTTGTAATGTAATTTTTTCTAAAGGCTTAATAAGAGCTATTGCAACGAAATTCAGGTATGTGGTAAAGTGTACATATGGGTTTAACATATATAATATTATACCCTCCACTTAGTGATAAAGGGTACACAGAAAAAAATATGGAGGAAACAAATTTGAGTAATCACTTGTTTAATTTTTTAAAACAAATTTGAGTAATTTTTTAATTGACGCAATTAAACATTTACTCAAAAATTTAAAATAAAATTTGAGTAAATAATTTAATACAAATTTAATATTTTTTTTTTATTTTTTTTTTCTCTTGGTGTTTTGAATTCTCATTTAGTTTATTGTTTTTTGTATATGTATATGAAAGTTTGAAATCGTCTTTATAAAATTTTACTTTGTCTTGAAGACATAAGAATATTTGGTAAAGTTTGAAAAAGCAATTTTTTTGGAAAAAAAAATTAGAAACTTTTTAAACTTTTTAAAAAAATAATTTGATACATTTTGAGTAAATTTTTACTTGACACAATTAAAAAGTTACTCAAAAATATTAAAAAATTTTAAGTAAAGCTTTAATTGTGTGAATTAATAATTTACTCAAATTTTTTATTAAGCATTTAATATTTTTTTATTAAAAGTTTACTCAATACTATTAAATCGTTTACTGGTGGAAAATTGAGTAATTTTTTACTCAATAGTATTAAAAATTTACTCAAAATTTTTTTTTATTTTTTTCTGTGTATATATAAGTTTGTCATTCCGTTTGTAACTCATCGAAATATCGGTCTGGGACCCCATAAAGTATATATATTCATGATCTCAAATCGATTTTAAGACATTCTAGCGATGTCCGTCTGTCAGTCTGTGGAAATGGTGATCACGACCAAAATATAACACGGAGATGACCTAAACTTAACATATTTGTTGAAAGTTCTCCCGAGAAGTTTTGCATTGAATTTGAGCGATATCGGTTCAGCGGTTTAAAAGATATGAACGAAAATGTAAGGACACCTCAAAAATTTAGTACATTCAATATAACCTGAAAACACAAAATGCTTCAATTCGGCTGCTGGTTGACATATGTAAACATAATTGAACACCAAATGGTATTTAAACAAGTACGAACATGTTTTTTGACAAAAAAGAAAAAAAAAAATCGCGGAATTTTTTTTTTATCTAAAATTTTTTTTTCGCGGAAATTTTTTTTCAAAACTAATTTCCTTTTAAAAAAAAGTTTGTTGCAGTAATCTTTTTTTAAATTGTGGAGGGTATCACCACATTCGGCAAGGCCGAATTTAATTTTTTTACTTGTTTTAAACTATATTAGTATTCTGAAGGACGTGAAGGGATCAAATTTCCAATGCACATTATTCACAATTTTTTGTCCTAAAAAATTAAAACAAAAACCAAAAATCAGTTCTTAAGATCGCCTTTTTCTATCTAATGGGAAATAATATTTAAACAAATTTGTTGAAATGTTAATATTCATAAAACTTTAAAGTCCTTTAAAAAGGAGAAAAGATCAACATATCGTGAACCTATATTCAAAATATGCCAACTCAAATTTGACCGAAATGAGTTTCCGATGGCAAATAGCTCCCCTATGCAATACCCATCTGTAGTAAAAATTTCAGAGCAATTTTTTAAAAAATTAGACCACGTATCTCATTGCATTTGTCATGCTGAACACGAATCTGATAAAGATTTTGATATCTAGTGGCTAGTTTTCGTGATATTGATATTTTGAAAATATCTGTAAATAGTGCTTGCGAAAAAAATTGCTTATATATAAATGTAACTTTTAAACTATTTATCAGATTGGAATATTATGAGTGGGGCAAATAAAGTCAATGACATAAGCTTTCAAGATAGCTAGTTTGGAGTGACCCTAATATAATACAGCGTGTGTAACAGAGTGCCAAAGTTGAGAGATTAAAAGTCTTTCGGAGCTAGTAACTTTTAAAAATATGCAAAGATTTTTATTTTTTTTAGTTTTTGCAATTACCGTACTAAGGATAACAAAATCAAAAAAAAAAAAAAAATAATAAAAATTTTTCAAAATAAAATTTACTTTTATTTTCCGACAAAATATGCCAACTCTAAAAAAATATTTGTTTTTTGATACAGTAATAAATGCCATCTCTGAAAAATACGCAAACAAGTGCAAAATATGAAATTTTTGGCATAGGTAAAAATTATTTAGAATATTTAAACCATCTTATGGAAGGTATATTGTTTATTTTTTCAAAAATATGCGAAATAACTAGTTTTTTAGCTCTCCTGAGAAGTAAGCTTTTTCGAGTTGGCATTTATTGAATATAGTTCGACGATATGTAAAACCGAGAACTCGATTTTTCTATATTCTGCATTAAGTTTCGTGTGAATGTAGTCCGGTTCTAGCAAAAAAAAAAATTGTAAACTTATCACTGGGTTATATAAGCGTTATACGAATATTATACACTCAAAAAAAAAATTGTAAAGTTACTAAAAAATCTCGTGATTTTACGAGGCTATTCTCGTAAAATAGGAGGTCAGTCAAATTCTCGTAAAACTACGAGGATTTCCTCGTAATTTTGAATGCGCCAAAAATTGGTAAAATATCCAATTTTATTGGTAAAAATTTGGTTTTAATACCAGAAAAATAAAAAAAAAAAAATGGTAAATTTTCAAGAAAAAATGGTAAGTATGTTTAAAAAAATGGTTAATTTACAAACCAACAAGCTAAATTTACAAAATAAAATAAAAATTGTTAAACAATATAAATCCTCGTAATAAAATCATTTTTGTAAAATATCTGTTTTTTTTTGTAAATTAACTTTAATCCTCGTAATTAAGTTTTCAAAATTTTGTCAACTTTTTTTCAAATATTTTTTTAAATAAAAAAATAATTTTTGTCCGGGACTTGGAAAATTTAAAAAAAAAATAGAAAATTTACAAAAAAAAATGTTTTTTTTTGTTTAACAACATAAATCCTTGTATAACATAATTTTTTAAAATAACAGTTTTTTTTTTGTAAATCAACTAGAATGCTCGTAATAAAAACTTTGTTGTAAAATTACAGTTTTTTTTTTTGTAAAATAACCTTACAAAATAAATTTGTAAAATTACCAATAAAACTGTAGTTCTCGTTTGAGCAAAGTACAAGATTTTTTGTTAAAAAACAAGAAAAATTGTTAAATATTGGTATAACGGGATTACAAGGCATTTTACCAGGCGTTTTACCTGTTTTTTTTTTTTTTTTTAGTGTAGAAACAAAAATACAGTGAATTCTCTATCTGTACTTGATATTTTACGGTTCGCACAATTCTAAACAAATCATGTATTAGATTTTAAAAAACCATTTCAAAGCTATTTTTCCAGCTAATTCAAGAGGGTATTATTATTCAATTTTCTTTGTTGCTATAAAAAAATCCTTAATTTTGTTTTTTAGCTGTTTAAAATAATAATCCTTTTCAAACACGTGCTGTGACTTTTAATATTCACATTGAAACATTTATCCTGTTGCTAAAATAAAAAAAAATCCTTTTTAAAAATTGAATTACACATTTAATTTAAAGTGTTTCTGTTAATTTTGATATTTATGTAGCAGTTGGTATTAAATGGCCAGTAAAACACAGAGGAACAAATTTAGTACACATTTTTTCGGATAATTGATATTAAAGATTTATAAAAATTGATAAAAAAAAATTATAAACTAATTCGTGTTTAATAACTTTTAAAATTTTGTTTTAATGAAAATGCAAGCATACGTATTAGGGCGGGTCGATTTTTTTTGTCAAAAATCGTATAGCAAAAACATAATCTACAATAAATTCTAAGAACATTTCCCAAAGAAACCATGTTTCTAAAATCAAACCCTATACCGCGCCTAACGACATGAAGATTTGTCCGTCCGTCCTTTTTTTCATAAGCAAAACATAGAACTTGACTCTTTTTTGGTGTTTGTGTTAATTTTTGGGCTTTGGTGTGCTCTGAGGTATATAGTAAAATTTTATTGGCAACATATTTGTAGAACATTTCATCCCTACCCTTCCCCTCTTTCGGGGTGTTTTTTGCGATTTGTTAGAATAGAGCCAAAAAAATACCGTTATGAGAGGGAGTTAGAGGGTTAATATGTTTCACAAAAATATTTGCCAT